>OY744517.1:67771993-67791993 GCA_963556195.1 Sepiola atlantica | reverse complement strand
CGCGATAGACAAGGGTTATTTCATATTTTTTGTGGGTATTCGCTGTGATAGTTGAGGCTGGAGTTGTTATTTGTGTGAGTTTTATATGTTGATGTCGTGTATTGCGTAGGGTTACTGGAGTCTATTAGTACATCTAGGAAGGGGATTTTATTGTTAATATTTAATTCATGTGTAAATGTAAGGACTGAATGGGTTTCGAAGGTTTGCTGGAGTTTTTTAATATTTTCGTAGGCTTCAGTAGCGATGAAGATATCATCGACGTACCTAACGTATATAGTTAGTTTTGTTATTAGGTCGGAAAAAATCTTATTTTCGATGTATGTCCTGTAGTATTCGGTGAAGGTGGGACCAAGAGGTGATCCCATCGAAACGCCGTCGATTTGTATGTATATTTTACCTGTGGGGTCGTTGAATAGGACTTAGGTAGTGCATGTTAGTAGAAGTGTTTCGAGGGTTTGAGGTTTTCTTGCTAGAGGAGGTATAGTATTGTGTTTGTAGACTTGCTTTAGAATGATTTTCTAGTGTCTTTTATCGGGACGTTAGTGAACAGGTTTTCGGCGTCTAAGGAGGCGGTTATACAGTGGGGGGGGGTATTTTAGTAGGTGTATGAAGTTAGGTGTAGATTTTATGTTGTCTTTATTCGGTATATATGGTTGGATAATGTTATTTATAATTTGTTTATATGTGATATACGGGTGTAGGGATTTAGGAGATTGTGGGTCTTAGGAGGTGTCTTCTTTTATGTTTTTTATTTTTCCGTATATACAGCCAGGTTTATAGTCGCCTATATTTTTACTAAGTTTTATTGTACCTATTTCGGCATTGTTCGCGGTGATTATTTGTTTTCTTAGTTGTCCAGTGGGTTTTTTGTAAGTAGTTTTAATTTTGTTTCATTGCCAAAGATATTATTTATTTTAATGTTGTAATCTGGTATAAATGTTGAATTTGTCTGCCATTCGTATTATAATGAAGTTGTTATTGTATATTTCGTTAGCTGTTTCTTTTAGTTCTTGAGTTAGGAGGGGAGTATAGTGTCTGTGATTATATATATATATATATATATATATATATATATATATATATATGTGTGTGTGTGGGGGGGGGTGTTAAGACATACTTGAATTGTATATCACGGAATGTTTTTGATCTTTCGGATAATCCGTCTTGTATTCCTATCTAATTCCTATCACACACACACACACACATTATATATATATATATATATATATATATATATATATATATATATATGAGAGAGAGAGAGATACATACAGGTTTTCTTCGACTTACGACCTATTCAACTTACGACTGAAAGATTTTACGACCATAACGACCATATATGTATGTGCACGATTAATTTCTTAAACTAATTAATCGATCATTATGAATTTTGTGAACATAGCTTCTATGCGTAAGATGTTGTAATGTGAGCTATATTTAGTTTTATTTAGTTTCATGCAAAAAGGTTAAAAAAAGGGTTCGGAAGCCGTTCGTGAAAATTCAGATACGTCCGATATTTGTTCAATTTTAACAATAGGTGTTATGCACTAATTAATAAATATTGCATTAATTTCAGTTTCTTTGTGGTATTTTAAAGGGTCGTTAGGGTGGCATAATATTGACATAACCTCTCATTTGAAAATACAAATATTTCAGATCTGCATTGAATTTGATCCGTAGTTATTAGACACCAATTAATCAAGATTCCTTGAATTTCAATTCCTTCATAAGACCCATTTAGCTTACGCCATACATTATTTGACATTTTCTAGAATCAAAATTATGTAATCGATTTTGACTAAAATTAAAATTAGGATTCTATACATAAGGTTGAGTATTATTATATTTGAATTTTAATCTTCGTATGGTGACATAAAAGTGGTGAAAAGTTGTTCTGTTCGGGGAATTAATTTTACTCGTCCTAGAACGGGTATTCTTCTAGTATATATATATATATATTTCACTCAGCGCAACATCCTCCCATCTCCCACACACGCTGATGATGATGCTCACTCAGTCATTCTGTAGCTGTTACAGCGAACATGCCCGTTTGAATCTTGCTTTTTATTTTATTTATTTTCTTCAAAATACTCCCAAGATTCATGCCCAGAAGAAAAGAAAGGCCATTGATCTGGACAAAAAATCACTGATTAAACTGTTCGAAAGGGAGAAAGAACGTTAATGCGATCGTGCGTGATATGCAGTTATCACATTTAACTGTGTCAACGATTTTGATAGACAAAGAAATAATTTGTCACGTTGTGAAAGGTTCTACACCTATGCAATCAACAGTGATTACCAAGCAACGTACTGGGTCCATCCATGAAATGGGGAAATTGTTGAACGCTTGGATGGAATGATCAAATTCAAAAACCGACACCGTTAAACCTTTTTACCCTGCAAACGAAGCCTAGAAAACTGTTTCAGATTTGAATGAACTTGTCAAAGTCGACTACAGTCAAGAATCTTTGACAAATACTGGCTGGTTTAAGAGATTCAAGAACAGATTCAAACTGTATAATGTTCCAGTGACTGGAGAAACAGCGAGTGTTTATGAAGCAGTTTGGCTGAAATAATTACCGATGATCGCTATCTTCGATAACACATATTTAATGTAGATGAAACGGTGTTATATTGAAAACGAATGCCAGAACGCACTGACATACAAAAGAAGCCCAAAGCATGCCAGGATTTAAAGCTGACAGGCTGACTTTTCTGCTTGGCAAGAATATCACGAGATTCAAACTAAAGCCTTTCTTAATTAATCCATATATTTGGTTATAGAGAATTCAGTTCTTTTCGTGAATCTAGATAGTGAGATAAGATCTGGGTCGTTTCCAAAGTTTACACACGTGTTCAGATTGGTATTTCAGTGACAATGGCTATGCTTTCATTCATAGTATAATATATATATACGATTGTCCTTGAGGATGAATGCGATTCGGGTAACATTTCCGTCAGGTGAATATTTCCAACATATGAGGTGACTTCCATTATATTTCAATACAATACTAGGATATTCAGTATTTCAAAAGGCCTTTTTCTTGTTCCTTTTTCTTCGTTTTGTAGGCGATTGAATTGTTTGAACAGGTAGAAAGAAAGTCACGTGAATTCATAACAAGGTCATTGTGACATGTTTCTCTCGGGTAAAAGTAAGGAAACATCAGACATTCGGATCAGCCAAAGTCTGGCACATGGTTAATCAATATTTTACTGAGTGATTTGAACACTTCCGGAAAACTTTTGTTAAAATCGGTGTTCTAATATTTAGATACGAGTGTATAAAATTAAGCTTTAAATCGGAATTTTTCCACGTAAGGTTAAAATCAAGCGGCAAATGGAAAATTCCATTGGAAGTCAAGATAGAGGTTATGAGTATGTTTCACGATATGACGTTATTGATAGGAAGTTTAGAATGAAACGTTGCGAAGAAGCGAGAAAGACCTGCCTCTTTGACCTTTGAGCTGACTGCGTTTGGACGCTGTTTCTAGAATCTCTGGGTGTTTTTGTTCGTCCCTCTTGGGAGCGGGCTGGGTGGAAACTCGTGCAATGTGTAACAGGTTAATACAAAAATCAAAAAACATATCGTCATTGGACAATGTGTGTTGGCGTTTTTTTTTATTATTTATTTTATTACATTATTGTAGCTACAAGGAGAGAGGAAAGCACAGAAACTACGGCTGCCACATCACCGCTGCGACCATCTATACAACTAAACGTTACCAACTACTTCAGAGCGACCAACAGCTGTTTTGTATCAACAACATAACGCCGGCCAGTTTTTTTGTTTTTTTTTTTAAACATAGTTCACCCCAAA
This sequence comes from Sepiola atlantica, assembly GCA_963556195.1. Taxonomy (NCBI): domain Eukaryota; kingdom Metazoa; phylum Mollusca; class Cephalopoda; order Sepiida; family Sepiolidae; genus Sepiola; species Sepiola atlantica. The sequence goes on along the minus strand of OY744517.1, from coordinate 67,788,176 downwards.
CAAGGCAGGTCGCCACTGTAGACGTAATGGACTACTGAGAAAAAGAGTGAGAGTTTTTTAGTGGGGTCAATTTAAATTGGGAGCTGTGCAGCGAGATGTCTGTTTACGTTAGTTTTAAATTTCTGCATGTCAGTACCGTCAGGAAAACATGGAGCAGGGAGGGAGTTCCAGGGTCAAGCAGCACGCGGAAATAAGCTTTTGGAGTAGAAAGCTCTTCGGCATCTGGGGACCTCCACAGTGAATGGGTGGGATTTGGAAGATTGTCGGGTTGGTCTAGTGAATTTGCGTCGGGGGGGGGCACCAGAGCAGCAAGTTCATCAGAGCATAATCCATTGAAGTTGCTACATCGGCCTTAGTTGCGCATGTATAAGATAGACTACCTTTTTTTCATATTTGTGCATAACCCTTTTGACCTTGATTTATTGTCTCCCGATTGGTTTCAACTGCAAATTTAAACAGAATAAATTAGCATACATGTGTTATATTTTAATGGCAAAGCTTTCAGCTTTAACAACGTTATTTTTCTGGCTTTTAGAAATTTAGCAATAAAACAGCAGCCTTTGAGCTTTCCTTCCTGTTTTTTTTCTGTGATGTAAAAGCCATCATTATCGCTGACTATTTAAATAATTTGTGGACAGTTGTTATCCTAATGGTATAAACAATATCAGTCGGGGGTTGTTGAGAAAACGTGGCTCAGGAAATGACCTGTTGTTTAAGGAGGGAGAGGCCGTTGATACTGCTTACGGTGGGTGGTCTCCCTTGTCTTTGCTATCAACTTCTATAGTGTTTACGCGTGTTTGTTAGTAGGGGGCGTTTAAGTGTTCACCTAGAATTACCAGGGCAAAGTTGTTTAGAAAAGAAGGAAGGTAGAAGAGGGAAGAAGGTTGGGTGGGGATAAAAGATTTTAAAAAGAAGGAAAAAATGAAGTGGAAACTAGAAAAAAGAATCAGTAGATAAATCAATAAAAAAAAGATGTAAAATAAAAGCGAAGCGATAGATAGATAGATAGATAGAAAGTAAAACGAGACAGAAAAATAATTGAGGAAAAATAAAGAAAAAGAAAAAGTTACAAAGAAAGAGAATAAATACGAAAGACTAAGAAAGAAAAAACTAAACAAAAATAAAAGAAACAAAGAAAGAAAGAAGAAAAGAGGAAAATGATAAAAAAAAGACAGAGAGTAAGAGCAGAACGAAAAGATAATTGGGATAAAAAAGAAAGAAAGAAAAATATAGAAAAGTCAGAAAAATAAAGTATAAGAGAAAGTACAAAAGAAAAAGTAAAAGAAATTAAAAAAGAATTAGAAAAAGAAAGAAAGAAAGAAAGAAAAGTAAAGAAAATTGACGAATAGATAAATCAATAGTAATAATAAAAGAAAGAATTGAAAATGACAGAAAAACGAATGAGGAGAAACGGAAGGAAGAAATAAAGAAAGAAATAAAGGAAGAAATAAAAGAAGAGATAAAGGAAGAAATAAAGGAAGAGATGAAGGGAGAAATAAACGAAGAAATAAAGGAAGAAATAAATGAAGACATAAAGGAAGAAATAAAGGAAGAAATAAAGGAAGACATGAAGGAAGAAATAAAGGAAGAAATAAAGGAAGACATAAAGGAAGACATAAAGGAAGAAATAAAGGAAGACATAAAGGAAGACATAAAGGAAGAAAGAAAAGAAAGAAATAAAGGAAGAGATAAAGGAAGAAATAAAGGAAGAAATAAAGGAAGAAATAAAGGAAGAGATAAAGGAAGACATGAAGGAAGAAATAAAGGAAGAAATAAAGGAAGAAATAAAGGAAGAAATAAAGGAAGAGATAAAGGAAGAAATAAAGGAAGAAATAAAGGAAGAAATAAAGGAAGAAATAAAGGAAGAGATAAAGGAAGAAATAAAGGAAGAGATAAAGGAAGAAATAAAGGGAGAGATAAAGGAAGAGATAAAGGAAGACATAAATGAAGAAATAAAGGAAGAAATAAAGGAAGACATAAAGGAAGTAATAAAGGAAGACATAAAGGAAGACATAAAGGAAGAAATAAAGGAAGACATAAAAGAAGAAATAAAGGAAGAGATAAAGGAAGAAATAAAGGAAGAGATAAAGGAAGAAATAAAGGAAGAGATAAAGGAAGAAATAAAGGAAGAGATAAAGGAAGAAATAAAGGGAGAGATAAAGGAAGAGATAAAGGAAGAAATAAAGGAAGAAATAAAGGAAGAAATAAAGGAAGACATAAAGGAAGACATAAAGGAAGACATAAAGGAAGACATAAAGGAAGAAATAAAGGAAGACATAAAGGAAGACATGAAGGAAGAAATAAAGGAAGAAATAAAGGAAGAAATAAAGGAAGACATAAAGGAAGAAATAAAGGAAGAAATAAAGGAAGAAATAAAGGAAGACATAAAGGAAGACATAAAGGAAGAAAGAAAAGAAAGAAATACAGGAAGAGATAAAGGAAGAAATAAAGGAAGAAATAAAGGAAGAAATAAAGGAAGACATAAAGGAAGACATGAAGGAAGAAATAAAGGAAGAAATAAAGGAAGAAATAAAGGAAGAAATAAAGGAAAACATAAAGGAATACATAAAGGAAGAGATAAAGGAAGACATAAAGGAAGAAATAAAGGAAGAGATAAAGGAAGAAATAAAGGAAGAAATAAAGGAAGAAATAAAGGAAGACATGAAGGAAGAAAGAAAAGAAAGAAATACAGGAAGAGATAAAGGAAGAAATAAAGGAAGAAATAAAGGAAGAAATAAAGGAAGACATAAAGGAAGACATGAAGGAAGAAATAAAGGAAGAAATAAAGGAAGAAATAAAGGAAGAAATAAAGGAAAACATAAAGGAATACATAAAGGAAGAGATAAAGGAAGACATAAAGGAAGAAATAAAGGAAGAGATAAAGGAAGATATAAAGGAAGAAATAAAGGAAGAAATAAAGGAAGACATGAAGGAAGACATGAAGGAAGACATAAAGGAAAAAATAAAGGAAGAAATAAAGGAAGAGATAAAGGAAGAAATAAAGGAAGAGATAAAGGAAGAAATAAAGGAAGAAATAAAGGAAGACATAAAGGAAGAAATAAAGGAAGACATGAAGGAAGAAATAAAGGAAGACATAAAGGAAGAAATAAAGGAAGAAATAAAGGAAGAGATAAAGGAAGAAATAAAGGAAGAAATAGAGGAAGAGATAAAGGAAGAAATAAAGGAAGAAATAAAGGAAGAAAGAAAGGAAGAAATAAAGGAAGAAATAAAGGAAGAGAAAAATAAAAGAGAGTAAAGAAGCTACAAAGAAACAAAGAAAAGAAAAGGAAAAGGAACTGGCAGAAAAGAAAAAAGTAAATATTGTCCAAAATAATGTAAAGAAAGATAAAAGTGAAGTTTCAAAAGAAAAAGAAAAGAAAAAGAAAAGAAAAAGAAAAGAAAAAAAATTATAATTTACACTCAAAGAAGATATTCAAAGAAATGCCCCAAAACTATCGTGACCTTAAATACGAAGAGAAAAAAAATGTGATAATGTCAAAGGTCAGAGAAGAAAATAGAAAGACAATCAAATGAAGAAAACATATTCTTAAGATGTGTCCTTTAAATCTGTGCATTCAGTGAATAAATTGCTTTTCAAATTTCACAGACCGACGAACAGAGCCGCTTATATCCATGTGTGGACGTATCTAACAATGGCATTTGAAACTTAGCTCCACAGATCGAAATAAATGTTATTTCAACTTGAGTGAAATAGACCGACGAAAATGCTATTCCAATCTTCAGTGTGACAGACCGACAAAAATGCTATTTCGACTTGTGACAGACTGATGAAAATATATTTTCAAACTTGCGTGTGACAAACCGACGAAAAGGCTATTTCAACTTGAATGTGACAGACCGACGAAAATGCTATTTAGACTTGCGTATAACAGACCGATGAAAATGTGCTTCCCAACTTGAGTGTGACAGACCGACGAAAATGCTATTTAGACTTGAGTTGCGACAGACCGATCAAAATGCTATTTCGACTTCAATGTGACAAACAGACGAAATTCTATTCCAAACTAAAATGTGACAGACCAGCAGGATTGTTCAGTTATTTTCATCAGTGTCATCGTTTGTATAGTGTCAATCTTCCCTTTCAGACAAATATCTATTTTTCTATGTTATTTTAACTGTTCATAGAGCTGCTAAAATTAGTGACATTGTCGTAGTTTCATAGCCCTTTCTGCTATCTGGCAACTTCCATGTATTCGTTTAGTTTTTCTGCCTCCTACAGCTTCATTTTGTGAACTGAGAAATCTACTATTTGTCTATTTTTCCCTTCTTGTTGACTATTATAATATCGTGTCTTTTTACTGGGATTAGTTTGTCTTTGCATTTCAATGTCCCAGAGGATGTCTTTTTTTTAGTTCACCCCAGACAAGGCATATTTCCACTGAGACGTAAAGGACTACTGTGATTAGAAGCCTTATTTATAGGGGCATCCTAAGTGGGAAGATGTGCAGCAAGATGTTTGTTCACATTACATTTAAATGTCTACATGTTGGTGCAGTCGGGGAAACAGAGAGCAGAGAGGAAATTCCAAGGGCATTCGGTCCGAGGAAAGAAGCTATCAGAGTAGAAAGTTTCCCGGCATCTGAGGACCTCCACAGGTAACGTGATAGGATTTTGTTGATGGTCGAATTTGTCCAGAGTATTTACGTTGAGGGGATACAAGTGCAGTAAGTTCATCGGAGCACATTTTGTGGAAGTACTTGTAAAACAAGCACAGGGATGCAACATCGCGGCGATGGGGCAAGGGATTGGCCTTGTAGACAGCGCGGGGGGCTATTAGGCTAGAAACTCTTTTCGTACCCTGTCCATGAAATAGAGACTAGTGGTTGGTGCACCAGTCCAGATGTGGCAAATGCTGGCTCTATAAAGTTATAAGATCCTGGAAAATGTTAGAAGTTTACTAGCCCGGTAGAGGAGTTACATATGTCTTTCGTTTTCAAATATTGTATCCGTTTTGTGTCTGTACTATTTGTTTTCGTGTTTCATGTGTAGCAGTTTGCACGGATCCCGGACGGCTAGTCGACTATTTTCCAATTCAGTTATGTCTACTTTTATATTTTGTTTGGTTAACTTTATTATGCATTCACATATGATATGGTTTAGCATTTCGTCTCTTTGTATATGAAGTCTACATTTACTCTTTTTCTGGCTTTTGCTTATTTTGTCTTTTGTGTAGTTTGTTCTAATCGCATTGTTTTGTATGCCTGTTCGTAGCGATTCCTTTGTTACGAAATGTAACACTACCAACATGTTACAATCAGTATAATTCAAAATCATACGAGGGGCGTTCAATAAGTAATGCCCCTGGCCCATTTCCCATAGCAGTAGATTAATGAAACTTGGCACAGTTATTAGTCTTTCTCTACATAAGAACCACCCAGAGTAATGCATTTCACCCATCGTTTGATGCAGCTCTGGACACCGTTTTTGTAGAACACCCCAGATTGGTTCTCCAACCACGTCGTAACTTCAGAAATCAAGGCTGCATCATCTGGGAAACGCTTTCATTTCAAAAACAACTTCATGGCTGGGAAGAGATGAAAGTCAGAAGGTGCAAGGTCAGGAGAGTAAGGGGATGGGGGAGGATTTCATAGCCACACGCCCGTACTTCTGATCTGGCGACATGCGAGTTGTGGACCGGAGCGTTGTCCTGCAGGAGGAAGATACCTTTGCTGATCTTGCCCCGCATCTTGATTTTGATAGCTTCTCTTAATTTCATCAAACGTGAAGCGTATTATGCTCCTGTAATTGTAATACCAAATGCCAGGAAATCTGTCATCACTACTTCGTCCTGGTCCCAGAAGACTGTGAGCATGACCTTGCCAGCGGAGGGCTGCACCCTTGCCTTCTTTGGAGGTGGTGAGTCCAAGTGCTTCCACTGCATTGACTGAGCTTTGGTCTCTGGATCATAGTGATGGACCCAAGTTTCATCCTGTGTAATCAGTCTTTTGAAAAACTTTGACTCATCTTCTTTGCACATCTCTTAATTCATCCTCGAGCACTAGACGCGTTCTTGCTTCTGAAAAGGTGTGAGCAACCTGGGAATTCATCTGGCAGACACCTTATGCATTTGCAAATGGTCATGAATGATAGTTTCCACAGACCCTGTACTAATCTTGACCTCTTGTGTTATTTGGCGAATAGTAATGCGTCGATCTTCCAAAATGGCAGCCTCAACTTGACGCAGATGGCAGAAGAGAGGCCACCTGGTCTGGGAGCTGTTTCCACAGACTTCCTACCATGTTTGAATTCACGATGTCAGCGTTTTACAAGGTCATATGGTGGGGCATCATCACCATAAGTTTCTTTCATTTCATCAAAAGTCTCTTTTGATGTGCATCCTTTAAAATACAAAAACCGGATCACTTCGCGACACTCAACTGGCTCCATTTCACACCTGACTCAGTTCAAACACCTGTAAATCAGAAACCACAATTTGTTCAGAATTTTTTTTGCAACATAACGCATACAGATATAAATCATTACACATGCAAAATTTCATCTAGATCAGACAACGGGAAGTGGGTCAGTAGCATTACTTATTGAACGCCCCTCGTACCTGCTTTCTTTCAAGTGTTTTTCGTTGACTCTGCGTCTCGCAGTGATCTTCCTGGCGGAGGACATTCTCGCTCTTGAATCAAAGTCTAGCTTAAACATTCTCAATGGGAAAAGATCGGTTTTATTTAGCTCGGTTCGGGTTAGCTTATAGGCGACAAGGAGAGGGATGCAGAATGGACCCCTTAATAATAACTTATAATTTAAATCAAACTGATTTTACGACATCTCTCTAAACATGTATTAGCAGTTGTTCTGCCCTCTTATGTTCGCAATCTCGCCTGACTTCCCCTAACATATCGCTCCCACGTCAGCGATATCCCTCAAAGGTCAACCGCATGACCATGCATTCTGTTTCTTTCTTCGCGCATAAATCCCTAGTGATTACTAATTGAGGTATCCCAAATATTTAACACCGTTTCTCTTTTTAAATGTCCTTTTGCAGCCATGTCCATGTTTTCGTATACGCAATTTCTTTCGCCAGTCTTATAAATAGTCGATGTAATTGCTTCTCTTCTAATTTATTTTACTTGTCGTCTTTTTGTCTTCAGTTTCATTTTTTCCGTATCTTTCGCCTTGGCGCTGTTTCTGGTAGCAGGTATCTACCTCTCTACATTTTGTGTTATTTATCTAGTCTGTTCATTGGTTCGGCTACACGATCTTCAATACTTATAAGTACTCTTCCCCCTTTATTCTATTTCTACAGTTGATAAGCATAATCTTTTCGGCGTAGTGTTTGGTGCATTGTCATTAGTTTCCTGGTTGTTATTATTATTTATTACGCATTAGTTCTAACATAAGTTACTATCAGTTATTCTTCACTAGTAAAAACAGATGGCGTTCCCTAGAGTCCGAGTGACAAGTCTCCCCGGATTCCCAGTACTCTCCGATTCCTTCGATCACACTTCCAACTATCTTAGTGCTTTCGCAACAGCTGTTTACCTTAGCTCTCGTTGATGATGGCCGATGACTTTCTCTTGAATTTGGGTGACAATTAGTTTTCCTCTTGATTCCAGTACTACTCTATTTTTTTTTTATATATTTATATATAAGCAGTGTTTCCGTGGAAAACATTTATTTTTCAACGTCATTTTTGTACAGAATGAAATGCAATTCTTCGTTTTCTAAATACAGTCGTCTTCGTAACTCAACGAAGTAAAAAGAAATGTTAGCGCATTTAAATTTAAAGTAAAACAATTTAAGGTTAATCTATCCGTCTAAAAATAATTTTTTTAAGCGCGCATTTAATATTAAATAGATTTTTAAAAGAGACTGATTTATTTTATTTTATTTTATTTTAAGTCAGTTATAATCAAGGGAGGCGCGATAGCGCTCTATCCCTTAATAGACTTCAAAAACGACCTATGCTATAAATCTCATTTCTTTAATCAGTCATAACTCAAAAACCAATAAACCAAATTAGTTAAAACTTTGCATACAAATTTTCATTTGATAGGTTCTATAAGTGTGTAGAATTTCAGCATCATTAGTCAAGGCAACCCAGAGATCCAGAAAGGTCAGGAGTGATTTTGTGTTATCCGTGTGTACGTACGTACGTGTGTGCCACCCTGTATCTCATCAACTATTTGATGGATTCAGCTGATTTTTGGCAGAGATGGAGGTTCTAGGGTCTAGTTGATGGCATTGTAATTTCAGTTTACCATATACCTTAGTTTTCCAGAAAATTCAAAAAAACCTTAAAAATGACCATTGTCTTGAGGCATAGCCTTTACAAAAGTAGTGACATTCCATGATAAATGCCAGTATACTGAAATCATATGCCCTCAATAGGGTTAAGATGAAAATTCATATACACTAAATGTACAAAAGCAAGGAAATTCCCAAATGTTTACACTTTTATTGTCATTAAGGGTATGACTACATATCAACCAAACCATTTCATTATCACATCACTACAGTATAAATATCTATGCATGAGTGGATGAAGTGTGTGAGGTGCGCTGAAAAAAAATTTCTACAAGTAAAATACATAGCCCTGTTGTGCTCGGATACCCTTAATGACAATAAAAGTGTAAACATTTGGGAATTTCCTTGCTTTTGTACATTTAGTGTATATGAATTTTCATCTTAACCCTATTGAGGGCATATGATGTGGTGGTGGAGGTGGTGGTGGTGGTGGTGGTGGTGGTGGTGGTGGTGGTGGTGGTGGTGATGATGATGATGATGATGATGATGATGATGATGATGATGATGATGATGATGATGATGATGATGATGTATTCGTTATGAAAGTGGGTGATAATAGTATATAGATAAGTGAACGTGGCTAGAAACGAGGATGTAGCGAAGAAGGGTCGCTTTCCGGAAGATAGGTAACGTGAGTACAAGAAAAACTAAACACTCACTTGGATTTTTTCTGCAAAACGAAGCAGACGTGTTTGGAAGAACTTCTTCCCTGCCCCTACGGAGAACCGGTTAGGGAAAGACTAATGCTGGGTAATGTTCTAAGAGGAATTTAAAGAAAAATGAAAACTAAAAAAAAAACATTAAAACCAAAAACAAATATATGTGCTGTTGTTAATATATACTCGCTGTCAAGACGCCGTAATTCTATCCAGACAATTACATATTGCCGATTACGACGAGATAGAAGTCTCTGCTATAGCTTCTACTACAGGGAGAAACAAGATTATCTATATTCGCTGCTACTATCAATGTCACAGCAATACTATAAAACATGTGCGACCATGATTGTTACGTAGCTAAAATTCGTCCGATGTGTTCTAGAGGCGTAATCCACTTAAAGTTAAGAGCTATATTACATAATTACCGATGATTGGTTCACATCCGAATTGTAGCATGATTCTTTCTTACTATCTATTTTTCGTCGAGTTTTAGCGGAAACAGAAACTCTACGAAATTCTAGTAAAAAATATAAGAATTCGTTACATTATTCAAATAATTTTTAAAAATCTTTTACATTAAATCTTCACGTTATGATTATGACATTACTAAAAGATTTGAATCAATAAGAATTTGTTTAATTAATTAAATTCACAAATTTATTTAAACACAAGAAAAAAATATGAGCCAATAGGTCACCATTGAATTCTGTTTAGATTGTTTGAATCAGAAAAATAAGAGATAGATTGGCGGAAGCGAGAGTGATAAATACCGTATAAAATAAGAGCTAGGGAGTAAAACAACATACAATTAGAAAGGGTGAAAGTGATAGATAGATATATAGATAGAGATGGGACACTTTGTGAGTTAATTGCAAATTACGTCTAATTAGAAGAATTAAATTGGAAGTTTGTTTTTGTTTTTTCAAAATAATTCAATTCCAAAGCTGAGGAATATTTGTATGTTGTGTGATTAAAATATATAGAACAAAAACCTTAGGGAAACAAATGTTGATTAATTCGGCTAGATAGATAATTAAATATTATTCAATTATTACTTTTTTTTAATAACTTAACACTGTTCGTCTTCTTCTTTGCGTGTCTTTGAACCATGTGGTCATACGACAGTTTCCCACAATTTTATGCAGTTCTGAGCATTATTAGTGTACTCTTCATAATATTTCAGGCTGCACTGGTTGGGTAGTAGAGGACAGACAAGGCAATGCTGCATCGTCCGTAGGATGGGTATTTAACCAGTATTGTGAACTATGCTTTATTAGACTGCAATTTCTCGCGGCCATTTTGTTTTTAAAGCTCTTTCTTCCTCACATAACAAAACTAGAATAACAATACAAACTTTGATTTGAAAATCAGAGTTATCAAATTTACCAAGTAGGGAGGATATGTTTACGTGAGAAGCGACAAAATCATCGAGCCATTACTTCTATTCTTTTTTTTAATCTATTTGATTCTATCTGTTGCCTACCACCATCACCACCACCCTGAGACTGGCCAAGGAAACTCGTTGAGGTTACATGGTGACGCATGAATTCTAATCAGAATCATGCCCGCTCCCCAATCTCACAAGCGAGCACATCGGAAAGTCTTCTCATCTGTATTCAAATAATCAAATATCTATAAATTGGAGACCCAAAGTCTGGATGAACATCTCAAGAATATTTACTCTTCCAATTTCAATTATGTTTTACAGTTGGTGACTGAAAGAATGTTACTTTTGCAAAAAAAGAAGTACCGCTTCGGGGAAGGCTCTCTCTTTCCTCCGCCACCCCCACCACCAATAGCGTTAAGTCTCTGCTGAGTTGCTAAATACCATTCGTTGTTATCCTTTCTTTTTATACAATACACTCGGGCACACTCGGCTCGGCTCTTACATGAATGAGCACTGCCTTGTACTCCTGCTCCAAGCCAAGTGATTCAGACAGAATAAGCGGACTTTGGCCTGTTGAGTCAAAACAGCCGACAGCACAGCTTGTGGCCACGAAGACTTCACTATGGCGCCGGGGTGAAAGAATCCCGTTCATGGCGTTATATAGTAGTAGTAGTAGTAGTAGTAGTAGTAGTAGTAGTAGTGGTGGTGGCGACGGCAGCGGTAGTAGTAGTAGTAGTAGTAGTAGTAGTAGTAGTAGTAGTAGTAGTAGTAGTAGTAGTACCATGCTGATTCATGCGAATTTGCTTTACTTTTACGGGAAATGCTAAGTTATTACTTAAAAATGAATATAATAGAGTAGTAGTAGAAGTAGGAGGAGATGAATGAGTGGGAGGAGTATGTCATACGAAAATGCATGGTTCCAGAAAGTTACCATTTTTATCCTTATTTATTTTATTTCTATACTTTTCAATGTTAAAGTTATAAATAAAGTAAAACTTCACCTTTGCTGATCATGGATGTCCGACGCGAAGGCAAACGCGATACAAAATTAATACCATCATTGGATTCGTCATAAAGTTTATTCGACAAAAGCTGTGTTTTATCTTGGTATAGAGCTTTGCTCTTAATTTCAACCCAGTAGAGAGAGGCAGCTATAATCACGTTAACACACCGATTCTCGTTAGACCACCGAAGTTAAGCAACGTTGAACATAGTCAGTACCAGATGGGTGACCATTTGGGAATATCAAGTGCTGTATGCTCCTCATAATTACTGCAAGAGGGCTCACCCGGCCGTCGCTTACATATCTCGATTTACAAAATATAGACGGGAACTGTTTTTGCGTACGCTTGTATCATTCTGTGACACTCCAATGAATTCAACGTTGCAAATTCACTTGGAGGAGGCTCAATCCACTCCGAGTGAATGCCGTTACAGATCAGATCACAGAAACAGACATAAAAAACACAGACAGAAAGTGTATGTGTATAGATTCTGGTAATCTTATGGAACTATGAGGTGTCATTTCAGCAATTTTCAGTCGGCCGTATTGGAAATGTCACGAAAAAGTTAACGAGTGCGCGAAGTCAAACGTTCACAGTTGCAATGGTCAAAATGGCGTGCTATTCGATGCGACTATGATAGTTGTCGACTTTTGCTATGAAAACTTTCAATGGTCAAACATGAGTCACAGACTTGCTTATAGATTGGGGTCGGCATGGTGACGGGAAGTGATGTTTTTTTTATGACAGATTTTTCTGAGTTAAAAACAATTAGCCACGAGCTGAAAATCAACAGAGATGGGTTGAAAGATGTAATGCTCAACCTTAACTTAGTGTTAACAGAGTGTTAGTTAAATAAAATAATTTACTTATATTTTAAGGACAAAAACTTTCTTTGTCAATTTTATATTCAGTCAATTTTTTAGAGCCTGTTGGACACAGCACACAAAGGAGACAGTCCTTAGATTAAGACAACGCTTTCTCGGACAAAAGCAAGAAGAAATGCCGACCAGCCACTCATCCGGTTCCAGACCAGCAACGCCAATACCAAAGTTTTGCGGATCTTTTTACACAGCGTGGGCGCAGAGCTATTGACAGAACAACTCGTCGGAACGCAGAGCTATTGACAGAACAACTCGTCGGAACGCAGAGCTATTGACAGAACAACTCGTCGGAACGCAGAGCTATTGACAGAACAACTCGTCGGAACGCAGAGCTATTAACAGAACAACTCGTCGGAACGCAGAGCTATTGACAGAACAACTCGTCGGAACGCAGAGCTATTGACAGAACAACTCGTCGGAGCGCAGAGCTATTGACAGAACAACTCATCAGAACGCATGCGATCCTCGTGGCACCGGACTATAATTAGTGCCGAGTCATCCAGAATACAACACTAAGTGACTCCTTGGGAAACGATAGATTCACAACCTAATATAGAATTAAATGGATTCCGATGAGACTCGTTCCGGTAAAACAGTTATTGATCAAACATTCAGCAGATTTTAATAGCAATACATATGAACATTATTTTTATTGCTTTTTTTCCGTGTGCTTTCAATTTGTCTTACAACATCTAACAACATCTCAGCTATAGGCCAGACTGCAGCACCTTTCTCCTACTCAGATGGTGATCTCCCTTCTTAAGACTTCCCTCGTGGCATAAAAACACCGTGAGTCTAATGGAGGATGCTTAACCGTCTAATAACAGAAATGGGGCGGTCAAAAGCTGCTATGGCCCAACTATTTGTAAATGTGAAGGGAGGAGAACGATACACTGTAGCACTGTCTTGTATGCCCTCCACGGTCCAACCAATGCAGCTTGAAAGATATCGCAGAGTTTAATGAGAATGCAAAGGATTGCGTGAGAGGTTGAAGACTCTCGTATGATTCAAAAACACGAAAAGAAGAATTTTTTTAACAATACAATAGTATTTTAATATTAATATGAATCAATATTGATTTTTTTATTATGATTATCCAAGCAGCAGAAGCTAAAAGGGCGACTTTTATTTTAGCTCGGGTGGGACTGTTGAGGTTTATTTAAGATGAGTATCCTTAATCTTATTACACACAACATCACTAGAGCTCTTTATTTCAAGCTACTTTTCGGTGTTGCCCGGGATTAAACAATTAAGTAATGGGTTTTCGAAAGCCTTAATAAATGTAATATGCTGCTGGTGATGATTCTATTGTTGTGTCCGTCATTATTAAAAAATAGCAGCAGTTTTCGATCTTGCTTAAGGCACTACCACCATCTCCAATAGCTCTTTCCTAGAAACGTATTCATTTCTCTAAACAAAAAATCCTCTAAGTTTCTTGTGCATACGGGTCCGTTCTACCTTTATTGTTGTCATGTTCATCACACGCCTTCACTTGTGACGAGATATGTGGTACGCTGGACGACTGACCATTGTCATCTGTACATCTTCTCCCACTACTAATTGGTGACGCCTAGGCGTGATGTAACGCAACAACCGGGTAGATACATCTTTGTACAACCTTGCCGCAGTAAAATCGACCAGGCCATACTGTGCCATTACTCTCGCTACAGACTTTCGATTAGACATCGTGCCATCGGTTGTTAGAAATATAATCTCTGGTTTCAATAAAATCCACGATAGACACACGTTTTAGCGTGGGTTGAAATGTTATTAAGTGAAAATGTGAATTTATGTATGGGGCTGGAAACATAGATAATTTAGATAGATAAATGAGATTCGTACATGATTCGAACCTCTATCTACGTAGATAAGCAGCCATTTTACCGCACTCGCCAAACGGAAACATACACACACGCGCGCACACACACACACACACACACACACACACATATATATATATATATATATATATATATATATATATATATATATATGTGTGTGTGTGTGTGTGTGTGTGTATCTTGGCAGCATCTTTTCTTTTATACAAGTATCATTAAAAATAACGGACATTTTATACATTAAAACAGAAAAACCAGCTATTAACAAGATTAACTATACTATTAGTACTAATATACTCAAATGCCTATAAATTTAAATTAAACACAGTCCTTTATTTTCCCGCCTAAATAGAATATATATTCACTCCTAGGTCTATGACTGGTTAACATTGCTCCACTGACGATGGACCTGGAAGGGTCCGAAAGCGCTTTGGGAAGCTATGGCAATTTTATCAGCCAGTTTCCGTCTGAAACTAAGAACCTAATCAGAAAAACGGAAAGGATCTTAGAAAAAATAACCAGACACAAGATGTCCGTTATTTTTAATGATACTTATATATATATATATATATATATATATATATATATATATATATATATATATATATATATATTGTATAATTAGGCAACAATTCTTCTTTTATACATATCTAGTTGAACAGGAGTGCCAACTTCTGTTTATTTCTTTTGTGATCCAATCTTTCTATTCGTCGAACAATAGATCTTGTACTATTAACCAAGGAGTGTAGGAAATCTCCATATTTGACGCAAACGTTTTCGACCATCATTGGTCGTCTTCAGGCGGATGATTGAACAATGCAAAATAAAATTGCTGAATTTATTTAAGAAGACGTTTCCATGTGATTAAAAACATTAAAAACATTCAACAGCATTTCAACACGCCTTCGCACCCCTCATAACGGGTATGGTTGATGTTGGGCTTTTTTAATTGAATGAACAATGCTTCTATTATGGGGAGGCGAATACCGCAAAATGACACAGCCAGGATGGATGTACTACCGGTTAAGATATTTCTAAAATTATCTTTGGAGATGTTATGTGCTGTAAGGTGTTTGTAAATGGAGCTTTGATGGGAGGTCAGGTGGCAAGTTAGTCGACGTGAAATAGTGGTTCTAGTCATGCCAATATACGTGTTGTTGGCGGAGACACATTCTGCGATAGGACATTTAAACACGTATATGGCATTACTAGTTTTTAGTAAGCCATTGTCAGTAGGATTATTTTTTATTAGTAAATTGCTAGTTTTAAACCTTTTATAGTAAATAATAAATCTAATTTTAAAGTTGTTATCTACAGGGGATATATATTTATGTATAATATTTTTAAAGATCTATTGATCTACTATATAATTCCGGAAGTTATTGTTAATTAATGTCTGTTTGATATCGGTAAGTGCTTTAAAAAATATTTCGTTACTGGAGGAGTTCCTTTTGGCACGATAAGATAAGGTTTTTTTATGACAGCCATTTTATATTTATCAGGGCATATAAATATAAAATGGCTGTCATAAAAAACCTTATCTATCGTGCCAAAAGGAACTCCTCCAGTAACGAAATATTTTTAAAGCACTTACCGATATCAAACAGACATTAATTAACAATAACTTCCCGAATTATATAGTAGATCAACAAATAAAAAACTCACTAACCGCCATAAATAAAAACACTAACAACAACATTACTAATAATAATATCAACTTGTTCTATTGCAACTAGATGCACTCCAACCATAGAGTAGATGAAAAAAACCATTAAAAATATTATACATAAATATATATCCCCTGTAGATAACAACTTTAAAATTAGATTTATTATTTACTATAAAAGGTTTAAAACTAGCAATTTACTAATAAAAAATAATCCTACTGACAATGGCTTACTAAAAACTAGTAATGCCATATACGTGTTTAAATGTCCTATCGCAGAATGTGTCTCCGCCAACAACACGTATATTGGCATGACTAGAACCACTATTTCACGTCGACTAACTTGCCACCTGACCTCCCATCAAAGCTCCATTTACAAACACCTTACAGCACATAACATCTCCAAAGATAATTTTAGAAATATCTTAACCGGTAGTACATCCATCCTGGCTGTGTCATTTTGCGGTA
>OY744517.1:67756993-67766993 GCA_963556195.1 Sepiola atlantica | reverse complement strand
ATAATAATAATAATAATAATAATAATAATAATAATAATAATAATAATAATAATAATAATAATAATAATAATAATAATAATAATAATAATAATAATAATAATAATAATAATAATAATAATAATAATAATAATAATAATAATAATAATAATAATAATAATAATAATAATAATAATAATAATAATAATAATAATAATAATAATAATAATAATAATAATAATAATAATAATAATAATAATAATAATAATAATAATAATAATAATAATAATAATAATAATAATAATAATAATAATAATAATAATAATAATAATAATAATAATAATAATAATAATAATAATAATAATAATAATAATAATAATAATAATAATAATAATAATAATAATAATAATAATAATAATAATAATAATAATAATAATAATAATAATAATAATAATAATAATAATAATAATAATAATAATAATAATAATAATAATAATAATAATAATAATAATAATAATAATAATAATAATAATAATAATAATAATAATAATAATAATAATAATAATAATAATAATAATAATAATAATAATAATAATAATAATAATAATAATAATAATAATAATAATAATAATAATAATAATAATAATAATAATAATAATAATAATAATAATAATAATAATAATAATAATAATAATAATAATAATAATAATAATAATAATAATAATAATAATAATAATAATAATAATAATAATAATAATAATAATAATAATAATAATAATAATAATAATAATAATAATAATAATAATAATAATAATAATAATAATAATAATAATAATAATAATAATAATAATAATAATAATAATAATAATAATAATAATAATAATAATAATAATAATAATAATAATAATAATAATAATAATAATAATAATAATAATAATAATAATAATAATAATAATAATAATAATAATAATAATAATAATAATAATAATAATAATAATAATAATAATAATAATAATAATAATAATAATAATAATAATAATAATAATAATAATAATAATAATAATAATAATAATAATAATAATAATAATAATAATAATAATAATAATAATAATAATAATAATAATAATAATAATAATAATAATAATAATAATAATAATAATAATAATAATAATAATAATAATAATAATAATAATAATAATAATAATAATAATAATAATAATAATAATAATAATAATAATAATAATAATAATAATAATAATAATAATAATAATAATAATAATAATAATAATAATAATAATAATAATAATAATAATAATAATAATAATAATAATAATAATAATAATAATAATAATAATAATAATAATAATAATAATAATAATAATAATAATAATAATAATAATAATAATAATAATAATAATAATAATAATAATAATAATAATAATAATAATAATAATAATAATAATAATAATAATAATAATAATAATAATAATAATAATAATAATAATAATAATAATAATAATAATAATAATAATAATAATAATAATAATAATAATAATAATAATAATAATAATAATAATAATAATAATAATAATAATAATAATAATAATAATAATAATAATAATAATAATAATAATAATAATAATAATAATAATAATAATAATAATAATAATAATAATAATAATAATAATAATAATAATAATAATAATAATAATAATAATAATAATAATAATAATAATAATAATAATAATAATAATAATAATAATAATAATAATAATAATAATAATAATAATAATAATAATAATAATAATAATAATAATAATAATAATAATAATAATAATAATAATAATAATAATAATAATAATAATAATAATAATAATAATAATAATAATAATAATAATAATAATAATAATAATAATAATAATAATAATAATAATAATAATAATAATAATAATAATAATAATAATAATAATAATAATAATAATAATAATAATAATAATAATAATAATAATAATAATAATAATAATAATAATAATAATAATAATAATAATAATAATAATAATAATAATAATAATAATAATAATAATAATAATAATAATAATAATAATAATAATAATAATAATAATAATAATAATAATAATAATAATAATAATAATAATAATAATAATAATAATAATAATAATAATAATAATAATAATAATAATAATAATAATAATAATAATAATAATAATAATAATAATAATAATAATAATAATAATAATAATAATAATAATAATAATAATAATAATAATAATAATAATAATAATAATAATAATAATAATAATAATAATAATAATAATAATAATAATAATAATAATAATAATAATAATAATAATAATAATAATAATAATAATAATAATAATAATAATAATAATAATAATAATAATAATAATAATAATAATAATAATAATAATAATAATAATAATAATAATAATAATAATAATAATAATAATAATAATAATAATAATAATAATAATAATAATAATAATAATAATAATAATAATAATAATAATAATAATAATAATAATAATAATAATAATAATAATAATAATAATAATAATAATAATAATAATAATAATAATAATAATAATAATAATAATAATAATAATAATAATAATAATAATAATAATAATAATAATAATAATAATAATAATAATAATAATAATAATAATAATAATAATAATAATAATAATAATAATAATAATAATAATAAGCAAGAAACACCATCAGCTCCCACCCCCCCCAAAAAAAATATGGTACCAGCCTAGGATGACACCACACAAAACATTTGCCTAGGGTCAAGGAGGATGAGAAGACCGAGGAGGGACAAGCACAAACCAGACCTCCACTGGAAGTGCAGAGACTGCTGGAATCTTGGGGAGGCTTATTGCCACCCAAATCCCAGAGAAGACTAATGGTCCTTACCAGCGAGAAATCAATGGTAAACGGCTGTTGTGATACTGCAAGTTTATTTGCGGTGGCTATCGAAAAGAGGTGGATAATACTGGAAATCTGGGGAGACTTGTTGTCACTCAGACTACAGGGAATACCACCGGTTGTCGGTGAGCAATCACTGATGACCTGTGTGAGAACTCCTAGTGAGTACATCATCATCATCATAATAGTAGTAGTAGTAGTAGTAGTAGTAGTAGTAGTAGTAGTAGTAGTAGTAGTAGTAGTAGTAATCATCATCATCATCATCATCATCATCATCATCATGAAGGTTCAAGGATGACGAAAAGACCTATGAGAGAGTACACTAACCAGACCTCCACTGGAAAGGTGCGGACATTATTGGAACCTTGGAGATGGTTATTGAAAGAGATGGAGAGTAGTGGAAATCTGGAAAGATTTGTTGTCACTCAGACTCCAGGGAACACCACGAGTAATTATCAGTGAGCAGTCACTGATGATGACCTGTGTAGAAAGAAGAAATAAGTGGTTCGGGTGAGTGAAACGCTGCCGAACCTCATTTCACTAGAAATAATAAACTATGTATGTTACATAACCCTTCATGAGTCGTAGGGGCGATGAATGTTGGATATCAATCCTGCAGCGTGTTTTAGGATGGCGGAACCTGGCAGCGTGTATCTCTCTCTTGTCCATACCGCCTGGCCGTCATGATCGGTTTAGTCGTACCCAATTCTATTCACAAGGCTCGGGTTTGTTTGTAGCATATTGTTTTCAAATACTTGCCATGGTTGGTTGCCACAAGGCGGAATCAAACTCATAACGGATTCATTATAAAATGGGGTTCAACCATTTTAACCGCTGGGGCTGCACTCACTCACTTATATATGAGAAATAGTGCTCCCTCAAAAAAAAATATACGATCGCAACAGAGCTATCAAGTTAAGGAACACTTTAAATTCACTCGTTTCACACATGCTTCCCCCTAATCATTATTTTAACACACAGAAAGACGCAACCGTTAAACTCGCACATGACATTAAGCTAAGACGGCTTATAGAATCCAGTTTTATTTTACAAACTTTAAACAAATTCACGGATTTTTAAAAATATGTCCCACATCACAGAAAGACGAAAAAGAATTAATAAAATATGATACTGACTGCGTAAAAACGGCACCCACGTGGTTTCTTTTTCTCCTCCCACCCATTTAATCGGCTTCTCCTTTAACAGCAGACTCGCTATTTCCGCCATCCCGTCCATGGCTGACAATACTGCTTGTACCCATACCACGACTACTACCTCTATCTTCTATCTATATCGCTCATATTCCTACATACCCAATCAAACGTCTACTTATTATCCCCTCTACTTTCATACTCTCTCTCTCTCTTTCCCCGTTCCACTGAACAACGCTGCGACTTCTACTCTCCAATTGGGATCTTCAACGTTTTTCATTACAAAAAGGCATTCGTTTTCAATAAAACTATTTTACCACAGATTAAGGTCGGTTACACGAGCGAAATATCGATTGGCGTTGTGTTATTATTTCAGCTAGTCTGTTTTCATGCTTATCCATTAATTCCGTATTTATAAAGATAGAGGATATATAAGAGCAAAAAATATTATTATTCAAAACTGAAAAAAGTTATTTATTTATTTTCTCAGTATGTTGAACTCAGAGTCAATGTTCCCTTCAAACTAGGCGTAATGTAACGTACATGTTCCACGTTTAAACGATATTACAAAGAAACATCCAATATTTCCATCTTTTTTAGGAAAATCTTTATTTGTAGAAAAAACTCAAAACAAATCCTTCTCATAGTTTGTTCAATCTTTTTAAAACTTTTTAAAAAAATATTTAAAGCACCCTTTTATTGAATTCACAGGATGTCTTATTTTTTTAGTAATAAAAGTATACTTTTTGAAAAGCCTAGGCTTAAGGGAAATTTGACTCTTAGTTCGACATGATGAGAAAATAAACAAATAACTATGTTTAGTTTTGAATAATATTTTATGTTTGCTCTTACATATCTTCTAGCAATGCTTTGTTTACATGGTGAGCATCTACTCTCGTATTAGGAATGCCTATGATATCACTGACATTATAAAAGAAGTTTCATAATATTTTTAATATCATATATATATATATATATATATATATACTACAAAAAAAGGAAAAATAAAATTGGGATATGCATTACTTCTAAAATCGTCGAAAACACTCAGTACAAAATAGTAAGTTACACATTCATTTTTTTATTCATTATTATTTTTCACCCACTTGTGTGCTTATGGTTTTCCATCGACTGATTACACGCACGGATGAGGAAATAAAATGTATCATTAATTCCTTAAAAACATTGCAATACCCCATACATTTCATACTAAATGCTAAGAAGAAAACCCTTTAAATATTCTCAAAAAAACAATACACAAAAATCTCAAACACCAAACACGTCTCTCATATACAGACTTCTTCTCTTACCCACGCATTTCAATATCACAACCATTTGCAACACACTTAATAAACTAGGAAATCCGACAGTACAAACCACATCACAAACCATAAAACAAACATTAAACACAGCAAGACATTTCCGGAAAAAACACATCCCATGCCGACATATATACCGTCCCATGTAACAATTGTCATCAAATTTACGTGGGGTAAACTCAGCGGGAATTGAAGAAAAGACTGAGCGAACGCAAAAGGGATATAAAAAAAAACAATAACTCTCTCAGTGTGCTTTTTTCCAACGCATTACAACACGATCATGCTTTCAATTTTGAACAAGCCAAAATTATTAAAAAATATTTCTAACAAAGCTCGGCAAAGACTACTTGAAACAGCACTCATCACAGACTCTAACACTATCAAACAATAAAATGATTTCTACAATCTATCTCCCTAATAAGCAAACTAATCCTGGCCGAACAAAAATTACCCTAGACGACGGCTAACTTTCCTTTTATCGTTCACACTTGTATATATATAAAACTCCCCGCATATACACTTGTGTGCTGACTTATTCTTCAGATACATATTTACTCACGTACTTATGAGTCACCTACCATGAATTAAGAATATTAAACTACAAATAAACATTTTTTTAAATAAACATAATTTACACATCCATACAAAATATAGATATTTCAACCCCTTTTCTTCCAATTTACCCTCAAACCATCAACACAATCCTGAACAAAACCACATTTTACTTATCTCTCCCCTAAAATTAAAATTATTTTCCTTCCTCTCAAGCCTACCCCCTCATCTCTAGCACACTTCTACACATTCTTGCCAACACATATATGAGTACACATTCCTGATGTAGCCACCTGGTCAGTCCCCCTCCCCCTCACCCTCTCTTCCTCGGCCCCCAAAAATTTCACACCTCAACACAATAAAAATCTCACCCTCCTTTCACCTCTACCAACCTTTTTGGCCATAAATAAATTCAATCATTTGTATGTATACTTTTTTCTTTAACTTAGAGAAACAATACGTTACGATAAATATATTTAGTAGAAGTAATAATAGCATTTGAAATAGTAACATTTTCTTCGTAAAAGATCAATACATCACTCTACCGACTCCGTTTCTCAATATTACTATCGTTATTTCTCTGTAATTTCCGTTATTTGAAGGCATGCGAATTAGTTTAATCATCTTCTACTCCCGTTCATATTTTTTAAAATAATCAAATAAAAAATAAGTCTCTTTCAATATCATCCAATTGATGTAAGCAATAAAATAGAGACGATTGCTCTTCCTTTCACTTTCATTTCATTGTAATATCTCTAAATCTAACTTTTTAACGAAACAAAATAAAGGAAATCATTTACCGTTTTGTTTCATTGTTTTTTCTTTAAAATTTATCTACAAGATTATTTATATAAATTGAAATAAAAACACACGAAGTGAAATCTGCAATACTCGTAACTGATTTATTAAAATTAGATTTTTTTTAATCAATATAAAAATAAGCCATATTATTCACTATGTAAACAACTGTTTTTGTTTATTTAGGGTTTTCAAATAGTCATGATCTATTTAAAGATGTAATAAAAGCAAAACTGTATTTCTGATAATAACAAAACTTATACACTAAAAAAAATGTCTTTTACTGCATTACTGCATCATTTTTATTACGCCATCTTTTTTACAGCATCTTGTTTAAGCTTTACCGCCATCTTGATATATACAACATAATGAATAGTAAATCTTATAGCAAAGTGGCGCCTTCGTTTTTTTTATTGTGAAGTTTCTTAAAAAATTATGTTTTCACGAGAAAACAGCAAACAATTGATCAATTAAAGTCATTTATTGAAAAAGAAAGTTTGAGAATTGACTACTTGACTACTGTTCTCATATTGAGTGTTATTCTCACAATGTTTCGGTCGCTGTAACCTCCGGCCATCTTCAGGTGTATCTTTTACAACTTATGAATATTTCTGTCGAACTCGGACGGAATTTCGAACGGAATCCTTTTTTTAATCCACGGAGATAGCATGCTCTCGTTCTGTCAGCCATGACTGGGAAAAGTCTTTAGTAATTCGCAATTCTTCGTATCGCCCGCACCGAGAATTGAACCTTCAACCTTCAGATGACTATGTGGCAAGTAATGGGCAGTCGGTTGAATGACATTCATTTTTAATATATATTTCTCATTGTGTATAAGTTTCGTTATTATCAGAAATACAGTTTTGATGTTATTAAAATATAAACATAAATTGAATTGGGCATTCAAGTAACGTAGATAGGTGATAAGTAAACGGTGTAAATAATATAAGACATTCTTAATCATTATTTAAAAAAATAAACATCTTAAATAAGATGCAAGAAACTACAGGGGGTTGTGACGTAGTTAATTACATCGTTTCTGTTACAGAAAGAATGACACATAATCTCCATTATAATAAGATATAAAATATAAAATGAAACGTAGTAAAGACTCGGGTCGATCAAAAGTATGTCGAGTCTTCACACACCCCACACACACACACATGCACTTTGTGACCTGCGTACTGGCACAGTGCTACGAACTTTAATTAAAGACAAGTTGTCCCAGAGGTCGCACATTAAAATGAGTTTTTCCGAAGGTAGCTAAAAACTTTTTTTTTTGTGTTTTCCTTTGTTTTTGAATCTTTTTCGTTTATCTTATTCTTTGAAAAATGGTCAGCGCTAAATAGTTACAAAAAATAAATTAAATAAAATCAGAAGTATGGCCGAGTCTTATGCCCTCACCTCGCACTTAGTGACCTGCGTATTGACACAGTGCTTCAAACTTTTGTGAAAGGCAAATTGTTCCAGAGGTTGCACGTTAAAATAAGTTCTTCCAAAGGTAGCTAAAAAAATTTCTCTTCTAAATTATTTTAAAACATTTCTTCTTTTTCTTTGTTTTCTTTGTTTTGAACCTTTTTATTTTATCTGATTCTTTGAAAAATGGTCAGTGCTAAATAGGTTAAAAAATGAAACATTGTAAAGACTTGGGTCGATCAGAAGCAGGCAAAGACTCCCCCACCTGCAGACACACATACACACACACACACACGTGCGCATATCGTGGCTTGCATACTGGCACAGTTCAACAAACTTTAGTCAAATTCAAGTTGTCTTACAATTTCGAAGAAGTTATGCTTTTTAATGTAGCCATTTTGTTTTCAGATGTGTGGTAACGACTTTGCATTCAAAACCTTATTATTATTTACAATTTTTAATCAGACAGTTTGAATTTAATATTAGATCTTTAAGGATCTAAAAGTTTAAAAAATAGATAAAAAGCCACCACCCTCTCTCGTATTCTTGTTACCTTAGCAACCATTTTCACCTAAAATCCAGGGTTATTTCTAAGTCAAACTTTCTCATATGATAAGTACACTTTTTTCTCTTCTTTTCTTCGGACTCCTATTACGCTTGTTCATGTTAATATGTGTACCCCATTTCTACCTATTATGAGATGGAAACATCTTCAATTTTTTTCAGGGACATGAAAACATAATATTTCTTATCTATCTATGCGGGGGGGGGCAGAAATCTCTGACATAATACCCAGGCGCGGGATTACTCCTCTCAGTGTGACAGACCCGTAGATAGTGTCAGGTAATCCATCTAGGAGAAGGAAAACTCTGATGTAAAACCTGTGCTGACTTCATACGTCTTGGCACCGAACCACTGGGGAGAGGGGGCCTCCTTAGTCCTAGTCGACAACCTCCTCAGAGCTGGAGACTCGAATAAAATATTCGTTTGCAAACCTAAAATTGCTTAAGGAGTAGAAAGGATCTGCCTATCGCCCAGCCTCTGCACTCCTTCTCTATCTATTAGCCTGGCGCATAGGACAGGGGCATGTCAAAAACTCCTCGTGCTGGCTTGTTTGCTGGCTAAGGCAATAAATGCCGTCACGCCATTTCTTTCTATCTGGGCAACTTGGAAACACTTTGCTTGTCACTTGGTTTCACATGACTAGTCTGGGCTGATACTGTTCTGACAGGTTGAGAAATACAGGTTAGACAGCGTGTCTTGCTGCTGTTTCCGAATGTCAGTACAGGTGCCATAACTCTTAGGTGGCGCTAAGAGCGGCTGATATATCAACAGTTGTATAATATTAGAATAAGTGATGCCATGTCGCGCATGGAATGGGGTCTGCACTTAGTTCCGGTGGACTTTCCCTAGGCCACAAGCCCATAGATAAAGACTCTGCTAATAGTCTATTTGTGTGAGTTTGCTGGCAACAAACTAACACCAACTTTTCCTAACCAACTCTATCAAAAAACAATGAAAATGATACAAAAAAGTAAAAAATAACAAACCAGACGCCCACCTAAGCACAACTAATTCGACTCCTCCCTTGAAGCTCGCATACACAAATATCCGAGGGCTTAGAACAAACCTCAATGGTGAAGAATCATTTCTCCCAGTAAACGTTTTTTTTTTTTTACTAAATCAATTCATATGGTATTACTGGATAAATATTTGATATAATTAAATCATTCCTAACCAAACGAAAGGTCTCTCCCACTCTTCGTTAAAACGTTTGCTTTATTAATCAATCCAGTGATAGTCCACCACCTCGTT
>OY744517.1:67724493-67754493 GCA_963556195.1 Sepiola atlantica | reverse complement strand
TGCTAATTACGAATATGGCATTAGTTTTGCGTTTTACTTCAGTCGATGTTCTCAGAAGTTAAGGGGCCTCTACCTGGGGCTAACAGTTGATCTCTGTATGATGCTGAATTTTCAGGTCGCTCAAATTCGCCAGTTGTTCCGAAAAAAAAACATTTTTTAAAGTCCACAAACTCGTTTTGGTCGATCGTAAATAAAAGTTGTGTGAGATAGCAGAGTATTGATTTACTCTTCTCTAGGAGTTAGGCACAAGGCTAGTTTTTATCTTACTCCCACAAGTAAGATGTGACCCAAGGTCGGGTCGGGAAAGTGTGGTTTAAAAATTGCCTGGGCAGCCCCGTCGGCATTCCCCGGTAGCGGCGCCTCAGGCAGTAAGCAATAAACTTACTCCTCCCCAAAGAGGAGAGGCGAAGCCTGGGAGGGTGGACCTCCTAGAACTGCACAGGACAGACCCATAGACCGACGTAAACCAAGCCCCGAAGGCCAAGACAATAACAGTCTATGGGGTGTAGTATCCATCGGAACAGATACTACACTTTGATCTTAGCCAAAAGGCCAGTTGAAGATATCCGAAGAACATTTTTCAATGGGAAAGCTGTGTTCAAAGTGGGTGCCGCGTTTATTCACAGTCGATCAAAAACAACAACGTGTCGTCAATTCAGAACGTTGTTCGCAAGTATTTCAACGCATCAAAAAGCCGTTTTTGCGTCAATATGTAACAATGGATGAAACATGGTTCTGTCACCTCATTCCGGAGTCAACTCGGCAGTTTAAAAAGTTTGGTCAACGTCGAAATTTTTACGGAATTTCAACTTCCGATTTTTCCAAATTTTGATTATGAATCTGATGCCCTTTGATAACAGTAACCACCATGCAAAATATCGACCTTATCAAATAAATAGTTTTTGAGTTATCAATGTTTCCATGACATAACTTCGGAAATAACTCATACAATATGGAGAAGTAAAGCCCATATAAGACTTTGGCTCATTCCTTACGTTGTCAGGTAGAGATATGCAGTCTAACGATAGATTTATCTTCGTGTTTCTTTTTATGCATTTCTTTTTATGCATTTCTTCTTTTTTTTTCAGAACTTGACCGCCCGAATCGCTTTTTGTTTTCAGAAAACGTGAAACTTAACGAATCCATGTGAAAGTCGTTCTTAAGAATGTATATTCCTCGGCGATCTTCTTTTGTTCTTTTCTTTCTTTTTTTTTTCTAGAATAAGTTTTATGTCGTTGTTAATGTTGATTATGGAAATAAATTTTGTTTTATCTACTTCTAAGCGGTCAAAATACACTGGTCTTCTCGGCAGATTCGTATTCCAACCGATTGCTGTGAAGACGAGAGTAGAACGATTGGTTCAGCCACGCAGAACTTCCTCAACCGCTTAGGTCTATCAATGCCGCGCCACACCGAGTACCAACATGAATTGACTTGGCTCTACGAGTGCCTCTCCATCGTCTTTATTCAAGGGAACGCTTCGAGCCTGCTCTTGGCCTGTCAAGCCAACAGGATATTCGATCAAACTTCCTGGTGTTCCAGATATATCCACAAAGGCTTTTCAAATTTGACAGTTGAAACAAATTATTTAGAATATGACAGAAAAAAACTAAATGTTCACATTAACTTTTAATGAACTCTTAATAAACAATTGACTTTCTGTAATATCCATCGGGCTACCATTGTGATTAATTTTAATAACAGTTTTTACATTTATTTATAAACTAGAAGAATACCCGTCCTAGGTCGGGTAAAATTAATTATCCGAACAGAACAGTTTTGCACCACTTTTATGTCTCTTTATAAAGACTAAAATAAAGATATAATGTTACTAAACCTTATGCCTAGAATCCTTATTCCAATTTTGATCAAAATTCATTATATTATTTCTAGAAAATGTCTAAAATTCAAGGCTTACTTAATTGGCGTCTAATGATTATGGATCAAATTCCATGCAAACCTAAAATATTTTAATTTTCAAATGAACGGGTGCCCATATTAGGCCCCTAAAAACCGTTAAAAACTCTAAAGAAACTGGAATTTAGGAAATATCTATTAATTGATGTCTCATACCTCATGTTAAAATTTCATAAAAATCTGAGGTACCAGAATTTTTAGGAAGTGACCCTTTACATAAAACTTAATTAAACTAAATATAGCCCACATTACCCACCCGTTTGCCTAGCAGCTGTAAAAAATCATAATGATCGGTTCATTAGTTTAGGAGTGAATCCTGTACATACAAATATATAAACAGATACACATACCTAACTTTATATAGATAGAGATTAATGCTCATATTGTCACATTTTACTTTAAATTTTATTTGAAGATACCAGTCACTTGTTTCTGGCTATACAGTGTTCAGAAATGCCGAGAATTCACGTATAAACTTGTCAGCGGTATTTTTTTTTTTTTTTTTTTTTTTTTTGCGAGTTCACTCTTCTGAAGAAGACAAATTAAGTAAAGGAAAGATAACTCTTCTTTGCTGAGTAAAGGGTTACCTTAATTTCTTAATTGTAAAACGGACATTGGCACAATTAAACTTTAATCTGACAAGGTTCTCATGTGGGAACATATTAAAAAAGAACATGTCAGTCGTGAAACTGCATACCCCCGGCCCAAAGTCTTAGCTGGGCATTATTTCTCGATATTCTATGAAGTATTCTCGAAATTGTTCCATGAAAACGTTGATAAATCAAAAACTATTTATCTGATCATGCTGAAATTTTGCATGGCGGTTACTGTTATCAAAGAGTATCAAATCTATACACCAAATTTGCACAAATCAGAAGTTAGAGTTTCGTAAAAATGTCGACTTTGACCAAACTTTTCAAGATCAGAAGGGGGTGGCAATGCCTGGGTAGATGGTATCATAATGAGCAAACATATACAACACTACCCCCCCCCCCAAGAAGAAGATAATGCCCTGTAGGATGGTATCATGACAACAGAACAGATAATACACTAGCCCCTCCAAAAAAAGGAAATAATACGTGAGATGACCCCCCCCACTATAAAAGGAGAAGATAATGCCTGCGAGTATGGTACCATGTAAACAAAACAGATATTACACTATTTCTCTCTCCCCCACACTTTTTGGGTTAGGGTTAGGGATGAGAAAGTTTTCCTTAGGAAAATGGCCTCATGATGACAGAACATATGTTAAATTACCCCTTACCCCAAAAGAGCATGTAATACCTGGAAGGATTCCCCTACCTC
The DNA here is from genome assembly GCA_963556195.1 of Sepiola atlantica. NCBI lineage: Eukaryota > Metazoa > Mollusca > Cephalopoda > Sepiida > Sepiolidae > Sepiola > Sepiola atlantica. Next base: position 67,751,271 of record OY744517.1, on the reverse strand, counting down.
CTTAAAAAAGGAAGAGGTAATTCCTGGGCGGTCTTATGACAACATAACCGATATTACAATATCCACCTCCATTAAAAGATAATATAATAATAGATTTCGGATTGAACCCGGGTTTCCTTTTTTTTTTCATTTATTTTAAAATGCCTTGTCATCAATACATTATTATTTATGGTTCCTTGAACTTTTGGCTACGATCAAAGTGTAATATCTGTTCTCAGCATCGTAGCGACATCAGACGTTTACTAAACCGGAAGTTTTCATGTAAATTCTAAGAAAGTTTTTAAGATGTTAACCTTTTTTTATTAAATCGATTTAATCAATATTATTAATAATTATAATAATATTATTATCGAGAAAAACTATTGCGTATATATTAGAAGATATGACACATGCAAATTTCAAACGTATATTACAAAATAAATAATTCATTAGAAACTGTTTATAAAATAAGTATGCAAATTAAGAATACTCATAGCTGTTTGTGGGTGTTTGCAGATTACTATATATATGGTATTTCAAAATAGTATGCTGTACCATAGAATTGAATACGCATATGCCGTTTAAATGTTACTATAGTTAGGATAGGTGGAATTCTTCGATAGCGTATTTCTTCAAATGAAAAAATATATATATTGGGGAAAATATCTAATAATTTGGTCTAACCAGGGTTTTTTACCCCGCCTAATAAACCGGTATTGTCCGGGCCTTCGGGTCTGGATTTACGCCGATCTATCGGCTGTCCGTCCTGTGCAGTTCTAGGAGGTCCACCCTCCCAGGCTTTGCCTTCTCACCCTTTGAGAAGGGGTTAGTTTATTGCTAATCGCCTGAGGCGCCCCTACCGCGGAATGCCGACGGGGTTGCCCAGGCAATTTTTAAATGGTCAGAGTGCTCAAATTCTCGAGCGCTAGTTTTTCCCACTTTCCCGACCTTGTGTCACATCTTACGTTGTGGGAGGAAGATAAATAGAATCTAATAATGTGGTCATTATTAGACAACTTACCCATATGGGACCGTGTCTCTATCCGAAAAAAATGCCTTATATTATAAGCATGATATTTTATCGATTTTCATACTAGAATTCAATGATTAGAATTTTTAAATATCAATTTCAAATTTAAATAGGGTTTAACAATGTCGGGTCAAAGGTTGAGTGCGATTGCTATGAGATTTCGAAGAAAAGAGCCTAACATCTGATAATCACGCGCTACAGTTCATTGTGTGTGCAAAGAAGTAAGAGACACAACTGACAACACGGTCGATACATGCGCAAGTCATATGTGAATGTCTTAGATATATTTTACCTGAAATCAGTAACCATTTCACGTTCTGTCAAAGTGACAGTCGTCTGTAAGAACCACTCAGAACTTTCAATCAAAAACTTTTTTAATTCTTCGGGCATCCATAGTTATTTTGAGGGTATAGAAGGGAGACGGGCGTTCTAAAAGGTCCCAAACTTGTTTCTTTCTTAATTTTGTTGGAATGAAAAACTGGACAGAAGACTAACAGTATTTTCGTGTGTCTTGACCTCAATCTATGAGAATCGCTATTGATTTGCATACAACTTAGGTATATATTCATATTCGTGTCTTTATTTCGATACTAGTTCATCTTTCTTTGCCAATCGCTTTGTTGCGTCGATCTATTCTAGAAAACAGCGACAAATTAGAATAACGTTGCATATTCTTTCTCAGTGATCGTTTCTGTGGTTTCATCTGTTACCAGGATCTTCACATGCTTTCATCTTGTATTTCAAACCTTCAAATTGTTTCATCTGGTATCTGAACTCTCCACATTGTTCCACTTGGTATCTGGACTCTCCACATTATTTTATCTGGACTCTGGCCCTTCCGTGTGGTTAACAGAGTCACCGCCTTGTTGTCTCCTTTTCAGTGGTTGGTCCGTACGGCTTTGTATGAATGGATGAATGTGAATCATGCTGAATATGCATAATAGTAATCTATTAAATTCTACAAACCATCATCTCCATATATATATATATATATATATATATATATATATATATATATATATATATATATATATATATATATAGGGATAATAACTAAATCAAAAATATCGCAGATTAGCACTTGCACAAGCCGACTTACTGCTGGAAAATTTACAAATACACAAGGGGATTCAAGTATATAACAGTGAAACAAAAACAGGATATCTAAACTTAAATTGTGAAGCATTAAACGGGGATCATCAGCTGTTTACCATGTAACTGTTTCGGAGATTTAAAAACAGAACAGTTATAAAAATGTATGGCTCTCCAGTGGAACTGATCAAATGACCACTTCCTCTATAACCAAATGTAGAAACAATTCAGTTATTATTTCATAAATATATATATATAAGTAAATAAATAAAAAAAATAAAAAATAATTATTATTATTATTATTATTATTATAAAACATTACCTTTAAGACTACAATGTGATATGGTAATTTGCATATCACATAATAATACTTATTATAACAATAATAATAATAATAATAATAATAATAATAATAATAATAATAATAATAATAATATTAAAACACTACACTTAAAAATCACATATATGTATATATGTGTGTGTGTATATGCTTATTTGATCACCTTCTCTCCCTACACATATTTAAATTTATTATACACTGATTACCATATATATTCCCCCAAATGGCAGATCTTCTTGTGCTTTGCGATTTTCCAACTTCACTCTTGAAAAAGCCAATTCAACAGTTGGGCGAAACGTTGAGATGGATTCTTGAGTTTCAGATTATCCCTTCTTTCTGTTTTAGTTGATACCGTCGGATTTATTTTATCATATACAGCCCGCTGTGTTTAGGCATAAATATAACTTGATTTCTCCTGTATCATGTGATAATGTCCGATAGTCGCGACGATGGAACGAAAGCGTACAGAGTATTCGTTGACTCTGTGAACCGGATTCGCGCCTTGTAACCGTCTGAAATTATCGCTTCCTACACTGATGAGAGCGTAAGTTCGAAACGCCAGCATATATAGGTATAAATAATCTAATATTTCTTTTTAAATATTGGTATAAAGCCCCTTTAATAGATTAAAGTTTAGCACTGTTCGGATATATAAAAACAGACTGTCACTTAGCTATAGGCAAGGTTCTGATTACGTTCGTTGAACCCTCTAGATGATCTGATGTTTATAGCCCGCTGTATGAAGGCATCAATATAACTTAATTTCTCCCGTATCACTTGATAATGTCCGATGGTCGCGAGGATAGAGCGAAAGCGTACAGAGTCTTGGTTGACTATGTAAATGTAAACCGGGTTCGCGCCTAGTGTCCGTGTGAAATTATTGCTCCCTACACTGATAAGAGTGTAAGCTCGAAACACTGGCGTAAGTAGGTATAAATAATTTAATATTCCTTTGTAAATATTATATATATATATATATATATATATATATATATATATATATATATATATATATATATATATATATATATATATATATAGAGAGAGAGAGAGAGAGAGAGAGAGAGAGAGAGAGAGAGAGAGAGAGAGAGTGAGGGGGGAAGTTGCATAAAGATTTACATAAAAAGCATTTTTCATGAACAATCACAATGAAACAAAAATAAAACAAAAGAAAAGAAAAATAAAAACAGAAAAACAAAAGAAACCACAAAAACGAAAAAGAGGCATATAGAACTTTACATATCATCGAAGTTTTTCAAAATAAAAGGGGTAGAGAAAGCGTATATAGTCTTAATCCGACTTAATATAAATTTTATTAAATCCTCAAAAAGTGGATATTACTAATTTAAAGTTAAAAACAGAAAGGTAGTCTTCTCACAGTGTATTCCAAAGTGGGTGTCGTTCTATCGGTCAAATAAAACCAGTCACTATTTAAATTATAGATGGGTTTTGTTCTTTGTAAGCATTCAACATTCTGGAAATCAAACTGAAGGAATAAGAAGGCAACGACAATGACTATCAGTTAAAATGAGATCAGGCCAGCTGAGTCAACTCAATTAGATAAAGGGGAAGAACTCAGCCAATTGAAAGAATTTATAGATTTTACAATTACGGTAGATAAGCAAAGTGTATATTAAATATTTAAAGTAAAATGTAATAGAAAAAGGGAGGCGGAGATTTTACAATTACGGTAGATAAGCAAAGTGTATATTAAATATTTAAAGTAAAATGTAATAGAAAAAGGGAGGCGGAGATTATAATCATAGCAGAATAAAAAATATATTTAAAAAATAAAATGTATATCTTGAGTAGTTTAATAGATTAGGTAAGGGGAACATTATTTGTTTCATTGGGTCTGACCAATAATATCCCGAAAGTATTAATAAACTTTTGTCAGTTAATAGTATTAGTCTAAAAATATTTGAATATAAGTATATGTATTAATTTAATTAAATAAGATTAAGAACATAAAAGGAATAAAAAATTAAGATTTAAAATTAAAATTTAAATGTAAATTAAAATTTAAATGTAAATTTAAATTTAAATGGGGCATTGAGAATATTTAACTTTTAACCTAAATTTACAATTTACCTTTTAAAAGTATATGACCCTAAATTTGAAAAACAACATCAAATTTTAAATTTAAATTTTAAAAATTTATTCTATTCCGAAAAATATTTCTTAAAAGAATTCAGAGAATTTTAGAATTAAAATGTTATGAATATTAATAAACATTAAGAAACTGTAAATAAATAAATATATAACTAAAGTTACATAAACCAAGATATAATTATGATAAATAATAATTATCAATAATGTACAATAAATAATAATAACAACAGATAATTAGAAAAATAACTAAATTAATAAGTTACTTGTATAGATCATAATTAAATGGAGGGAAGGGGTAAATGATTATCGAGTAAATAAATGTGAGAAAAAGTATAGCTAGATTTAAGATCTTAATAGAGTTATGATCTAGGGAGAGAGGAAATTAATATTTTAATATGAAAGCATTAAACTGTCACATGAAATATATTCATATTTCTTTATATGCGGATGTCAACTAAATTTGGAAGGATAAAACTGTATACCTAAAAATATAAAATGTAGGTGCTAATAAACCATATTGTTAATCAAAATTTCAAAGCCCAAGTTTTTGGAAAAGGAGTAAAGGAAGGAGTAATTATATGGGCTAAATTAAATCAAAGTAATAGCTTCACTTTTAAGAGAAAAATAATAAGTGGGTATATTTCAATAATGGAAGGTTATCATAATATTATTTAAAGCCGATTGTAATCTAATTGTGTAAATATACATAGAATAAATATAAAATATATATTATATATATATAAAATAAATTAGATATATAAAAAAATATATAAATAAATAAAATAAAATAAATAAAGGTCAGGAAAAACATAGAGCTAGCGAGTCAACTGCCAGGGGAAAGACATGGTAGATAAATGATGTTTATTCAGTAAGAAGTAATAGATGCAATTTTCGGCGAATTCTATTGATACAGTGTATAAAACTTAACTTAAACAAAAATGTATATTAGGAAAAGGGACGGTACGGCAACCAGTTCAAGATTAAAGTACTTTTAAGTGGTTATATTTGTACCAGATATTATGCATGCAACTAAACAATATACCGTCCTTTTTATTTAACAACGGGCTCGTGTGCTTAATGGTAAAAGAGCCTCACGCTACACAATTTACAGTACCTGTCTCAGAGGTTTTAAGATCTTATCTTTTTAATCAATTACTATTTAAGGTTAAAGCAAATGCTATTATCTTTTAGGTCCTAAATATGGCTAGCCAAAGATGTGAATTTAGAAATATGTCTATTTTGAAATGTATAAACATGTCCTAGGATTCTTTTTTTTTCACCTAACCCGAGCCTATGTAAACCGCCTCATTAGAAAGAGAGTTAATTATAAGCAGTCTATTATTGTTATAAAGGTCATTTCCATCTATATTATAACTATTACTAGTACCATTACCATTAGTGTCATTATAATTACTATGTTATGGTTAGAGTCCTGAATTACAGTACATTTTTAAATAACGCTTCCATGCTTACAAGAGCTATTTAAACAGGGATAAATTCCTATCAAGACAATTGTAACCAGAGTCAGGTTTATAGTTTTCTGGGCTATATGAATTTTTACTGAGTTGCAATCTATTATCCTTTGTTCTAATTTAGGTAATGAAGAGAAAGAAATTCCAATCGTGTTCCTATTTAACAGTTAACTATATTTGTGTGGCGCTCTAAATTTGTTTTCAATAACTTTAAAGAACATTTTTTGGATATTAGTTTACACATTTTTTGCTAAACGTCGGTGAAACCAAATACAAGTAGGCCGCCTGTTCTTATCATTTTTAGATTTAGTGTTAGATAGCTTACAGGTACTCCTATTAACATATTGCTGACGCAAAGCTCGCTTATCTTTGCCAATCGCATCATCAATATTGTCGCCAGGTCTTACAATATATATATATATATATATATATATATATATATATATATATATATATATATATATATATATATATATATATATATATAACGTAAAATATAATAACACGAAATTACATGATTGTCGATGCAATAATTTATTTCAACCTTGCGGTTTTATTCAAGCATCCAACTTGACAATTACATTTTTGAGACTGATAGAAAACTGAATTTATCCTCGACACTTCAAACACAAAATAAATTCAGTTTTCTATCAGTCTCAAAAATGTAATTGTCAAGTTGGATGCTTGAATAAAACCGCAAGGTTGAAATAAATTATTGCATCGACAATCATGTAATTTCGTGTTATTATATTTTACGTTATTATTGCTCTGTTTACCACATTGAGCTCTCTTACCCGGATTTCTTCCTGGAATTATTCCATTATAACACTAATATATATATATATATATATATATATATATATATATATATATATATATATATATATATATATATATATATATATATATATATACTAGAATAATACTTGTTCCCAGACGAGTAAAATTAATTCCCAAAACAAAAAACTTTTGCTATACTTTTATGTCCTATTACAAGGATTAAAATAAGATATAATGATACAAAACCTTGTGTCTACAATCTTTATTCCCATTTTTATCAAAATCCATTACATCATTTATTTTTATTCTAAAAAATGTTTTAAATCTAGGGCGTAAGCTTAAGGAGTCTTAATAATGATTTGAAATTCAGAGAATCTTGCTTAATTTGTGTCAAATAACTATGGATAAAGTTCAATGCAATTCGAATTTTCAAATCGGATATTGTGCCTGTATTATGCTCCCTAAAACCTTATAAAATACTCCAAATAAACTCAAATTTGGGGAATATTTATTTATTGATGCCTAATACCTATTGTTAAAATCTCACAAAATCGGAGGTTTTGTATCCACGGAGAAGCAAGAATCTGGGTTCAACAACGACAAGGGTGTACACCGGTAAGTGAAAATATAACAAAAATACTAAATCAGCAGTAACGAGATAGGTCTAAAAAGTAAGGGTACTGGATGTACCGTGTGGCCTATGGACCGAAAAAGGGATAAACTGGTCGTAGTATCATCTAACATGATATATTTAGATTATTGTCGTTCACCTGTAAGGGGTCCGAAAAGAATACACGAACTCGGGATTAACTGAAACAAAGTATCAGGTTGGAAAGAAAGTAATGTCGTTTTTGTCCAACACATTTATTTCATCTGAAACATTCACATTAGGGCATTTTTAATCTTTACAATAATTTCCCTCATTTTCTATGACTTCTGTCCAACGATCAACTAGCTTCTTGATGCCTTCTTCAAAACATTTCTCTGATTTTTTAGAGAAAAACAAATTTAGGTCATTTTTTAGTTGGTCCTCATTTTCATAATTTTTATTGTTTAAGTGATGCTGCAACGATCGATGGTAGTCGGATGGAGCAATGCCAGGAAAAAATTCCCAATTGAAACTCATGACCTTTTCCTGAGTGAGTTTTGCTGTGTGAAGTTTACCGTTATCATGCTGAAGCACTACACCTTTTCTATTGAGTAATGCTGGTCGTTTTTTGATAGAGCAATTCTTAGATTATCCAGCTGCGAACAATATTTTACTGCTATGATTGTTTGATTAGGCTCTAGTAACTTATAATGAATAAGTCCTCTCATGTCCCACCATAAAGAGAGCATAACCTTCTTTGTTGTAATTCTTGTTTTGAAACAGGCTGTGAACTTTGGTTTCGGTCTAACCATTGTCTTTTGCGTTGTAAAGAACCCATTTTTCATCTCCAGTCACAATTCTTTGAAAAAATGGTTCTCGATGATTCCTGGAAAGCAAAGATGTGCAAACAGTCAATCTTTGATTTTGTTTAGCGTCGGTAAAATCGTAGGAACCTAGAGTCCAAGTTTTGAAACTTTCCCTAACTCGTGAAGGCCTTAAATAATTGTGGTATGGCTTGTATTGCATTGTTGAGCTAATTCTCTGCTGGTTAACTTTGGATTTGCCACCACAGCGTCTTTAATGGCGTCTATCAATTGATGTTGGCCTTCCCGAACGTCGCCGATCTGACAGGTTAAAGTCTCCAGAAGAAAATTTTGACAAACCACCGTTGACATTTTTGATCATTCAGAACATTTATCCCATAGACAATTCCAATATTCCTTGTAGTTTTTACAGTTGAGTTTCCTTTATTGAATTCACAGAGCATGCAATGTCTCAGATGCTCCTCACCAATATCCATGTTTTGACGGCTGAGACCGTTAAATTTAATATTTTCTAACTAATTATTATATCTGAAAGGCAAAGCAAGATATTAAGACACCAATTCACCAAAAAATCTAGAACTGTGTACAACTAAGGAGGCTGCAAATTGTTGAAATAAAAACTACGACATTACTTTCTTTCCAACCTGATATATTGAATAAAGTATAAAGACAGCATATAAAGAGAGTGGTTGAACGTCTGTCTGACTGCCAGTATTAGACTGGGGTGGTTCCAGGTATTTAATTGCTTCTCACCGCAGCAATATATAGCATAAGGCCCGAAGGTGGGCGAAGAGTCAAGCTAGCGCCCCTCAAGGAAGAACACTCTGGTCTAAAAATAAATCGACTGGGCAGCTCCGTTGGCATTCCTCGGTAAGGCACCTCAGGCAGTAAGCAATGAACTTACTCAACCCCAAAGACGTGAGGCACTTCCTAGGACAACCCAGGACAGTATACCTCAGCTCGACAGATAAAAGGACACCGAAATGGCCCAATTCCTGCCGGACTAATTGTAGAGAACGAATCCCCGATTGGTATTATTTACCCCATCCCGTAGTCCTCAATCAATCGAAGTCACTGAAAGACTGAACTGGCTGGAGTGGATCCAGTATTTAATTGCTTCCCACCGAAGCAATATCTGGCACAAGGCCGGTAAGTGGGGGAAAGTAATGACAGTTCCCCTAAAGAGTGAGTACTCTGGCATTCCGCAGTAAGCAATGAACTTACTCCACCCCAATATATATATATATATATATATATATATATATATATATATATATATATATATACATGAATTTATACAAAAAATATATTTTAAGGTATATATTCCTTATAATACCATCTAAATTGTTTAAAAAACAAGCTCAATGAAGTGTCGGCTTCAGAGCATATATACTGGTTTGTAGCATTTTAATTACAAAAAAAAATCCACAATGAATGGCTATATGTTTACTATGCATTCGCTGAAATACAGAAATAAAAAATAAAAGATAAAAATTTATAATTGTGGACTGATTTCTTTTATCATTAGAATGCAACCAACCATTATATATATATATATATATATATATATATATATATATATATATATATATATATATATATATATATATAATATTATAGAAAAGAGATAAATAAATTTATTACATATTCATTTATATACGTTCAAAGAATTAAACATTAAACAACAGTTTCGTGTACGATCGTTTCGGAGACGATATGGATTTTTAATTGATATCAAGTATTTTGATCAGCACGGGGGATAGACAACAAGTTCGAAATTAAAACATAGCATCAGGACTAGAGTGCAGACAATACTCAGTTATACAGCAATTTGATACATTGAGGGGGTTATGATATGATGATTACAAACCACTTTAAAATAGGTCACAAAGTATAAGTATATCGAACATACAAAGGGCACAATAGGGGAAATAAAGACTATTTACACTACAGGCATTGAAAAGTCATACAATAGAAAAGGTTGTTTTTTTCCAAGAGAAAAATAAAAAAATATGACAACATATAGTTTAATTTAATGAATAGATAAATTCACCATTAATTTAATTGAAGAGATATTTATTTAATAAAACTTTTTCAAGAAATATTATCCTAAAACAAATCTTCATAAAAAAGTTGAAAAAAAGCAATGAATTTGAAGTTTAACACTTTCACTAAGTAGAAATAGAAGTAAGTTTAAAGATAATTATAAAAAATTAATAATTAATAATAATAAAAATAAAAAATAAAAAATATATAAATGAAATAATAAATTTGAATAAAATTAAAAGTAATAATAATAATAATGCAAATTAAAAAATTAGAAATAATAAATAAATATATAATGAAATAAAAGAAAAGAAAAGAATAAACTAATAAAATAGAAAAAGTAATGCTAAGAGATTTAAAAAGATTAATTCATAAATTCAAAGTTAAATAAATCAAAAATATTTTTAAATTACATATTAATTTTTAATTAAATACCATTTTTTAGAAAATACTATTTTTTACAAATACTTATCTATAGCATCTGTTCACAAAGCGATTAGAGCCCAGTTTTTGTTAATTTAAAATATAATACAGAAAATATATGATACAAATATATTGTACCAAATATCAAAAAATAATGACAAAATATTTTGAAGTATAGGCAAACCATTAATAATAATAAAATAATACACAAACATATGGCTAATACAACCAGAAGATGGTATTCAAATTTAACAATACAGTTTTATACAGACACAGTTTTACATTTAGACATATACAGATGATCAAACATTTACTTTAGATATAGATGTTGGGAGACATACACATATATGTGCAGACGTCTCTACATATACATATATAAAATAATATACTCAGACACATGCATATGTATACATATATACATTTACGCACATACATATACATATACACATATACATACATAGATTCACACGCACTTAAACACATATAAATATACTCAGTAACAAAAAAAACAAGACAACGAATACGGACAAGTGTATAAGTTACATATATTTTCGATAAATGTTAAGTAGATTTGTCAGCAGCCGTATGTAAGTCATATTATATTAAGTCCGATAAGATCTTTGTTTATGAGAATAGTCCCATTTAGTATGGTAGGAATGGGGCATTAAGTTATTAGATCTTTACAGAACAGGATATTTAAAGTCCTCAGAGAAAGAAAGATATCACCTCATAATCTCCATAGTATTCCCAAATGAAGAGACTATGCTATAAGGTAAATCCTTATATATATATATTAAATTCCCGAAACAGTTTTTCATGGTAAACAACTGATGATCCCTTAAAATAGTGTTAGATAAAAACTGTAAAAAATAAATTGACTTACATGAGTGATTTTTCACTGAAAGACTTGGGACTAAAAGTTTGTTTTTTTGAGGGTTTTTTTTTTAAATATAGTTTTAATGGTTGAGAAACTTCCGAGACTATATATATATATATATATATATATATATATATATATATATATATATATATATATATATATATATATATGTGTGTGTGTGTGTGTGTGTGTGTATGTGTGTTAAATGCCAATTAAAACTAACGCGGTTTCACTAAGAAGTGTCGAGGGGGTGATACGTGCTTTTACACTGAATTTTTCTGTACTCGTGTGAGCTTCTTTTTTTAATAATAATTTCGAACTTTACAAATATATGTGTGTATGTATATGTGTGTATGTATATGTGTGTGCCCGTGCTTTAATGGTATAGTGATTGCTGTCTAATCTCGCTGTGTTTGACACCATGATTGATCGATCTCCCTATGCATCGAAAGACAATGAGTACTCTCTGGAAGTGTGCGTGCACGACGAAAAGTGTATAGTAAAGCATGTGTTGCACAATCCCGTATCGCACGTTTGCTGATCCGACAATGAGAAATCCGACACGGTGTGGAAGCGGGGAAGGACTGGTGTTATTTCGGAGTTTTATTCTCCTAGACGAGTTGCTCTACCAAGACTTGAACAATCTAGTGTACTCTACTATTTAACCCAAGAAGGAAATACGGATCAATACGTTTCACATGGTATTGGGGAAAGCAACACTCTCATGTCCTAACTTAAGTCACCCATCTAAGTACTGACCAATTTCAACGTTGCTTAACTTCGATGATCCGAGGAAACCCGGTGTTTCAACGTAATATAAACAGAACGTATCACACAATGACAGAAGGATCATTTGGGGGAAGAGCCAAACCCAAAAGAAAAAAAGCAGACAAAATGCAAGCTGTAGTAACAAAATGTTTCATTACTAACCCAAGAGGATGGAATACATTTATATGAGTATTTATCCGCCATTTCACAATGCGTTCCACAGTAGCGTTTATTCTGCCTTTTTTTACAGCCTAACTTTTAACCCAACAGGACTAAAAAAAAAGTAGGTCACGGGTGGGTGCGTGTACTGCGCATTGCCACGGGTCTATTTATTTATTTGTTTATGAGTTGTTGTTTTATTTTTTGCAAAACTCATTTTTCCATTAGTGGTGAATGTCTTCTTCAAAAGTACCTGAAAGTATAAATAAATAAATGAATGAATAAATAAATGGCTTCAATTAAAAATTCACTTTTGTCGTCGTTATTTTGTCGTTAGTCTTTGTGCACAGAAATGTTCCCACGATTACTTTATACAGCGCAGCGCCTCTTAGCTGCCAGACACAAGATATCTTAACGAGCTGTGACCATCTTCGGTTTGCTGAGATTCTTGAAATAGATTCCCTAAAACCTCGTAAAATCTGTCATGCATCCCGTTAGAAGTGAGTTCGGTAATTCTCTCTTACAAGATGGTTTCGTTCATCTGTTTCACAGCATATCAACCTCTTTACAATGCTGTAACACCATATTTACTGTCAACGATTAGCTGCATACGATTCGTTGAATGCAAGTCTATATATATATATATATATAGAGAGAGAGAGAGAGAGAGAGAGAGAGAGAGAGAGAGGGGAGAGAGGGGAGAGAGGGAGAGAGAGAATTGAAAAACAATTAAAAACAAGAAAAATTAAAACAAACACAAAGAGAGATTGGGCGGTTTCGTTCAGATTAAACAAACAAAAGATTGCACGTTGATCCGAACGAAACATTTCATTTTGAGATATCGTGTAGTAATTTATCCTCACATATATATATTTTGAAAATAATATTTATTTATGAATAATTATTTATATATATATATATATATATATATATATATATATATAGAGAGAGAGAGAGAGAGAGAGAGAGAGAGAGAGAGAGAGAGAGAGAGAGAGAGAGAGGGGGAGAGAGAGATTTTGGAATATATATTCTAGAAAATACGGTGAGTAACATAGGGACATTATTTGTTTTTGTAAATGTTAATATTTAGGGGATGCATATTTGTAACGTTTTTTTAATGACACGATCATTATGAATGTTGGAATATATATAATCGGCAACCCGGTAAGTAACATGAGTACATTATTTATTTGTAAACAATATTATTGCATCCGCTCTAAAAAAAACTTTTAAAATAAGTTATGTAGAACTTCGTGCTGCCTCACTCGACGACCATCGACCCCAACGTTGTGTTTCCGTTGCCTTCTTCTTTGTTTTCATCGCTTAGCCGTGTCGTCTATCCACTGACGAATCGTCGAGGGCACAGCACAAGTTAATTATAAAAGAAACACAACTCTCGAGAAAGAACACAAACACATATACGTTGTGTATAATTTAGTTTGAACTATGAGTGTGTGTGACTGTCGAGGCACCATTGTCGTTTCTCAAGTCGTCAGCTCATCTCATCGTTTTCCCGGTCCGATCTGCTCTCTCGGGAGTCTCGATCCTAACTCTCGGGAGGTTCGATTCTAACTCTCGGGAAGTTCGATCCTAACTCTCCGAAAGTTCGATCCTAACTGCTCGTCTTCTCTCTGAAACCTAAACTCGTCAACTTTTGCCATAAACTTTACTGTCGTCAACTGTTGTAAAACTAACCTACCTTACTGTAGTCAGGTGTCGTAAAACACTGTCACTACTAAAAGTGTCCAGTATTCTTTTCTTGGTGACCTGTCCTGAACAATGGAAATTGACCACTCCCAAATTGTCTTTTGTCTCTTTCGATGAGTCATTTCCTATCCCGTATTTTCTTTTGTCTTTGTCGATTAGTCACTTCCTATTCCTGACCGGGCCGGCCCCGATCTTTGCGGCAGCCATAGTGTCACACACCTTCCATGCCCAACTTGTCATTTATTACATAAATTACAAAACAAAAATCATATTACATAATTTAAAAACAAAGTCATACATTCATATTACATAGGTTAAGACACGGCAGAAACATGACAGACAAGCAAAAACCGACTGGGTGATCTCCGAACTGGAATCACAAGGATGCATTTAACCCTCTCTCCAGCCCAAGGGTATTTGAGTACCCTAAAAAAACAACAGCGAAGCAATTCTTTTTTGGACAGGCTCCTGTCCACTGGTACATGCTTCCCATACCAGAGAGAGAAAATCAACCTCGCCTCTCCATCGAGGTAGAAAAAAAAACTGGAGGAATTTTTACTCATCTTCCACAGAAGGACTTTTGACACACCTTCTACCAAGAGGATTTTCCAATCACCTCTCATATTAACAGGCATTCCGTTATTTTGCTTTCTCCCCTCCTCCTAAAAAAATAAATCAGGAGGATTATTTTTCACCTCCTACCAAGAGAACTCTTCTGGCTTTCCGCCATTATTTTCTTTTTTTTTTGAATACTAAAAACAACGTCTTTGTACATTTCTTGCACGGACAAACATAAAACTGTGTCTCTTTTCAACAACAAATTACATTTTTTTACATAAAAATACAATATCTCTACCGTTTCTATTTCTTTTTTTTTACATATAAAAAAATCATTATTCAAAACAATAAAACCTACAACCTAAAGAAAACATTACTGAAATATATAACACACATGGGTCCTTTTTTTGTTTGATTGTCGCTTTTACTTTTTTTTTCAACACATGAAGAATGTTAAGACAATCAGACCCATATCCCAAAAGCAAATCCAATTGTTACATATAATACATATAAGTCTCTATTCTTTTTTTTTTCAAGTGAGGGGGTCTCTCTCTCCCCTCTCCGCACAAATCATCGGCTTACCTCCCTTATTTTCACGTTTTCCATCACACGTATTATGGACCATCTTTGATCAGAAAATCACAACATTGCACTCTCAGATTCCTGACTCATACTAGCTAACATCTAACAAAATCACCAACTGAGTTAACTTCATACCAACCAATTACAGAATCTCTAACCAATATTCCCCCATTCTGCTTAGCATTCATTCACTTTCCGGGTACTGTCTCATACATGCTTCTCTACTTTCTGTTCCTTAACACATGGTTCTCGGTCGTTCTCCGTCTGCTATTAGGTCACAAAATCGATTGCGCATCTCGTGCGAAGTGGGGGCACAGTTCCCATCCACAGGGTTTCACTGCGTCATATCCCTATCTAATGTTTGAATTCCCGGATGCCTCTTTTCCCCGCATCCAACTGCTTGTGTTCCACCAAATCCTCGGACCAAGTCAATCACTATGACTTCAATACAAGTATCCACTTCATTGTTCATCTCTTTCCGTTAAATGTATCTTAACTACCACCCTTCCACCTATACGGGACGCACAATGAGCCCGCCCAACAGTCAGAGACCTCGTCAAATTTCTTAACAAATCACGCAATATGACCTGCTATTCTCGTAGCAAATTAACTTGGTGTCCCTTTTCTCTTCTCTTTTATCACCCCTAATTTTCCAAACTCTGAGGCCAACCATACATTCCAAGTGTTAATACTGTCTGTACCCTCTGATGTAAACAGGCATTCATTAAACCCACTAAATCCAATGCTGCTTATGGATTAAAAAAAAACATTTCATTAACTATTATTTGTTATAGCTTTCTTTTCCTTCTCAATTCAATGATTCTTTTATTTCTTGACAAACATTTAGCATTTTGTGTTCAAATGATTTTCCTTTATAGAGATCGACTTGATCTTCAGCAAGTTGCGATCTCATTTCTGAACAGAAAGTAAATAGACGACTTGATTCTCGTTTCTATCTAAACCAAACATCCGCAATTCAATTTAAAACATTCAGGAAAAAAAAACTGTAATAAACTTTTATCATATTAAGAAAAAAAAAACTTATATTTTTCTCTGGATGTCCCCTCCCCCCTTCTGCTGCCGTTGTCGGCTATCTCTCTCTTTCTCATCTTGGCCAATCCTTCTTTCTCTCTTTCCTGTCCCTCCCTCCTCTTTCATCGCCGATCGCGCCTACCTTTTCAAACCCCGCTGTCTGAAACTACCATCCCCACACATGCGACTACTTATAGGATTGCCAATTTAGCGGTTTTCTCGCTAGATCTGGAGATTTTTGTACTGAATCTAGCTAGTAAAAATTGCATCTAGCGGCTAGTGGTTTGTTTTTTCAAATTAAATCTTTTTTTCAAATTAAATTCTTTTAAAATATTTTCTCAATTTAAATTAAATACGGATAAGATTAAAGTGAACCCTACCAATTTCAGTAACATAAAAATAAATATATATCTATAAAAAGCATGATATATTAAGTATAATCGTAATATTTGTTTATATAGGTTAAGAACCGTTAAAGTCAAGGGGTTTTCCGATCTAGAGGGCTTGAAAACGTATGCACTCTCTCTCTCTCTCTCTCTCTCTCTCTCTCT
This sequence comes from Sepiola atlantica, assembly GCA_963556195.1. Lineage (NCBI taxonomy): Eukaryota > Metazoa > Mollusca > Cephalopoda > Sepiida > Sepiolidae > Sepiola > Sepiola atlantica. The sequence goes on along the minus strand of OY744517.1, from coordinate 67,734,347 downwards.
CTCTCTCTCTCTCTCTCTCTCTCTCTCTCTTTGTCGCAACTTAATCGCTACCGGTAAAAAAAAATGTTTCAATTACAATTATAAACAATAAAACAACTTTTCATCAACAGAATTTAAAAACAATGTTTTAAAGAGCCGATATTTTTTTTTTTTTTGCGTGCGAGGTTAAAAGAAGAGAAACCCTCCTCACCTACCTGTTTCTTTTTATCAATTTCTTTTTTGTGGGAGTCCGTGTGTGTTCCTTTATGGTTTCTTTCTTCCTTTCTTTCTTTTTATCTCGTTTTGTTTTCACCTGCGTTCGGAATCTTTTACTTTGTTTTGCTTTCATTGTTCGTTCTCTTTGTTTTTTCTTTCGTTTTTTTCTTTTTTTTTCTTTCGCTTACACAGAATTTGCTCTCTTATATGCCTCTTTCCGTCTTTCTTTTCTGGTAAGGGTCGACCCAGGTCATCGGCGCCAATTGTCGAACATTTTTGTGTCTCTATTTTTTTTTCGTCTTTTTTTCATGTGAGCTCTTGCGTTTGCCCTTTCTCTGGTTTTCCTTGCGTTCTCTACCCTCCTGTTGTCTTCTTAGGCTCATGCCTGGTCACTGGCAACCAATTGTAGAACCTCGTGCTGCCTCACTCGACGACCATCGACCCCAACGTTGTGTTTCCGTGGCCTTCTTCTTTGTTTTCATCGCTTAGCCGTGTCGTCTATCCACTGACGAATCGTCGAGGGCACAGCACAAGTTAATTATAAAAGAAACACAACTCACGATAAGAACACAAACACATATACGTTGTGTATAATTTAGTTTGAACTATGAGTGTGTGTGACTGTCGAGGCACCATTGTCGTTTCTCAAGTCGTCAGCTCATCTCATCGTTTTCCCGGTCCGATCTGCTCTCTCGGGAGTCTCGATCCTAACTCTCGGGAGGTTCGATCCTAACTCTCCGGAAGTTCGATCCTAACTGCTCGTCTTCTCTCTGAAACCTCAACTCGTCAACTTTTGCCATAAACTTTACTGTCGTCAACTGTCGTAAAACTAACCTACCTTACTGTAGTCAGGTGTCGTAAAACACTGTCACTCCTAAAAGTGTCCAGTATTCTTTTCTTGGTGACCTGTCCTGAACAATGGAAATTGACCACTCCCAAATTGTCTTTTGTCTCTTTCGATGAGTCATTTCCTATCCCGTATTTTCTTTTGTCTTTGTCGATTAGTCACTTCCTATTTCTGACCGGGCCCCGATCTTTGCGGCAGCCATAGTGTCACACCTCCCATGCCCAACTTGTCATTTATTACATAAATTACAAAACAAAAATCATATTACATAATTTAAAAACAAAGTCATACATTCATATTACATAGGTTAAGAAACGGCAGAAACATGACAGACAAGCAAAAACCGACTGGGATATCTCCGAACTGGAATCACAAGGATGCATTTAACCCTCTCTCCAGCCCAAGGGTATTTGAGTACCCTAAAAAAACAACAGCGAAGCAATTCTTTTTTGGACAGGCTCCTGTCCACTGGTACATGCTTCCCATACCAGAGAGAGAAAATCAACCTCGCCTCTCCATCGAGGTAGAAAAAAAAACTGGAGGAATTTTAACTCATCTCCCACAGAAGGACTTTTGACACACCTTTTTGTATCAAACAACTAAAACTTTATATACGCGCCTCTGTATTAGCAAATAACTAAAAGTTTAGAGACGCACCCTTGTTGTAGCAAAGAATTAAAAGTTTAGAGACGCGACCTTGTTGTAGCAAAGAATTAAAAGTTAAGAGACGGGCCCTTGTTATAGCAAAGAACTAAAGGTTTAGAGACGCGTTCCTGTTGTACTAAAGAACTAAAAGTTTAGAGACGCGCTCCTGTTGTAGCAAAGAACTAAAAGTTTAGAGACGCGTCCCTTGTCGTACCAAAAAACTAAAGGTTTAGAGACGCACATCTGTTGTACCAAAGAACTAAACGTTTAGAGATGCGCCCCTGTTGTACCAAAGAACTAAACGTTTAGAGACGCGCCTCTGTTGTACTAAAAGTTTAATGACACACCCTCCAATACCGTATTACGTCATTTCCGGATTAATCGTAGGAAGGATATGGGTATCAAGATTAAGCTTTGGAGAGTGGTCTTCCTCCTTTCTAGAATTCGTCTCATACCGACAGAATCAAGGTTGGTACCGGAATTTCCCCAGAATTAGCATCTATAAATTTTTAATCCACCCCATCCGCAGCCTCCATCAGATGTCATTTCAGGTTGAATTTTAGGGAATGATAGGCATAGGCAGGTATAAATATTAAATTATTAATACCTGCAGATTCTAGCGTTTCAAGCTTATTGCTCTCATCAGTGCAGGAAAGTAACAATTTCAGACGGGCGGGAGGTGCGAACCCAGTTCACAGAGTCAGCCTAGAATCTGCAAACAGTCGCCACATCCACTCGGCCAACAGAAACTGTCATAAGGCAAATTAAGATCTCTATGTATCTAGAAGCGGACACAGATAGAAGACTATATACTGATGAGCTATATATTGATAACTATATATATATTGCGGAGGGATACAAACTGACTTGTTTGGTTAGCTGCAGTGTATGTGTGTGTGGGGGGGGGGGTGCGCGCGTGTGTGGGGGGGTGTTATTTGCTTATAACTTACAATTTAGAAGCGGATCACAACTTGTTGATTACTTAAGTCAGTCTGGCAACATAAATTTTGCAGAAAATAACCTTTGAGCACAAATTATAATAATTTATCCACAAAATCAAACGTTATTAATATCAAAACAATAACTAAATTTTAAATAAAAAGAATAGTTAATTAATGAATTGTCCATTTTCAAATCAAAAGGAATACACATATCTATCCTGAATTTTTCACGTATCTCAGGAGTCCTTATATATATATATATATATATATATATATATATATATATATATATATATATATATATATATATATATATATATATATATATTATAGACACGAGGTAAATAAATTTATGACATATTAATTTACATGCGTTCCAAGAATTCAACATAAACAACAGTTTCGTGTACGATATATATATATATATATATATATATATATATATATATATATATATATATATATATATATATATAATGATAAATGAATATCACGTGGTATATATATATATGAATTATGACAATATATGTGTTAGCATATACTATCAGTATCTTTTAATTAACACTCTTTTCAAGAAAATTCAGCTTGATTATTGTCATCTAGTAACAACAGAGCATATATAAATAAGTCAGGTTTATTTTATATTCCAACTAGCAGGAGTACACGGCGTTGCCCGGGGCTCTTACTCTTCCTTGGTAACCCCATTTCATCGCCCCCTCTCCCCGTTGCCACCTTCTCCCTGTTGCCTTCAACAGCCCTCACACCAACACCAGCAATAACACCTGCCCCCACACTGCATTTATCAAAACAGACACCTGCACACACACCACCCAGCTCCGAAACCTCTCAACGAAAACAAGTCGAACCGGGGACGAAAAAGAGCCAATCTTCGAAGGAAAATAAAGAAAATACTCCTTCCCTTTTAATTTAGGAGGGAAGTTTGTAAAATTGACCCCATATCTTTCGTCACGGATGTATCCTTCCAGCAGAAGAGAAATTTAAAACCTTTGTTGGACTTTAGCCAGACAGGAGGTAAAGACATAGAAGACCTCACCAATTTTCTGGAGGCCCCCTTCTTAACAACTTTTGTAAGGATTCCAACCGGTCGCAAGAACTCTGTCTGGCAAATGCTGGAGGCCACGGAGGGCGATATACCGGGAATAAAACTCATCAAGGATAAAGACGAACTTTTACCAGAATGCAAGGGAAGGGTCCCGATTTTGGTTCATCCTTCTCTCTATAGGGATTTAAAGCTAACATTTCCTGACCAGCATTGTGCGCAGCGGCCAGGATACCAAAGAATTGGCCACATTGAGCATGGCGCATAGCATCAGTATCCTTTTGCCGGCAGACTTCGGAACCGGGTGTGATACTGCTTAAAGTAAGTCTATGACTCTGCACTTGGCTAGTTTGAATGCGAGTGGATTGAAGTCTTCAAACAGGGCGGTTTACGTCCGGAGGGATCTCTTGTTTCTGGGAGTGAATGTAGCTGCGATCCAAGAGACGCACTTTGTTTCATCCGGGGATTGTCAGGTGCTGACCAGAGACTACAACATCTTTTCAGCATATGGGAATCTCCAGGGGAAGGGTGTCTCCTTGCTTGTGAAACACACCCTGTCCACGACAGTAGACGTTGTTCATAGGAATGCAGGGGCAGGCTGGTCATGGCCGATATTGCCGTGAAGCATTTTGTGTTCCAGGTCGTTGCGGTTCATGCACACAGCACGTGCCTTGGAGTCGACTCGGGAGATCTGCAAGGGATTTCGAGAGCATTTCGAGGAGCGCTACACCCAACTGCCCAACCTCTTGGTCCAGGAGTTTGGCAACTATTTGGCTGACCTTTCCTGCCTCGGTGCGGAAAAAACAGCTGGTTGTGAAGGCAGAGTTACGGAGCGTGAGGTCTTAGCTGCCTTGAAACAAGTCGGCTGTAACAAATCACCGGGACTTGATGGTCTGCCCTACAAGATGTATTTGAGGCTGTCGTACATGTTTGTGCCGATTCTGACTGATGTGTTCAACCACTGGTTTGACGAGGGTTCTATCCCTGGTCAAGTCACCAAAGGTGTGATCACATTGCTAAAGAAGTGGAACAAGCATGGTGGGGAGGAACTAGACAATTACAGGCCCATAACTCTGCTAAACGCAGAGTTTAAGATTTTGGCCAAGATCTTATCGAACTGATTGCAGGGTATCATCGGAGAATTGATCGAATTTGAGCAGAACTACGCTGTGAAGGGGAGATCGATTCAGAACAACTTGCACCTGATTCGTACTATCATAGAGGGGATAGAAGATGACACCGAAGCTACACTGATAAACTTGGATCAGTCCAAAGCTTTCGACCATCACTTCTTGGCATCTGTTTTAAACCGGATTTCCGCAAATGGATCTCCGTTCTGTATCACTCACAGATGGCAGTAGTGCAGGCTAACGGAAGGCATTCAAAGTCTTTTGCTATCTCCCAGTCGGTGTGCCAGGGTTGTCCGCTGTCACTCCTGCTCTACATACTTGCACTGGAGCCGCTACTTTGCAAGCTAAGGAATAGGGAGGCAAATTCGGTCCTACGCGGAATCGCTTTGCCTGGCGAAGCATGAGCCAGGGTCTCTGCGTTCGCCGATGACATCACCGATGACATCAATAGGGTGACAGAGGTGCTCACACATTACAAAACGACCACAGGGGCCAAAATCAACTGTAGCAAGTCAACTGGTCTGCAGTTGGGTGCCTGGAGCAGTGACACAACCCTTCTAGCTCCTTTCCGCTGGGCAGATGGCCCGTTTCGAATCCTTGACATGTTGTTCGGACCAGGCATTCAACTCGAGAGGAATTGGTCGGAGGTACAGTCAAAGGTCGGGCGTTGGTTAACACTTGGCTTTGAAGGAAACCCTCCTTAAAGGGTAGAGCTGAGGCATGCGCCACTTACGTCTTCCCTCTCATCCTTTACCGATTGGCCGTGTTTCCCCTACCTGTGAACCGCCTCAAGGCCCTCCGGCGCCTTCTGTCCTCACTTCTCAGGGACAGGAAGAGGCACTGGGTTTGCAGCCATATCTGTTTTCAACGTCTGCGTGAGGGAGGCTTGGGGATGCCTGACTTGACGTGTCATCGAGACGCCAAAAGACTGGCTTTCCTGAGCAAACATTGACAGAGGAATCTGCATGGAACCCTGCGGTCGATAGTGTTTTCCCGGACCTTATCCTCGACCATTCGGCCGTTGTAGGCCGAGTGGTGAACCGCAGTTTTTTAAAGAGTGTTGAGCCGCGCTCAAAAAGCTTCCTTGGTCCAGTGACCTTTCGCAGCTTTCTAGAAAAGAACTCCATAGAGGATTAGTGAGGGGGCAGCTGACGATCCGTTAGAGAGGGGAGGATATCCGCTCTGAATGGAGTTGGGCACCAGGAACGAGTCATGTCAACAACTCTGAGTTCTCTCTAACATGGCGATTGGCTCGGAATGTGCTACCCCTTAATGCCATACTGCACAGTTCCAGAATTGAGCTCTTGCCCAAGTGTCCCCATTGCGACAGGCTCTTTGAGGAAATGTCTGATCACGTTTTCCTCCTGTGCCATAAGCTCCAGCAGTACTGGGAGTATGTCAACGAGGTGACGGCTCGTATCGATGCCGAGCAGCCGCTGTCATTAAACCTAGCCTACGTAATAGACAACGTCTGCCCGCCGTGGGATGGGGAGAGACAAATGGTGTTTCTCGCGATCCTGGCTGTAGCGAGAATGGTGGTGTGGAAGTCGCGTCTGAGAGATAACCAGGGGGTTGAATCATTTGCTGATCAGGATCTGATCACATTCTTCAAGCACCAGCTGAAGGTCAAAATCAGATGTGATAGGAAAAGATTGCACTCCTCGGTTTTTGGAAAAAGGTGGATATAAGTAGCGAACTTGTGTGTACGAAAAGGAGTCAAGTATGAGTACATGTTGCCGACCTGAGCATTGTGTGCACGGTTCCTCGTCCGGTCAGACACCAGCCCTTCGTCTAAGTTTAGCCTTTTATCTAGTCGAATGAATGAGTTACCTCACCCAATAGAAACCCTCCAAAATGCCCACTTCCCACTTTCAATTCTTTGTCCTCAGCGTCCCCCAACTTGCACTTATCTTGGAAGGACACCACCCACTCTCCAAACTCCATCCTCCACTTTCTTTTTTCTCCCACTTAGATCTCACTTCCATTTAGAGATGGACCGGTTCGTTTTCGGTTCGGAACAAACCGGAAAACAGTGGGCAGTCTAATTTTTAGAAAGAGTTAGGAGGGTCTTACTAACTGGTTTTTGCTCTTCTCCCCTCCCTCTCCATTATACACCAATGAATTTCTGTATATATAACCGTATTTATTTATTTATGAAAGAACTATGAAATTTTTTTAAATTGCAAACTAATTTGATAATAGCCTAAGTAGGACGGCCCCCTAGAGCAAATGTGGTATTGTGGTGACTGAGATTATTCTAATTAAGAGTAGGATAGACAGTTTTATTACTTTAGACCAAAGATGACTAACGACACCCATTTTCCCCACACTTTTTATGGCCTTGTGCCTAATTTGTTTTGAATGTACATATTTTATATTTTCTGCAAATAAATAATTCAAAGTATAGTATCTGTTCTTGTGAATTTCTTCTCAGCATTTTGTCTGAGATCAAAGTGTAGTACCTAGTCCTATCCTATCGGTCTCGATCCTACACTCTAATCAAAAATCAGAATATCATTCACTATCTTCTGTTCCTTAGACTAAAGTGTAGTATCTGTTCGTTGTAATTTGATTTGTAATCAAAGATCAAAATTACATTGACAACTATCTCATCTTTTGAGATCCCTCCCAGGCTTTAACTGACGATGAATGTGTACACTTTCCCAGTCTTTATCTCATTCGCCTGTGTCGCACTTACCTACGAATACATATGCTTTCGCCTGAGGCGCCCCCACCGGCGAATGCCGACACTCTCCCCTCAGGTTTTGCCTGAAGCGCCTTTACCGGTTAATTCCGACAGGAAGGAAGGAAAGAAAGAAAAAGAATGGAAAGCGAAGGAAGGAAGGAAGGAAGAGATTGAGCAACTCTTGCCTCACTACAAACTTGTGCTCAGAAGATGAAAATATTAGCATCTATTAATTTTGAACCCCCCCTTCCTCGCATCTTTCCTCTGATGTCATTTCCGGTTGAATTTTAAGAATGACTTGCAAGAATGAGTTAACAAAATTACTACATAATACATTGATTTGCAAATCACTACATAACAACGTTGAATTCACGAAAACCGGCCCAGTTGCCCCTCAGAGAATTTTTTTGTTTTTTTTTAATTTTCGATATTATACGTCCGAGTTGATGCTGTTACAGAAAAAATAATTGCTTAATGGCTAAGAATTTGGTAACGTTAATTACTGTACGAGACACTTTAAAATGTTGTGATTGGTTTCATAATTCACATTATTGATCGTGTGATGTTTAGTTTTTATGTAGATGGCTTCAAGAATTGTTAATATTTAGTAATTGACGTTACCAAATTCTTAGCCATTAACCAGTTATACGTTTGAATCTTGAACGCGCATAGAACGTAATCAAATTCTTAGCGGTTAAGCAAACTTTTGAATCTTGCACGCTCTTAGAATGTAATCATGCTCTTATGTAACATCTTACTATTATAGACGCTATCTTTTAAGTTGTAAATTACTAGCCGTTATAATAAAAAAAAAACTCAACAGTGAAGACATATTTTTAAAGATACCAAGACTAACAGCGCCTGAAGATGATTTGACAAATCAAATCGAAAATACTCACTTAAAAGGAAAGAAAATGGAACAAGAAACCTACTGAACTTACATACATCAATGTGTGTGTCCTCGCCCAACTTAGCACAGCATTCTGCTGTCAGAGGAATAAATAGTCCCGAATTACCAAGTCCGTCGATCCAACCCAAACCAAGCACAGAGTGAACTTTAACATTATCTAATCAACTTGCCTTGTAGCTCAACAAGTGTAACTTCTTCTCTTTGATTGTTTTTTTAATAATTATTTCTTCTAAGAAAACTACACGGGCTTAACTTCTTCTTCCTTCTGCTGTTACGCATTAATGACCCTTCATTCCACAGGGATACCGAGTTGCTGATCCCGCCCCCTTCCCCGACGGTCACCTACTGCACAACGTTATTATATCTTGTAGAAATAAATAGAATATATATATATATATATATATATATATATATATATATATATATATATATATATATATATTATATCCGAAATTAATAGGATTAATGTAAAAAAAATAATAATAATAAATTAATCTTGTATTGCTAATGGCTTATATTTCAATTTTATTAACTAACCCTGCAATACTTTGAAATTGAACGACCAACCCATATTTTATCAAGACTAGCGAGCCAACGCTCTTTTCGTTCGACACCGGAATTTGAATCATAACCGCCAACAACAACAGAGCGGAGACATCGCACTAAAGACGGTTATCAAGTAACAAAGAAATAAGTTTGTGTATTCTTGTTTTTTGATGAAAAAAAAAAATGACTCAATACTGGTCACCCCTGATGATGGAATTTTATTCCGAAATTAATAGGATTAATGTAAAAAAAATTAATCTTGTATTGCTAATGGCTTATATTTCAATTTTATTAACTAACCCTGCAATAGTTTGAAATTGAACGACCAACCCATATTTTATATATATATATATATATATATATATATATATATATATATATATATATATATATATATATATATATGAATCCTTTGAGGATACAATTTATCTTACTGATAAAATGCAGTATTTCGTACAACCGAATCGTTAGGCGCATGAATATAGATGTCAGGTTATCAGACCCGAAGTTTAGGGTTCAGCGGGTCAGTGTATATAGCCACACTGGTGAGTCTTTATAAGACGAAACAAGAGCTTGTTTGTGGATATAAATATTTAATTATTAAATCATAATTATCAGCTCCTTAAAGGGTTAGCACTTCGGTTGTGGAAGAATTAATTGTTTCAATTTAAGAGCTGTAATTCAGAGGTTTCCTCCCCTGTCAAAAGGTGGGATTGAATCCTCTCCAGAGGCAATTTATCGTACTGATAAAATGCAGTATGTATACTTATTCATGCAACCAAAGATGAAGTCCATTTCGCAGCTTCTCTAACTTTTCTAAGTAATTCGGCCCTTGCATTTTTAGTGTTGTTTTTCTTCGTTTTTTTTTTCTAATGGAAAAGTTGTTTTCCTTTA
>OY744517.1:67284493-67719493 GCA_963556195.1 Sepiola atlantica | reverse complement strand
ACTCATTACTCACCTCCTATAATAAACTCACCACACACCCAAACAATCAAACAGGCCCCTCCCCATATGAACTTCCATCCTTACACACTTTCAACCACAAACCAAAAACCATATTCAACATACTCTTCTAACCCACCAAAATAAGTCACCCCATAACCTAGCATTATTAATTAATAAATCCAAACACATATAGAATGTATACAAATAACATGCAAATACTAAATAAATAATTCATAAAATAAATTAAACAAGTAAATAATAATAATAAAAAATAAATAAATAAATAAAAAACAAAACAAAAAACAAAAAAACAAAAAATACAAACAAATATGTAAAGAAATTGATGAATATATATAGATAAACAATTAAACAAACAATAATACATAGATATGTATATATATATGTATATATGCATTATGTGTATATATGTTGTATATATATACTAATATTGTTATACAGATCTCCACCAAAAAAAATTAATAAAAAAAAATAAATAAATAAATAAAAATTAATTATAAAAAAAATATTTTAAAAAATCCAGAGTTACTCCCCTTTATCTTATAGTAAATATATCAAGTTAATAAGTTAATTCGTTAATCTAATTTGACGAAACTCACAATTAGTAATTAATAACACTTCTTTAATAGATGATAATCGAAATCGATAAGTAGATAGATCTAGAATATTTAAAATATGAGACTAATTACTTTACTTTATATTAAAATTCTTAAATTACGATAGAAAGATAAACAAAATAAAAATACGAAGATAAAACAAAGTAAATATTCAAATATAAAAATAAAAAAAATAAAAAAAATAAATAAAAAATGATATATATATATTATCAAAACTAACAGTTTATCGAACACCATACACCTAACCAACATTACACAAATATTCTAAACACCAATCATATATTTAACATAATATTAAAATAAAACTTAACTTAATTTATATTCCCTGTGAAACTGCTTTTTTGCTGCGGTCTATATCTGGCAGCCATTTTGTTTTGTATTATTCTCTACACAGTCGGAGAAGAATAAAATATTATTCTTCTTCTGGTCTAATTATTTTTGAAAAAGGGATGTCTTTTCCCGAAATATCAAATAGTGATTTTTAATCACCCGGACATCACACGAACAGCTAAAACACTCTTGCTGTTATGTAAGAAAAAAAAAAAAAAAGGAAAAAAAAAGGAAAAATAAATAGTAAGTCTTATATCGTATTCGATTTATTGTTATTGTTTTTGTTCCTTTCCTTTCAACTTGCATCTTACCCGGAATTGCATTGCCCACAGCCTTTCAAAAACTTACTACTACTATACCCAGCAATGCTTCAAGCAAACTACCATTCTCTACTATATATATATATATATATATATATTACTATATATATATATATATTACTATATATATATATATATATATATATATTACTATATATATATATATTACTATATATATATATATATATTACTATATATATATATATATATATATATATTACTATATATATATATATATTACTATATATATATATATTACTATATATATATATATATATTACTATATATATATATATATTACTATATATATATATTACTATATATATATATATATTACTATATATATATATATATTACTATATATATATATATATTACTATATATATATTACTATATATATATATATATTACTATATATATATATATATATTACTATATATATATATATATTACTATATATATATATATATATATATATATATATATATATATATATATATATATATATATATATATATATATTACTATATATATTGAAATAAGACTTTGCACCTGGAATTGTCGCTTTCAATTTGGTTAAGAATAGAATGTAGAAAGTCTAAGAACGAAGTTGAGACATATATATATATATATATATATATATATATATATATATATATATATATATATATATATATATATATATATATATATATATATATATATATAATTATGCAGGTTATTTCGAACGACGATGTTTACCGCGTTCGTGCAAATTGAATTTGCGTGTGTTTTATCTAAAACGTTCGTAAAACAAATATGAAAGGTCTAAACAACATTTCTTAGCTTCTTCGCTTGGAACAAAGTGCAGTATTAAATTTTTTTTTAATTGAAAATTGGTTCAATTACTTTCAGAGCACTGAGTTTAAAGAATTTGAAACATTTATTTTTTCAGTGGGGATATACTCAGAAGGGAAAATCCATCAACCTTCGTCCTATCCTCGTAAGGTAACAAAATAATAAACAACAAAAAATGTGTATTGGGTGGGGGATATATGCTAAGTGTTCATAACGAAGACTATTCTGTTTATAATTGACGGCGATTGTGTCACACGTGAGCACAAAATGCTGGCGGCAGCGAGGGCGCTTGTTTGTGGCGGCGGTTTGCTGAGAATCGATTTACACTTTTACCCCCTGGCACAAATATGAAAGGTCTAAACAATATTTCTTAGCTTCTTCGCTTGGAACAAAGTGCAGTATTAAAAAAAATTTTTATTGAAAATTGGTTCAATTACTTTCAGAGCACTGAGTTTAAAGAATTTGAAACATTTATTTTTTCTAGTGGGGATATACTCAGAAGGGAAAATCCATCAACCTTCGTTCTATTTCGTAAGGTAACAAAATAATAAACAAAAAAAAATGTGTATTGTGGGGGGGGGATATATGCTAAGTGTTCATAACGAGGACTATTCTCTGTTTATAAATGACGGCGATTGTGTCACGTGAGCCAAAATGCTGGCAGCGGGGGTGTGCCGGGGGGTGCCGGGGGGTGCCGGGGTGTGCCGGGATGTGCCGGGGTGTGCCGGGGGGTAAAAGTGCCACCCTTTGTTTTCATTTTTTTTTTAAATCAAAAATTTATTTGTTGTTTTTTTGTAAATAAAAGATCAATTGTTTTTATTTACTCCTCTCCAGGAGTTAGGCACAAGGTCAGTTTTATCTTACTCCCACAAGTAAGATGTGACCCAAGGTCGGGTCGGGAAAGTGAGGTTTGAAAAACCAGCGCCTGAGAGGTGAGCACTCTGGCCATTAAAATTGCCTGGGGAGCCCCGTCGGCATTCCCCGATAGGGGCGCCTAAGGCAGTAAGCAATAAACTTACTCCTCCCCAAAGAGGGGAGACGAAGCCTGGGAGGGTGGACCTCCTAGAACTGCAGAGGACAGACCCATAGACAGGCGTAAATCAAACCCCGAAAAAAAAATCTAAAAATAAGTTGGGATAAGTTACATCCCTTGATATGAGTCTTTTCCACCTCAAAGTCAAAAGGGTTGAGTATTGCTTATAGCAACAACAAAATCAGTGGGGCTAACATCCTAATTGTAGTATTAATATATTTTCTATCTAAACATGGGGCCTTTACTATAGAACCAATCAAGAGTAAAAGATATAATTTTCTCTTTTAAAGTTTACGCAAGATATACAATCTATTTTTTTTTATTAAGCGAATATTTTACTTTTAATATTAACATTTGTAAATTTAATTTGCAAAGCAATTTGATAAAAAAAAAGATTTACATAATCAGGTTATGGGCGAGAAAGAACTCATTTAACACAACCTTGTGCCCGACTTCTTCACCTGTTGTCAGACATAAAATATAAATAAGGAGTTCTTTATCGATACGTTTTCTTTTCTTTCTTTTTCTAATCAGCTGAAGAGAGTTCTCAATGATCTTTAAAGTTCGCCTGGAGTCCAGAAGCGGTAAACAGAACAGCATCAAGGGGAATAACTCAACTCAATTAGTTAGAAGAGTTATTGCCCTTTGATCATTTGATAGATGTATTATTGAGGGAAGTGACATTTGGCTGGCTAAGTTTGATTGTCACAGCGCTGAAATTTCCGACTCCTCTTCCTCCACTTCTATCAACTGCAGCCAACCTCAGCCAAAACGCATTTTCTTGCGTTTGTAGTTTCATCACACCTACAGACATATATTCATCATTGACTTCCTATCTGACCACGCACTTCGACCTTCCGTAACCTCCAATTTCTTATGGAAAAGTATCATTAACCCAATACCAGTCAATATATTACATAAACAAAATAACTAAAAAGCAAAAGTAACAATGTTTAAATTCGAATCAGCGTTTACACAATTACCATTTAATTCATTTTTTTAAATAAATATTTTTCTTTTTGGTGAAGCAATTTGATACAAAAAATAGTCCATTTAACGACTCAAAAAATCATCACCGTGTTTACTTCTCATCATTTGTGCTGAAGCTCAATTGGAAATTAAATTTGGCGTAGCTCCTTTCTGTAATTCCTACCTGGCAGCCGGAAGAGGGTCAGGGTCTATACCAATTGTTTGTGGAGCCTCAATAATTGTTTCGGAAATTTATTTCTATTTTGGGCATGGGGGTGCGGAGGTCAACATATTGCCACTGTACGAATGTATGTCAAGGTTATCTGTCTGGCTGTGTTTTGTTTTCCCGCCTTCTTTTTGTTTCAGCAGCATCATCGATGTAATGAAGTCTAGAGGTAACGTCATACTGGTGTAGCACCAGTGCTAATTGCCGCCTTTTTAATCAGTTCCGGCTTGGTTTTTGAAGAGAGCGGCTTTGTTCCAACGGGCTCCGTCTGTCATTGAAAATGGACGTAAAATATTTGGATGATTTCTACTCGTTCTTAGAGTAAGAACGTTTTATTGTAAAATTTCAGGGTATCTGAGCGACCCTAATTTTAAAGGAATATATTTTCCCTCGAAGGGATCACCTTATGACAAAAAGGTGTTTGGACGTTTCAGGAGAATTTCATTTGTGAAGTAATTTCAAGAACTTGGAGACCCTTGGAATGAAAAGTGTCGAAAGAAAGACCAAAAAGGGACTTTTAAAACGGACATTTCAATAGAAAAGAAAAAACTATTCCAGACTATGCCGGAGACGATTCGTCAACCAATTTGCTACGGTCCTGTATATTTTGAGTTTTATTTTTATTGTGTTATGCCCTTTGAGACCTCTTTGTTAAATTGATAAGAAGACTTCTTTAATCATTATTATATGCTTTTATATGAACAAACAAAAGGAATTAATTTGTTTCCAGTTCGTTGTGCCAACGAACTTACCCCTATGTGATTTTTAATGTCATAAGTTTTTTTTTATCTTGGTTACGAAGGGTTTACGTAGTTGACCTAGCTTTGTGAATTAAAAGCAGCCAGCCTCATTTTAATGTTAATAAAACTTTATTTCAACTTAATCGAACCTCTTTTTTTTTCTTTTCATCTTGTCATGTTTTCTTTTAAACTGTGTTTTTAACCCCCTTTGTTACCAAGTAATTCGAATTTTGCTAACGACCGCGAAATTACGAAACTGTTGAAGTGACAAGGTCCTTTTTTAAAATTAGCCGTGTCACAAGTTGAGAACTCCACTTTTAACCAACCTTGTGCCAAACTTACTCTTGTGATGAGCTGATAAAATATCATAATCAATCAATTTATATTTTCTTTGTGTAACAGTGTTTTGAATGGGGGATTGATCAGACTGAAAAAAATAATAACACATTACTCAATAAGTCCCGAGCCTTACATACAGATGACACCAATAATTTTTAAAATTCACATGATTTTTATAAAGTACTAACCTTCAAATGGCATGTGTAACAATTTGAGCGCGATCGAATTATTAGTTTACAAATTAATTAAGTGAAGTTACTATTCCTTTTTACTTGCCTTCCCACGATGGAAAAGTTAGACACATGGTCAGTTTTTAATGTGGAGGAAAATCCAGCTTGCCAAAAAGGGGCACTCTGGATTAGAACAAAAATTTAAAGTATTAAAAAAATATATATATATTAACAAAATCGAGATGAGGAACTCATCCGAAACATTTAAATAATATCTAACCGGAAAAATAGTTAAATCTGATTGCTTTATTATTGGAAGAAAACAAAATGTGTACTTTGTTATGACGGTAGTTGATGCAATCTAGTAAATCACAAAGATCTATGTTGAACATTTAACAGATTTGCAAGAAATGATATAGATGGATTTAATGAGTGTTTTGTTAATGCTTATCTGATGTCAGATCATTTTCAAAGTCCGTCTTGCAGACCAGAGCAATAAACAGAATAGGGCCAAGGGGAATAACTCAACTCAATTAGTTTAAAGGGTTATTGCCCTTGAATCATTTGTTATATTAGGTAATTTTCTATAATAGTTTACTATGAAAAAGTTATTTATATTTGTTTACAGATTAACAGTTTCTGTTTATAAAAAATATTGAACATATTTTAGCTTCGGGAGTGGCAATTGTATAATCATTAATAGAAGTTTAAGAATACCCTGAAATCATAGGCATTCAATGTAACTTTTTCTGTTGGCAGATTGGTGGTGCAATATTATGTAGGTACCTGCAAAATCAATGGCCGATTCCCAAAATGTAAAAACATGTTGACCCTCCCTTCACGTAAAAATTCACCAAAGTTCAGGAAATCAACAATTTTAATGACATTTTTAGTATTTATTAATTAACGATCACGGAATATAATGAAACCATTATTGGTCCCCCGATTTATAAAATCGGGGGACCTATGTTTTGAGGCATTTCCGTCCGTCCGTCCGTCTGTCCGGATTTTTCTCCGCAACCATCCATTGAATTTCTCTGAAATTTTGCATGAAGTTGTAACTTTGTGTCAGGTTAGAAAGTGACATTCTCCGATTTTTGAAAAAAATCTGATTAGCCCCCAAGGAGGTCAAAAGACCCCGAAATGGCAAAAAATGACATTTTTTTCCCCATAATTTTTCATCCATCCATTCAATTTCTCTGAAACTTGGCCAAAATATGGAGGCAATTGTTCCTAATAGAAAATAAGTATCGCTGACCTTGGAAAAAATCTGGTTCGCGCCCCCAGGAGGTCAAAAGCCCCCTAAAATGGCAAAAAATGACCCTTTTCTCCTATAACGTTTGATCCATCCATTTAATTTTTCTGAAACTTGGCCAAAATGTAGAGGCAATTGTTCTGGATATAAAATGAGCATCCTTGACCTCAGAAAAATTCTGGTTCGCACCCCAGGGCGTCAAAGGAGGGTCAAAAATGTCCCAAATTGCCCAAATTTATTGCATTTTACACTCGCCACATCGAGTCACATACAGAAGGGGACCACACACGCGCGGCTTGTTTTTCTTAAAATCTTAGTGAAAATGTATTATTTATTGAAAACAAAATACACCTTTACTAAAGTTATATTTTTAAGTATTAATTTTAAAAATGCATTAATTTTTTTATGAAAATAAAGCACTGTAGATGTTAACAATTCAAAAAAAAACATTTTACTATTTCATATATATTACGAAAAAGGCCTCTTAATTCCGTGTTAATAAAATCACTATAACTCAAAGAAAAATTAATTTCTTTAATTAGCGATGTTATCATTGAATAATGTATTGTTTAATCAATATTTTCACCAAAAAAATAATATAATTGCAAAAAATATTTTATGTGATTAATTTAATTATGTGATTAAAAAATGATTAGTTTCTGGGAAAATTAAAAATGCGATATAATTATATTTCCCTTTTGCACATGAACGCGTGATCATCAGCATAAGAATTTTTTTTATAAACTTGAAAATAAACTAAAAAATTAAAAAAAAAAAAATGAGGATCAGGATCATTACAAAAAAAAAAAAGAACTTAAAAAATTGGATAATTTCTACTAACAATTAACTTGGATAGGTATGGTGGTCTTGTTCTGTAATAAACAAGCAAGATTAGCTCACCAACCACCACTCACCGCCCTCGAAATTTTATTTTTAGAGATTCAACAATTTCGTTAATTTCACAATTCATCGTCAATTATTTGGAAAGATAAAACGTAAGTTTGTATTTGTTTTGTCATTTTTTCATTAATAAATAATTAAAAAGTTAAAAACAATTATTTGTTAATAAATAAGTAGAATGCAAATGTGACATTTTCTTTCAAAATTTAATTCTATTTATTTATTAATAAATAATTGTTTTAACTTTTTTTTAATGAATACATTTTCAGTGTAGTCATGGACTTTAATTTACTTTTTCACACTTAAAATAAAAAATACACTTTTAGCTTTATTTTAAAAAGAATTAATGTAATTTATCGTTATGACACGTTAGGAATAAATCGAGTAACTAAAGTTTTTAATAATTATGTAAAAAAAAAAAGTGATTAAATTGACGCTGTTTGTAACGTAAAAATAATTTTTAACATTTAAAAAATAGTTTTATTTCAAATTCTAAGGAAAAACATTGGTAAACAGACGTCATCAATAATTTCAGAGTATTACTGAATTAAAAACTAATATCAAGTTATGAATCTTTTTAGATGAAAATAAATAAAATCTTAATTGTATACATTCACAAATATTTTAATCAAATAAACATTTCCTTTTGTATTACAAGAAAATAAGGATACTTAAATTAATTAAATTTCTTTAACCTTAAACAGAATAAAGAAATTAATGTATAATAATTTTTCAACTTCTATAAACTATTACAAAACTATTTTTATATATAAAGTTAAAAATTATAAACAGAAATATTATGACATTTTTGTCTTACATATATTCTACATAGCAACAGTCAATCTGTAAACAAATTCGTTTACCGATTGACTGAATGCCGGATTTTACTAAACTATTACTTTTGGGGGTATAATTTTGCTAATTTTTAGTAAAACGTAGGATTTTTTTTTTCTTAATTCAGTATCTTATGACTTTAATTTAATAATTATATTTGAAATAGTTCCAGAAAACTTATATTTATCTTTCAGGGGATGTTTACAAGTAATTTTTTCAAAGTTAAAATTCACTGAATTTTTGTTTTTTAGCCGTCGTGATAACATTTTCCATTATAATTTTTTTTTTCACACGTAAATATACATTTTTTTCCTTTTAGAGATTAAGTTTAGGCTTTTATCTTTCAAACACAATCAAAGTTTACACAAAAACTAATGATAAGCGTCTTTTAATAACCATGGTTAGTACAAGACATGGCCATTTTTGCACATACCTAGAGGCCTATTTTTTTTTTCTGTGTACAATTACCGATCATTTCGTTAGAGAATTTAGTTTGTTTTTTCAAGAGTTATCAAATATTTTATATTTTAGTGAGGGATAACTTTCCCGGTAATTCGGAAGTTTAACCCAGACCTCAAAACAAAGCATTTGTATATTTAGCTTTTGTAAGTATGGATGTCCGAAAAGACAATAATATCAGTAAAACTCTAACAACCAAATGAGTTTTTATTTAAGTAATTACATAAAGTTAACATTTTGCAAATTTTTTTTTATACAATGTTTTTTATTAATATTAATAAAAATTAAATAAAATAAATTAAAGTCTTAGAATTTTTTTTATTATGTTTACGTAATATACATATTTATTAAAGAAAATTTATGTTTACACTTGTTTTTTAAGTAATATTAAATAAAGAAATTAGATAAAGTTAACATCATGGAATTTATTTTATTTTATTTTTTTAAACATACAATTTATTTATATTTATATTTTTTTTTAATTTTTAATTAACGTCATGGAATTTTCTCATTACAGACATATTTCTTAAAGAAAATTTGTATGTGTCCAAAAATATGATTTTTTATTAATATTAAAATAAAAAGTTAATAAAATTAACATCATGGGATTTTAAATAAAGAAAACTTGTTTTTGTTCAAAATTTATGTATTTTTTCTGGGTTTAGCGCAACGCACACAGAGCGTAATTATAGGTCTCAGTTATTAGATTTTTACCGAGATTATGATTTTTTCAAGACATCCATACTTACAAAAACTAAACATACAAATTCTACTTTTGTACGACTAGGTTAAACTTCCGAATTACCACTTTCCCATATAAATTTAACGTAAAATGATCACCCACTTTATGACACTGGACCAATTTTTTTTTTCTGTACCAAGTCAGTAGCTAGAGAATACAGTTTTTCTTTTGTTTTTTCACCAATATTTTAGATTTTTGAATTGGGGATCTCTTTCCTATATAAATTTAACGTAAAATGGTCACTCATTTCCTAGCCATTACTAATTTCCAGACAGAATAGTGTGCAAGTAATAATATTAATTGTTATTACCTTTTGTGTATATTAGTTTAAATGTAATGTAGTAACTAATTTTTGTCCATAGACATATTCAGGGAGGGTAATCTTGGAGATTGAAAAACAACATTAGAAAAAAAATAAAGCTTGTGCAGAATAGCGCACAAGTGATATTTTTTTTTCGAATTTTCACATTTTTATTTGTTTTTTGTTTTTTTTTTGGTTCTTAGTATTTTTTTTTTCACATTTTTTCTTTAAAGAGTTAAGGCATTACCCGTAGAGGCTATACAAGTCAATTTCTGTGGCATGAGCAAACTAGTGCGTTCGGGTTTCATTTAGGCATCGTTTCTGACGGTGCTGGAACATTCAGGACAAAGGAATGGCCAGAGAGCATACATTCGGAAGATAAATGTTTCCAAATCACAAAAATAGAAAAAAACGTAGCGCCCCCAAAAATTGTTTTAATGTCATGTAGTGAATTCAGTATTTTAGAAAAATTGTGGAGCCAAAAACAAAAACTAATTACATCACTTGCACGCTTTTCTGCATCAGTACTTTAGAATTGTAAAAAAATTTTTTTACAAATTTAGAAAATTGAAAAAGAGCAACAAACAAAAATTTGTTACCGTTGTAAAAAATAAAATAAAAATTTGGTCTGTAAAAAATGCGAAAACAAGTGGTGGGTAAATACCGAAAAAGCATCACATAAAAAATAAAACATTTTTGTAATAATATTTATCGCATATATTGACTTGCATACTTAAAAAAAAACATGTTTTTTTTGTAAATATTAAAACCGGCAAACCTTCGATTATAAGGCCTGATCAAAAGAGTTGCATAATTGATAAGGGAGAAAAACAAAGATTGAACAACAAAGTAATTCTTTGATCAGGGGTAGAAAAGTTCTCTAAGCAATCAACACTCAAGAAATTGGGGGTAGCTCGTACTTGTGACACTGCGTCGATGTAAGGTAAACCGATGGGGATACAGAATTTGATTGATTGAAAACAAAGATTTTAGATAATTTGAATTCACAGGAAGATTAATTCCTATTTAAAATTATCTCTGCGGAAGGAGTGCTGATACTGTTCGTCCAATTAAAGACGAGCCCTGAAGTGAGTTCTCTGTGGACGGTCTGCAGAAGTTGGAAGTTGTGGACTCATTCTGATATCAAAATCATTTCCTCAGTAGACAAGACGGTTGAGAAAAGTGAAGATTTTGTGTTTCTTGGCTCAGCGTTTCCAGGATTCTCATCTGACTTTAATAGAAGAATAAGAATGTCAACTTCAACATTTGGACAACTAAAAGAAAGGAAAGACATGTTACCCCTTTGAAGTTAAGACGTTACAATGCATTGATAGTTTCTATCAGTATATGCAAGTGAAACATGGACTATACTGGCAGAGGTAAATGTCTTTTAAATTCAATTCTATCCTTAGAGTAACTCTGAGAGAGAGTTAGAAAGAATGCAGATATTGGAAAGAAGTTGAATATTAACAAATCCATCAATAATATTGTTCAAAAAAAAAAAAGAAGAGAATAACGTGGTTTGAACATGTTTGCAAAGAAGTCATAAAAAAGATTTTATTGAAGATCAAGAAGACAACCACAAAGAGATGGGCTAACCAGATAAAGGTTGATACTGGTGTGCCACACCAGACAGCTGAAAGACTGGCCCCAAACCAGAATAAGTGGCAGAATTTTGTTCTCAATCATGCAATGAAGCTCTCTGGTGTATGCACATAAATCAAGTCAAGACCAGAAAGATGTGAACAAACTAAGACTAAGAAAGATATGAAAAACGACAGATAGATAGGGAAAACAAAATTAAAACAAAAAAAAATACTTTTATTTACTGAAAAAATATAATAATTTTTTTTTTCTTAATTTTCATTTAAAAAGATTATTGTCAGAGCAGAGAAGATGAAGTGAAAATATATTATATAGATATGTAATTGGATGAGAATCATGATGATTTAGGAGTTTTGAGCGCTTTACTAATCCCCTTGTCAGCCTCCTTCGATGGCAGAGACCGCTTGCTCGAATTTACAGGTCCAGCCTTTTCGGGAATGACAGCTTCTTCAGAAGGTTTGTCAGTCAAAGGAGTTAGCTTCTCCTACAGAGAAAGAAAAAATTATTATTTTTAAACAAAGAATTTGAAAAACAAAAGATTTGAAAAACAATCAAGGAAAAGCGAGTGAGAGGAAAAAAAGATACAATTTTAGAAATGTAGTTTTTTTTCTTTCAATTTTAACTTGAATAAGACCCCCCCTCCTACCACCGGCCATTTTTATTTTTCATGGTTTGTACATGTTGTTATTGCAACGTCGTTCACCCTGGTTGGGTGGAGCCAGCTTCTTCCCTGGCCATCACCATGTCCTGAACCAATGACGGTCCACACACACACGGTAGTCCTGATCAAAGTCACAAGAAGCGATGATTAACTAATCATGATTCCACTATCGAAGACCAACCACTTGTGGACCTGAGAGCTCATCAAATCTTTCCTGATGGTTGCCACCTACATTCACAGCTGATCACTGATATACACTTGCACCACCTAGGCAGAGAGCTAGGAAGGATTATGTCATGAATTAATTCCCCTTCCAGGCGACAAGCTGCATGCCCGAACCATTAAAGATATTGCGACAACAAAACAAATGACAGAGACTTTAGATTGAGGTGTTGGCAGAGAACAACAGCCGGGACACGGTTGGCCACTGGCAATGTAAAATGCGGCAGAGAGTCATTGTTAAAAGACTTCTACCTTACGCCGATTGACCACCTTCAGTAGCCATGTCTCACAACCATAGAGGAGGATCGTCCGGACAATAGATTGGTAGACATACCTCTTGACTGATATTGAAATTTCCCGATGCCCTCTGCGTACAAAAGCAGATCTAGCTGCGCTAACTCAACGATCAACCTCCACCACACCCTGCCCGGACGGAACAACGTTGAACCCGATGTACACAAACGACTTCACGTCTTTCACAACAGTGCCAAATAGGTGGAGGAGGATCATTTTTAACTTTGCCTTTCTACAAAGATTTTTTTAACATTATTTTTTTTTTTTTATGGAAATCGCTCCAGACAAGGTTTGAAGCCACTTGATGCTAAAGCTAAAATAAAAATTTTTTAAAAATACTATTTCATGGTTAAAAACTAGCTAACGATAAGTGTTAGATGGATAGATTTTGACCCAGAAAACAGCAATTCTTCCCCCTTTGTCAGAAACATCGCTTATGGAATGTGAGGACTAAAGGACAAAATAAGGGAAGCAAGAATTACGAAGCTGCCGGAACTAAACACAAGGTTCACTTTCTACTCTCCTCTTCCCTCCATTTCAAAAACACGAAAAGCAAATGAAAATCACCAACGGGGTCCTAGATATGTTAAATTAACATGGTAAACAGATCTTCCATTTAGATATTAAACAGGTTATGTTTTCAAAGAAAAAAAATATATATATAATCTGTAAATATAGTTCTTAATGTATAGTATTCCAAAGAATTTTAAAAATAAGATTCAACTATAACATTTTTTAGGTGGTAAGAACGGGGACTTGGCATTGTATATGTCCGCCTTTTTTTCTTTTTTGTTTTATCTTATGTTAACGAAAGAAATAGAAAGCATCAATAGCATGTTTTACATTTGTACTTTTTGGATCAAGAGAAGAATAGGGACCCCAGATCATTAACACAAGACGCGGGACATATTTTAGAATCACCGGTTGACCTCGCAATACACGTGGTCTCTATTTACAAAACACTTGTAAATAGATCTTTTATAACATGTTAATATTTATTTTAAGGCAGAGAGTTCATAAATAAAACAAATAAATATTAACATGTTTTCTTTTAAAACATGTTTTTGTGTCACTATTTACAAAACAACTTTTCTTTTAACATGTATACGCTTTTTTAAAAATCGGCTGACTTGTAATCTGTCGTTTTGCAATAAACAAAACAATTTATCATTTTTTTTTTACTTTTATTTACTAAATAAAAAACAAATTTTAAACGCAATTCTATATTTCGTGTTGTGTATTTTAAGAAAAAGTGGATACTTTTTTTTCTTTTCGTAGGGAGGCGAGTAACTAGCGAAGTTTTATTTATTTGTTTATAATTGTTGCTTACAGAAAAAAAAAAGGAAAAAACTTCACGAGGGCAGAAATGGGGGGGGGGGGGGGGGGGGTATGAAATATTTATCACCGTACTTAAGTAATCTTTCGTTTTGTAGGGAAAAATCAAGCTTCCCAAAAAGGGGCACTCTGGATCTTACCTCAGTTTAGAAGGATTTTTCCATACTACACATTGCTCCTAGCCTGAGGAGGCAAAACGGATGATTACGCAAGTTATTTTAATAAATAAACGAAATATATACGCTTTTAAAAACATCGGCTGACTTGTAATCTTTCGTTTTGCCTCCCCACGAGGGCGGAGTTAGACTTCAAAAATCAGTTTCTAAACGGAAGCAATTTAAAATTTATGAAGTTTTTTCCTTTTTTTTTCTGTAAGCAACAATTATAAACAAATAAATAAAACTTCGCTAGTTACTCGCCTCCCTACGAAAAGAAAAAAAAGTATCCACTTTTTCTTAAAATACACAACACGAAATATAGAATTGCGTTTAAAATTTGTTTTTTATTTAGTAAATAAAAGTTTAAAAAAAATGATAAATTGTTTTGTTTATTGCAAAACGACAGATTACAAGTCAGCCGATTTTTAAAAAAGCGTATACATGTTAAAAGAAAAGTTGTTTTGTAAATAGTGACACAAAAACATGTTTTAAAAGAAAACATGTTAATATTTATTTGTTTTATTTATGAACTCTCTGCCTTAAAATAAATATTAACATGTTATAAAAGATCTATTTACAAGTGTTTTGTAAATAGAGACCACGTGTATTGCGAGGTCAACCGGTGATTCTAAAATATGTCCCGCGTCTTGTGTTAATGATCTGGGGTCCCTATTCTTCTCTTGATCCTACTTTTTTTTACTGTCCCCTCCTCCCCCATGTTTGAAAGATTTTTAATCCATATAATATTTATAAAGTACTAACCTTCAAATGGCATGTGTAAAAAATTGAGTCCAATCCGATTATTACTTTACAAATTAATTATTTTCCAGATTTATCATTATTTAAGAATATTATTACACATGTGGACGCATTTTTTGGTCTAGTCCACTTTTTAACAGGTGATGTAGCAAATTATTTTATTAAATTACCATGACCATTACCATTTTTTTTTTTTCTTGATTTGACACTTTCAGTTACAGTAAAGAATTTTAATTCTCTATCAGACTTTGGAAATTAAAATCTATATCTTTTGCATCATTTTTACTTTTCCATAAACTCTTTAGCTCGTCTTGCTGCATGATTGCATTTGAAATCTAGACATAAATTATGCAATGTTGAACTATATATAAAACAAGGCATACTGCATGCAACATGCTGTTCAATAAATTGTTGAATTTTTTCAGGAGAGTGTCATAAATGGGTGCTTTATCACACCACCTTTTATAAGGGTTTAAATGGTGTACACCATTTCTTGATACATAATTCTCCAGAAATAATGTGAAACTTTACCAAAAGTTTGATTATTTTTTGCTAAAAACACTTCATTTATGATAGCATTTTGCCTATGGTAAAAGAATTCACAACCAGCAATAACTTGGCTGGTTTGACATTTGCAATGTCAGTACTTCATTTTTCCAAATGTCTCTACAAATCTGTCCCAAAATATTTTGCACATGAAAGTATAACAAGCAATGTGTCAGAGCCAAACTTTTTAATTCTGTTCATGGAAGTCCGACGCCATTGAAGATATTCTCTTTCTACCAAGATAGGCAAAGTGTGGTTAGGGAATATAAGCGAAATTCTTAAACACTAAATAAAAACGTGTTGGCAACAAAAGACAACAAAAAGGGGCTGGTTAAAAGCAAATCTCCTAAACATGTGGTTACCAGTACATGCGAGTCGGCAACAAAAGGGGCAAAAGGTTAAATGAATATACATTTATTAATAGTTTATCTTCACAAACGATAACACAACAGAAAATAAACATACAAGGTAGTACAGTTAAACACGTTCCACAACAATTGAATGCACATAAGTGTAAAGTTAGGAAGTCACGTAGAGCACACAAGGAATTACTGTTGCCACATGGGTGTTCGTCTGTAGGGGTCAGGCTGAGACCAAGTAGATTTGTTCTGTTTGGTGAATAGCGAACAAAAGAGGAAAACCGAAAATCTCATTATCGAACCTCGTGATCTCACGAGAACAGGAACGAGGTCCAGTGTTCTCACGAGATTTTGAGACTTGACCCTTTTTCCAAGGGACACAACTCTGAATCCCAAACTCCCTTTTCCCAAAAAGCTTTGAAGGGAGGTAACTTGGTCGTTCCTACACCTTTCTATTTCAAAATTGTTTCTATTTACTTGCCTCCCCACGAGGGCAGAGTTAAACACAGGGTTAGTTTTTTAATGTGGGGAAAATCCATCCAACTCCCAAAAAATGGGCACATTTAATTGGAACAAAAATTTTAATTACCTCCGTCTAGAAGGACTTTTCCTTCACTGAGCGAGGACAGAATAGACTAAATGTAGCATCAGAACAGATACTACAGTTTGTTCCTAGCCAAAAGTTGGCATCATCATTGAAAGATTGAGTTCAAGAGCTCTATCATTATTTTGTATTTTTGGTTGAATTTTGAAAAATTCATTTTCCAGATTTTATTGCCTTCATAATGACCAAAATTCAGGTATACTAATCTCGCTTGCCAGCTTTGTTAATATTGTAAAAAAGATATTGGATGATTCTTTTAAATCTATAGTCAGAATGCCAAAGTCTGTTTCTGACAAACATGTTAGTATTTTCCATATGAATTGGCAAATGAGTTTGATAGCAGGCAACATTTTGGAAGATGTTTCTTTGAATTTTTCAGACAGAAGATTTATCACATTAATAAAGCATTTGACCACTTGTATTTAAAATGTGTTCATAAATATTCAATTTTTCTAATTCCTTAGGAATTTTTTCAACTTCAAACCATTAATTGAAACCAGTAATGGAATTTTTCCAATTTTCAAATAAGATCGGCAATTGAGACACATATTTTAGTATAATTGTCTTTAATGACTTCAGGAACTTTTTCATCCCATTCATGATGATCATCATGATGATGATGATCATCATCATCATGAATAACTTTCTAATAAATGTAAAGCTATTGCTTATATAGAGCAAAATGATACAATAAAATTAAAAACAAATAATACAGGACAGTTATTAAAACAAGCTTTTTAAAATGTATAGCAAATGAAATGTACAATGACTACTGGTTACGTCTACTGTAGAATTTGTTCCTGTTGCTGCATGTAGATATGTTTGTTTTGTTGTTGGACAGACACATCTGGTGTTCATTCAGTATTAATTCTATTATTTTCTCCTCTCTTTTCAGTTTTCTTGCTTCCCCATATCTCATTATGGTTGTTTGAGCCCCCCCCCCCCATTATAATGAAGGGTCTCGGGAGTTGTTCCATTAGTTTGCTTAGCTCCAATTCTTGTTAGTTCTTTATTTGATGGTATATATAATGAACACACTGTACGATTGTCGATATAGTGGCTGCTTGTATATTTGTATTTAGTCTGATTTTACTGTGTGGGATATTACTTTTAATGATTACCAATGATCCAGCAGATTTAATTGGTGTGCTGTTTAATATAGTTATATGATTGGTAATTCCTAATGTTGATTGCATTGTTGTCTTTGAGGTGCATTTCTTGAAGGCATATGTTTGTAATAAGTAGCATCAATTCACAGCAGTTGACTTTTGTTCCTCTAGTAACCCATTGGATTATTTTATTGTCTTCTGGAATTTTTTAAATGAGGATTGATAAGTTGGATTATTCAGACTACTGTTCTCAACTTGAAAAGCTGTAATACGTGGAGATATTGAAAAGTCGGGTATGGCTGACCACATATGGAGGGAAAAAGGATACCATCTGCCCTTGTGAGATGAAGTAAAAATTATAGGCAGAAGAACAGTGGTGAATAAGACGTCTCAAAGAAGCAACACATGTGTTAGGCGACAATGGCCTCCTAAGTAGATCTAGTATTGAATTTAATACAATATAGGAACAATTAATTATAAATAGTAGATTAAAATACCATTAAGAAAATATATATATAGTAATAAGTAATAAGTAATATGTAGTAAGTAATAAGTAGTAAGTAATAAGTAGTAAGTAATAAGTAGTAAAGTAATAAGTAGTAAAGTAATAAGTAGTAAAGTAATAAGTAGTAAAGTAATAGGTAGTAAGTAATAGGTAGTAAGTAATAAGTAGTAAATAGTAAGTAGTAAGTAATAAGTAGTAAAGTAATATGTAGTAAGTAATAAGTAGTAAGTAATAAGTAGTAAGTAATAAGTAGTAAAGTAATAAGTAGTAAAGTAATAAGTAGTAAAGTAATAAGTAGTAAAGTAATAAGTAGTAAAGTAATAAGTAGTAAAGTAATAGGTAGTAAGTAATAAGTAGTAAATAGTAAGTAGTAAGTAATAAGTAGTAAGTAATAAGTAATAAGTAGTAAGTAATAAGTAATAAGTAGAGTACTTATATCGATCTTGACCCAGTTTCCGTGAATTTCGTGTCGGACGCGTTCGGCTATCCTACCAAACGCCCGAGAGATGACGAGCCGATTGGTGGAGAGATACCGAACGATTAGCCAAGCAGCGAGCAGCCGACAATTTTGTTACAAAGCGACACTTTTTTTTCGTAATCCAGAATGGAACTCAGAAAGATAATGAAGCTGATCTACGTGTGGTCCCAGGAAATGGCAACCTAAAAAGATCTACGCACAGAATGCAGCGTCGTATCGCCGAACGACTGGACAAATTTTCTATGGGAGGTCTGTGTCGACCATTTCGAGTGATATCCGTGTCGTATCAGAGGCCCAGGGCATACCGTTGAGATCGACGAGTCCGTGTTTAACTGCAAGAAATACAACGTCGGCAGGGTCGTCCAACAGCTCTGGGTCTTCGAGGGATACGACCCCGCAGAGAAAGAGGGTTTCTTTGTGACGGTGGCAAACAGGAACGCCGAAACCCTCCTTCCACTTAAAGAAGTTCGTCTTGCCTGGGACCACGGTAATTTCGGACTGCTGGAAGGCGTACGTCAAGTTAGGAGAGGATGGATACGAGCACATGACAGTTAACCATAGTCGACATTTCATAGACCCGGTGACGAGGGCGACCACCAACCATGTCAAGAGAATGTGGAAGGAAGCCAAACAAAGAAACAAGAAAGAATGTGGCACCAGCAGGGAACTAGTAGACAGCTATCTGAGTGAATTCATGTGGAGGCAAAAGTTTCGAAAAAAACGTTTCGTCTCCATATTAGCGCAGATAGCAGAAGCCTACCCGGTCGACCAGTTTCCTTCCACTTCCTCGACGAACCCCTCCTCTTCTTCTGCATGTCCGTCGTCGTCCGCTGTGCTCAGCACAAAAAAAAACTTGGAAACGTAAACAAGTAAAAATAAATAAGAAAATTTAAAAAATACATTGTTTTTCTAACATTGTTTACGTAAAATAAAAAAAATATTTATTTGATAACAGTAATTTCGCTATGTTTTGCTTGTTTTATTTTATTTTTTTTGTTTCTTTAAAAAATTTCTTGAAAATATAACTTAAATTCATAGGACGCAGCAACGTATCAAAATTGTCGTCTGGTACCATTCGGCTCGTCATCTCTCGGGCGTTGGCGTAGGATAGCCAAACACTTCCGACATGAAACTCACGGAAACTGGGTCAAGATCGATATAAGTACCGTAAGTAATAAGTAATAAGTAATGAGTAATGAGTTGTAATAAGTAGTAAGTAATGAGTTGTAATAAGTAGTAAGTAATGAGTTGTAATAAGTAGTAAGACTACACATCTAAAACAAGAATAGGGTCAAGTCTTCCCAAATTAATACTAGAATTGTCTACACAGACTCGTGGTGCAATGGATAAAGTGATAAATAATAATCCGTTTTATGTGACAGTCTCCTGGAGGTTGAAGGTTCAATCCTCAGTACAGGTAATACTAAGAATATAATTAAGAATTACTTAAGACTTCTATCTGGTCATGGCTGATAGAATGAGAGCAATCTAACCACGTCGATTAAATAAAGGGTTCGATTTTAAATGGCAGATTCCCGAGTTTGACAAGATGTACCTGAAGAAGGTCATAGGTTACATCAGCCAAAATTTTGTGAGAACAACAACAAAGATGTTAACAGTAATCAAACTAATCCATATTTTATTGTCCACGAGTATTTTGGTGTTTTAATTTAGATAAAAAAATGTTATTAATAAATTGATTGAATGAAGTTTTAACACCAATATTTTCTCATAGAATTAAAGGCAAAAAAGATTTTCTTTTCATGATTTTGAAGAAGAAAGATTGAATATTTTTAGTTTAGGTTAAACACAATTTCTGATTATAATAAACAGGTGTTCAGAAAAATGTATTGTATAATTATGTCAGCGCCTCCACATCCAGATTATAAAATATGGGAATAAATTTAATATCTTGGCTTAAAATAATCACCTAATATTGATTAAAGGCTCGTTTGAAGCGTATTACCGAGCCGCTTCTAGTGAAAGCAATATTATTCAAAATTTTCAATTGTTTCGGGCCTGGGCCCAAATGACCATATTTGGGCATTTGAGGCCAAAAACACAATTTCAGGCATATCTTAACGTATGATAATCACATAAGATTGGTTAGGTGCTCATAAAAAGCATATTACCGAGCTGCTTCTAGTGAAAGCAATATTTTTTTTAATTTTCAATTTTTTGGAGTGACTGGGCCCAAATGTTCCATACTTTTTCCTTGATAATTAATTATCTTGTTGTTGATGCCCCTTGCTTAAAACCATGTTAATATAATTGTAGAAAAACAATGGATTTAAGCAAGAAATATGCAGTCCAGCTCTATCTGCAGTACACCAAACATTTGTCCACAACAACTCCTAAGATGAAAAAGTCCGATGTTACTGCTTTAAAGCTGATTGAAGAACGATTCAGATTAGTTTCTATAGACTGTTCAACAGCAAACCAGGAAATAAAGCAACTTAGTGTACTGTGGAACAATGGGAATTGTCTCCTTTCCTGAAAAGGACTGTCATGTCACCATCATTGCTTAACCCACCTCATGACGAAAAACCTAAGAGGGGAAGACCCATCACTACTCTCGCGGACCAACCATGCCAGAAGTTACAAAGATCCCTGCTGCATAAGATGGTTGATGAAGTAGAAAATTTTTCTCAGGAACAAAACATTTTAAAAGAAGAAGCTTTCCAAATGATTGTAGACGAGTGTCATCGTACTTGGCATTGAAAACTATAGGCATTGAGATAATGCTTCATCTCAGAACCGCCTTCCTTAATAAAAAGGGCGAGCCTTGGATAATAATAACCCCAAGCTTTCATCAAATACGCGCACACTATTGGGAGATGTTCAGGTGGAATGACAGTCATTCCATAGCGAAATGGAGTGAAAGCCCAGTGGAATCATGGAACAAGCATGTTCGCTCTTTCCAAAGAGGCCAAGCTGTATGGTCTCGGCAAATTTCCATCAAGGACAATATTCGGTATGTATTTCGACGAATGTTGATCATGTCTCACCCCGAAATTGCCTCGCATCGTTCCCGACCTCGCTGTAACATTTGTTGTAAGATTGGCCATAGCGCAAGGTCGAACAGACATAAAGAGTCTTCTGTTTCAACCTTGGAGCAGCACCAGATTGAGTCTATGTATTATTGACAACTGTTGACAACTTTTCCCAGAGTTTCATTCCTTGATGCCTTTTTTGATTGGTCTTTTTTAATGATAACATGATAACATTGACTAACTCTATTTCATAATACACCAGGTGCTCATTGGTGAGAAATTATGTGATCATTTTGTAAATTTAGCATTTTCCTGGAAATTACGGAAAGTTTGAGGGAAATTTTTTAGTTCTAAATAACTCGTCCACATCCAACTTCAAGTGTAATTTCAAGTTTTAAAGTCGGCTAAGGGTTTTCGTTTGTATATATTCAAAAAGAGGATGGAAAATGCTTTCAAATAGATGAAGAGGATGAAAAATGCTTTCAAATAGATGAAGAGGATGAAAAATGCTTTCAAATAGATGGAGACAACATTTGTCAGTCTCCTTTTAGAAAAATTTGGCGATAGTTTGAAGCCAGTGTTCCCCAAATATATCTACTGTCAACTGGAAATCATATACTTCCGGTTGTCTCTCAGCTTACTACCGGAAATTGGTCACATCCGCTTTTTCCTCAGCTCACCTTCACTGGAAACTAGATACATCCTTCCGAATTCCTTTTCTTGACACCTTCTCCCGTCTAATTGCTCATGGTGTCACTTTGCCTGTATAAGACAATGGATCTGTCGCTTTGATATTATCATTTATTTCCAAGCTAATACCTCCTCGTGCTCCTGATTTGTGTGTGTGTGGGGGGGGGGGGGGGGGGCGGGGTCTATAGTATGACAGTATTACTAATAGGCTACCGTAAATTAGTGATGACATCTCTGGAGATGCTGATTAAAAATTATTACTGTTAACAGGATTGTAACTATAAAATAAAAAAAAAAGGGAAGAGGCTTACCAAATTATTTTTTATTGCATGTTTTTGGGTCCAGAGTTTAGCTTTCTGATTGAATTCATCATTGTCATATTTGAATTCATTTGCCTGAAAAAAGAAAAAGACAATAATTAAAAAGAATAAAATATTTAGTAAAAAAAAAAAAAAAAAAAGTAAAGATACCGCTGATAAACTGGGCGGGCATCTGGCTGACAATGAAAGAGGAAGTTTCTAGGGAATATCAAATTCACAGGCGGTCCCAAGCGGCATGTATATCCCGGTCAGGGGAAGATGACATACAGCACTTAGTATTTCCAAATGGTCACCCATCTGGTACTGACCAGATTCAACGTCGCTTAACTTCAGTGATCTATCCAGAAACGATGTGTGAACGTGATTATGCTGTATATTTAGAATTATTATTTAGTATCTGAACCTATATGAATTAGATTTAATAATATGTTAGTTTTTTATTTTTAGTTCTTATTTTTACTACCAATACGTCACCAATTATCAAGGCTAAAAGCCACTTGAGGATAAGGGTTAATGAGATGGATCAATTAACAGTTAAATCTCACTCTCTATCCATTTAACATCACTTTTCCCTTGTCCAGGGGTCAGATGTGTTTTGCTATTTCACAAGCTCCCTCTTCACTCCTCACGGTTCAGCAGATAAACCATCTACAAACTCCACTCTGTATAGTCTTGCCCAATCACTTGCTTCCAAGTCTTCCTTGGCCAGCCAACCTTCCTGCAATTCAAGACATCCATGCTTTTGCAACGGTTTATCCAGAAGGTCAAATGCTTCACATGATCGTACCAACGAAACTAATTTGTCCTTAGGATAACATCTATGCTGGGTAAACGTAGTGCTTTCAGCACTGAATGATGATTGATATTATAAAAGGATTGACATTAATGAATAGAATGAATAAAATTTGATGACTATTGAGGATGGTTTATGACAAGTGTTTATTGACATTAGATTTGAAGATGACCATGTTGTAGCCCTCAGGGAAAAGATTCTTGTGGCAACATATTCCACAGATGGAAAGTTCTTGGAAAAAAAAACCCTGTGCATAGAAATCTGTTTCCTGCTGGGCACACGGAGGAAGAAAAGTTCTTTGCAGTTGTACAAGTTTTATAAAGAGGAACCCGAGATTGACGTTCAGTCAAGCACTTTACATGGAAATAACGATACAGTTGGGAAAGACTAGCAACGTCTCTTCTGCAAACCCTAACCCTAACCCTAACTGTAATGAGTTAGTCAAAAGGATAGAATAGAATGAGTTTAAGACTGAGTTTGCTTGAAGAAGCTTTATTCGACAAAGATCTACGCAGGGATCTAGTCTCTACGAGAAACAATGGCTGACTAAAAAAGAAAGAGTGATCAAGGGAAGTAATTCACTTCCGAAGCATAGAACGAGATAGAAGAGTTCTCTTTTCATCACAGGAACGAAAGAGATTATCCCCCCACTAGATTACATAGTTGATTTGAAACTCTGTTAAGGCAAGAAAGAGTGTGCTGAACGGCATCTGCCCAGATGTAGCAGCAATACTTCATCTTAGGACGTATATGACTCATTTAGGTAGCGGATTGCATTAGGAGTCAGATACTTTCTGAAGCGAGAGTATGATCCAATCATTTTCCAGTAACTTTACTCCTTTAATAAAAATAGAATGTATATAGCTGAGTCATAGAAAGCTATCAGAATGCTAGAAATAGAAATATGTCGGTGTTGAGAAAGAGGACAAGAACAAAGTGACTTTTTTTCAGTAAATCTTACTTGTTTAGTCTAAATTTCTACACAGTGATCTAATGTGTATGATCATGTTCCATAATATATTTCAAGGTAAAAAAACTTTTTATCAAATGGTGGATGTTTGAAATCTCTTGAACCTTGTGTAAAGAACAGGTAATGTTGTTTTTATGGTTATACCACAGTAAATGTCAACATGACCTGCAGCAAATGACATAAAATATAATTAAATTTATTTAAATGGTGAAATATGATTCTTGTTAAATTTATTTGTAATTGTTACATTTATTTAATTACTTTAAAAATATTATTCTAGTGTGTAAGATTGATTTTAGTAAATTGTTATATTAACTCACCCCAATGTGAAAATTCAAAATTCAATTTGGCAACGATGTTTTGTTTAATTAAATATTTACTTTTGATAAGGGGACTTAATAAGTTTAAAGTTTGTAGTGAGTTATTTCCCTTGCATCACGAAATACTTAAAAGCTTGGCCAGTAAAGTCAAATCCATAAGTGTGAGCTTATATATCCTTTAAATTAAAAAAAAAATTGGGTGGGGGGTGGTGGGGGAATTGTAAGTATATATACTAAATGTGATATTCTATTAATATATATATATATATATATAAAATATACTTAAAAATAAAATATACTTATTGAAGTACACTGGATAATATAGTTTTCAGAATATATATTCTTACAGAGGTCATTCTTAAAAACACTAGGAGTTTATAAACAACGAAAAAACAACTTATTGCATACAACCGTTATACTTAATGTCTTTTTATTCAATTCAATTTGGTCTCAATAGGACATCCTCCCAGACATTAACTACACCTCCACCCCACCCACCCCCCTGGACAGAGTGATTAGTTTACAGCTAGTCGTTTGCGACCCTGTGTTTTGAGGGTAGCTGGATTTCCTGCTAAACCCTGATCTTGTGTTTAAGTTTGCCACTGTTGAAGTTAGCTAAGCAGGCGTTCATCCAAGTATCTCTTTCTTTCTTTCTATCACACACACACACACAAAAAAAAAAAAAATACCACCTGCATTATATAGACAAACATTCGGAAGTTAATATTCTGATAAATTAAAAGTTTTGTAAACTGACCGATTTCATTTTACTTTTTAAAACATTTTTTAAGATTGAATGCATCTCTTGAAAGGTCACCAATTTTTAACTTACTATGTCAGCCATAAGAGGGTCGTCTGGATTTGGTTCCGCCATCAGTACTTGGATGGAGGTAAGAATAGTGCTGATATTTAAACATGGTTTCCAACCACCCTGGAAGAAAGAAAAACGTGCAACATAAGAAAAGAAAAGGTATGACGTTTTTGTTCATGGAACACTTGACAAATTAAATTATGAAAAACTAAGGGAAGCAACTCATAACAGTTACTTCCCTTGGATAAATATAGCAAACGTCGCTATATTCGGACAATCTCATATCTTCGTATATATTTAAAATGTGCTTTTTTTGTGTCTTTGATTTCTTTTACTAATAAGTTACCACTTATCAAGGTTAAAAGCTACTCAGGGATAATAAAGGTTAATGAGATGAATAGATTGACAGTTGAATGATGATGAATATTATGAGAAGATTGTAAATAATAAAATTCAATAACTTATGAGGGCAGCTTATGACAAGTGTTTACTGACATTAGATTTGAAGAGAACCATGTTGTAACCCTCAGGGAAGCAATTTTGTAGCAACGTGTTCCACAGATGGAAGGTTCTTGAAAATATACTCTGTTTATAGAAATTCCGTTTGATGTGAGGCACATTTAGGAAAGAAAGGCAAATTCTTTGCAGTGATAGTAGTTAAATGAATTTTTGCCACAAAAGTTTTCCATGGAAATAACAAAATAGTAGAAAGACTAGCAACGTCTCTTCTGTGAGAAAAGGACTGCAGAGTACAGAAGAGACACCCCCCACACACACACACATATACTAGATTGCAAAGTCGATTTTGAACTGTCAAGAGTGCTCTGAGCGGCATCTCCACAGATGTTGCAGCGGTACTGTATCTTAGGGTGTATCTAACTCTTATATAGATAGAGGATTGTATATGGAGTGTGGTACTTTCTGGAGCAGTAGAATGATCCAACCATTTTTCCAGCAACCTTAGTAACAGATTTGAGGTAAGTCTTTCATTTCAGGTCTGGAGTGAAAGTTCGAGAAGACCATCAAAGCGAAGGGGTTCCTTATGGAGAGAGCCATTGATTTTAACAGGCAAAACAAGGATCCGAGCGTTGGATCTTATATCGATAGAGAATTGCATCAGGAGTCAGATACGTTCTGGAACAGTAAAATGATCCAACCATTTTCCCAGCAGCCTAAGAAACAGATTGGAGTGAAAGTCAGTCCTAGGAGCTTATCAAAACAAGAGACTTCCTCAAAGAGAAAGCCATTCATTTTGACTAGGGCAAAACAAGGATCCGAGCGTTGGTGGTGAAAGGAGAGAAGCTTGGTTTTATAGGTGTTAAAAGTAACAAGCCACTCCCCCCCCCCCCCCATTGCACCACATGATTCAGATTAGAAGAGAGAGAATCAACAAAATCTTGATCACCAATAAACATTGACGGTTTGATTTGATTTGTTTTACGGCATATCAACCATCTATGGGTTATTTAATGCTGAATAAAGTTGTCAAATATCATTCTAATAGCAGGATAATTATTTATATCCCTAGAATACATTGCTCTCAGAATATATTGCTCTCAGAATACATTGCTCATAGAAAGAAATTTCAGTGAGAGTGAGAACATTAATCTTAAAAAACATTACTCTTAGAAGGAAATCTTACAGAGAGGGTAGGGTAGTACTCTCAGAAAACACCACTCCAAGAATACATTCCAAAGGATGTAATTTTTATTTAATATAGAAATAAATGTTCCCTTTGGCCAAGATCAAAGTGTAGTATCTGTTCCGATGGATACTGCACCCCATAGACTGGTATTGTCTTGGCCTTCGGGGCTTGATTTACGCCGGTCTACGGGTCAGTCCTGTGCAGTTCTAGGAGGTCCACCCTCTCAGACTTTGCCTTCTCACCCTTTGAGAAGGGGTTAGTTTATTGCTAATCGCCTGAGGCGCCCCTACCGGGGAATGCCGACGGGGCTGCCCAGGCAATTTTTAATGGCCAGAGTGCTCACCTTCTCGAGCGCTGGTTTATCAAATCCCACTTTCCCGACCTTGTGTCACATCTTACCGCTGTGGGAGGTAGATAAATAAAATTACTCTTTAGCATTGGTAGTCTTTGTTATCAAAATGATTGACCCTCATCGAAGTGCAAACATACAGTTGTGCCTTCTGTATAAATGTCAAAAACTTATCCCAGAATATAATTTGGAAGATTATTAATGAACATCAAAGTAGATCCTTACGGTACACCGGCATTGATACTATATGCTTCCGACTGTTAACACTTCATTCCTCATTATTTAGACGCATGTGTAAATTACACGGTATTATTTGAAATTAGTACACTACAATCTGATTAGTGCACCACTTAAATCTAAGAAAAGAAAAAACGCTTCTGAATGAATGAGAATGACAATGTAATTTGTCAAAATTACGTTAATTCTGTAATTTATACTTTGATATATTTTTTTGATGGTGGAATTATTTATTCGTAATAAATGAAATTTTTTCATTGTTTACTGTTAATCTCTCTCACATAAAATAAATGTCAACTATATAAATTACGACACAAAATAAAAAGTAGTTAACAGATATGATGTTGCATTTTTTTTTTAATTTCAACAAAGAGAAATATTTTTTTGTTTTTAAATTCTTAATATGAGCTTGCGTTTTTCAGTGAAAATTTGAAAATTTTCCTAATTAGGACTGGAGTTCCTTCCTATTTAATTTTTTTATCCTCTCCCTACTTCTTTTTCTCCTCCCACTTCCTCTTCTTCATATGAAGGTGATTTAGTTAGTGTCACAAATATACACATCGCTAAGGAAAGAATGCAGACCATAACAATGTTAATATCATTGAGATGTAATTATTTCCTGCTTTTTTTTTATTTCAGATTCACGGCTTCCGTTCAGTCTTTGGAGACAATGGATACCCGCTGTAAAGGTGGCTGCGTATGTAATTGTGAAGCTTGGGTTGCGCAATCCCAACAACACCTCTCCTGAATCGGCATTGCCTGATTCGAATGGCAAGAAGTCCAAGACGACTGAAAACAATGCAGAGACAAGCAGAGAGCACATACAGCACCTTGTATTCCAAAATGGTCACCCATCTGGTACTGACCACCCTCAACGTCACTTAACTTTAGTGATCTAATGAGATTATGCCCTATTTCAGATAATCATATAATTTAATACCATATCTACACATATTGACCAGTGCTATTGGACATACTAACTGTTATGGTACCTTACCTTCAACTCACCATAAATACTGGGAACACCTGCCTCTCAGTGTTGGATCCATCCCAGTCCGACAAGAACTGAGCCATTTCAGTGACCTTTTATCTGGCGGACTGAGGTATTCCTCCTGGGTAGTCCTATGAAGTCCACCCTCCCAGGCTTTGCCTCCCCTCTTTGTTTTATTGCTTACTGCCTGAGGCGCCCTGACCGGGGAATGCCAACAGGGCTGCCCAGAGTGCTCCTTCTTTAGGGGCGCTGACTTGACTCTTCCCACCTTCCGACCTTGTGCCACATCTTCCTATAGTGGAAAGTAAGTAAATATTTGGAACCACACCAGTCTATACTGGCAGTCAAGACTGACGTACAACCACTCTTGTCCTCTGATGTATTATACTTTTTTCAATATACTTGTGTTCTCTAAACTCCTAGTTCGTGTTTTCCTTCCGGACCCTTTTACACGCCCACAACAACTGGCGACGAGATACAGCAAGGGATTCTTGAGAACCTTAAAATGGATACCATAACTGGCGACAAAGTATATTAATAGGTTTTTTGAAAACCTTAAAAGAGGACAAACGTGAAGAAGTCAACGGCAAATTCACCCGACAACGTCCTAGTTCTAAAAACTGGTTTTACCGGCAGACCAAAAAGAAGAAAAAAAAAACAAGTAAAAGACCAACTTATTTTCTCTCAAAGAAGAAAGGTTAGTGATTTTTTTTTATTGTTATATCGGCACTGTGTTTATTTTTAACAAGACAATACATTATATTTTCTTTTCTCTCCAAAAGAGAAAAGTATTGCCGCTGAAAGAAAAAAATTAAAACCTTTTTTTTCTGTTGACTAAAGTGCTGACCGTAAATTCTACAGTTACGTGAAAAGCGTACTAAAAAAAAAAGTGATTTTTTTTTAATCAAAGAAAATGGGTTTTATACTCTTTTTTTCAATTAAGATAACCTTTGCAGTATAATATAAATGAAAGAACTTTCAAAAAGACACATTTAAACATGAAAGATTTTAAAGCAACTCGTAAAAGACCAAATGCAATAGCAACAAAAGACAGAAGAAAGACTTCTGGAACAAAAAGAAAAAGGCTACAAAAAACTGAAGAAAGATTTCAAAAGCTTCTACTAAAACAAAATCAAAAACTACTGGAACAAAAAAACAGAAGTAGAAGAAAGACTTCTGGAACAAAAAAAAGAAGCCATTAAAAACTACAGGAACCAAAAAAGGAAACCGATCAAAAGATTGAAGTATTAATGCAAATAATATCGCATAGAGGTCAAAATACTGAAATTTGTGGACTTTATTTTACCCCGAATAACGAGCAATTTGACTTTTTCTGAAGCTTTTAAACTTAACAGAATTATTTAGTCCTAAGACTTCTTTTACACAAACGGTGCAAGTATATGAATTTAGTAAAAAAAGATGACGAAGACTATACAACGTTCGCGTCAATCGTTAATAAACACTGTAACGATTTCAAATTAGCTGAACCAAACACGGATAACTTTAAATGTTTAATTTTCGTGCAAGGGCTTGTATCAGGAAAAGACGCAGAAATCAGATGTAGGGTTCTAAACAAGTTAGAAAGTGAACCAAATTTAACATTACAGAAATTATCTAAACACTGTCAGAGATTTGTAAGTGTTAAACAAGATTCTAAAGATATTGAAGAGTCGGACATTGCGCACATAAGAAAAGTATGTCAGAAATGACATTTCAACTCTCTTTCAAAAACAATTCAAAACAAAAAGAGGAATTATGTTCACGCTCCTACAAAAACAAGTCATCCCAATAAAAAACAGGATAAATTACCGCCGAGCCCGTTTTCGTTGTGGAACCCTTCATTGGGTAACGGATTGCCCATACCGTTTTAAAACCTGTCTAACTTGTAATAAAGTTGGACACAAGAGTTCACATTGCAGAACGAATAGAAGAAGTAAAACTATTTAAATCCACAAAAACGAACGAACATGGTGGCAGAATTATAAGAAAATATGTACAGGTAAAAATCCTGAATAAAAATGTAAAATTATAATTAGATTCTGGTTCAGACGTGTTAATAATCAACATGCATACATGGAGAAGGTTGGATAAACCGACCATGCTGAGAACCAACAAAATAGCCAGAACAGTGACTGGTGAAAAAATTAAATTCAAGGGTGAAATTATTACAGACATTACTTTAAACAGAACTACCAAAAAAGTAAAAATGTTCATATAAAAAAATACCAACAATTTATTTGCCATAGACTTGATGCAGAGGTTCATCATATGGAGGTTACAACCAACATTTTTGTCCAGAAAATAAAAAATCTGACAACCGAGTCAGAAAAAGGAAAGAAGGAATTTTTTTTCAACCATTAAAAATCATATGAAATGAACTCAAAATAAATTGTCCGCAGAAATTAAAGCACATAAGGACACAAAATTCACGCTGAAAATAGCAAACACTAAACTGAAAGAAATTAAGTCTGTGATAGAGACATAGAGAGATGAAGAGAGAGAGATGGAGGGAGATAGAGAGAGCGAGATGGGGAGAAGTACTGAAATTGGTCTTATTTATTTTGAGTGACAATAAGCAGTTAACATAAGTATGCTGTACTTACACTGGGTGGAAGTTTCAAAATATTTAGGCAAATTCTACCGGCAGAATCAATGTTTGGATGGTAAATGGGAGTAACGAATGTAACTTGAGGAGGTTCAAATGGATACCTAAAAAAGAAAAGAGAATAAATGAATTGAAAAGAGGCTCTAAAAAGGGGAGGGGGCTTCCTCTTAACTCCTCTCTCATAACATACACGAAAACTCTCACTCATTGACCTGAGATGACCTTATAATGGTTGAAAAGTCGTTACACACCAACAAACAAAACCACCCATTCCCAGACAAATATAAATTTGTCTCAGAATTTTTGAGATGAGGATTGATAATTTATATTATTTGGATTATTCAGACTAATATTCTTGTCTTGGATGTTATTTTCGTAACATTTCAGCCAATGTAAACTCCAACCATCTCCAGGTGTGTTTTGTCAAACTCAGGAACCTATATGAATTTCGAAGTGAACCCTTTATGTAATCCACAGGAATAAATTGTGCTTGCTCCATCAGCCATGACTATGAAGAAGTCTTGAGTAAGTAATTTTTATTTTATTCTTAGTTAGTGAGTATTGAACCTTCAACCTTGAGAAGACTCACCTAAAACCGATTGTACCTTCACATCTTTATATGCTGCGCACTATTTCCATGTGCACAATTCTAGTATGAATTTTGTGAGTTTAAAAACTAATCTTGTTTTAGATGTGTAGTATTGTTACTTATTTATATATATATATGTATATATACACATCCAGAAAAAGAATGATAAAAATAAGTTGGAAGAATTAGAAATTTTATTAAATCATCAATAGTTCGAAAACAAGGAGAAATCTCAAATCCTTAATCGATGGATTTTAAAAGATCAATTCTTTTATTTTCTATCATTCTTTTTCTATCCAGTATAGTGAGCTTTCCATTATCACGATAGGTCATTATTTAAAGATACAACATTTATCTTTAAATTTTCAATCATTGTTATATATATATATATATATATATATTACACACACACACTGGTAGAATACCCGTCCCAGGACAGGTATAAGCAATAAATATAGCATTAGTTTGAAATTTTAATGTTTTTTCTTTCTTTGAGGGGTATGGTACGGTTTCGGTGGTATAGTTTTAAAAAAAATAATAATCTGCCCATGTTACACACCCTGTTGCCTAGAATACATATTCCATAATGATAAGTTCAACCATTTAGGATTTTACCAAGCACATAAATATTAGTGACGTGCACACCAATCCTTTTAAAAATGTATCACTTAATATAACTCAAAATTTGATTTAGAGCAATTCTTTTCTCTATTAATTTTTTTCTAGCGAACTTATTTTAAAAGCTTTTTATAGCGGATTCAAGTTTGGGTAGGATTCACCTCCCTAAACACTAAAGTTTAAAATAAAAAATAATGTGCCTCTGTTACTCACCGGGTTGCCGAGAATATATATTCCAGAATTCATAATGATCGGTTCATAAAAATAAATAAATAAATTTTTTAAACACTTTATATATATGCATCCCCTAAATGTTAACATTTACAAAAATAAATATGCCCATGTTACTCACCATATTTTTTAGAATATATATTCCAAAATCATGATCCGTTTCTATCCATTAGTTTAAAAGATTACCCTGTACATAGGCATATATAAATAAATACACATACCTAACCTTATAAATATAGAGAAGATATATATAAATCTTCTATATAAAGTTAAGACGATTTTTCCCCTGTACCTTTGTCAAGAATAGAAAAATAATCATATGCATCACAGGCTACTAAACTCACCACTATATTATTCACTCGAGCATGTTATAGTAAATTTGTGATTATTTTCTCCAGCTAATATTAAATATTACTTTTGACCTACAATCTTCGACTCTCCCAAAAACAACTCGATAGAGGTGGTAGCAAAAACTTTTCTCACTATAACTTTAGTACTAACACTCTCCCCATCAGCACCGGGAACTAATAAACAAAGTCTACTTTTTAAAAACGTGACCCTTATTATTCGTCTGCTTTTAATTTACTACATAATATAATACATTATGCAAAAATTTAATGGATGCTCTCTCTAATTCCGTTGATTTTTGAGAATATCGGATTACGTTATTTCTACCTATTACGTATACAGTTATACTCATTACAGTTTTTAGAGAACATATTTAACGAACATAATTACTTAGTGTTTTCCGTGATTCAAACGAACCTTACACTACTTTAACTAACAGAAAACACAAGTTCATTATTTCACTTTTTCCCATCCATACCAAACCTAACATTAATCTAACATTTGTGTTTTCCTTTTCACGTTAAGTATTCTTCCTTTTTTATTTGGGGGGGAGGGGATTTTATGTAAGACATTTTCTTTTCTTCTTTATATTTCACTATTATAACCTTCTATTCTCTCTCTCTCTCTCCTATCCTCTCTCTATATATATCTCTCACTCATATATATATATATATATATATATATATATATATACACACACACATTTTGTTCGCAACAATTTCTAAAAACGTGTTTACAATTTCGCAGCCAATAAACATTACAAAGATACATACATTTCTTTATGCTCACATACGATTTAAATGAACATCTGTCAATTTTTTTAAGTATATTTTTATCATGACGAATAACGTTCCTTTACTGAACTCATGACAGTTAAAAGGAAAACAGACTGGCGTCGCTAGAAATGCTACTGATAATGTGACTGATTTGCATTCTCTCGATATTTTAATAATACATATTTTACACGTGGTTGAAATAGTAATTTATCAACACCTTAATTTGCGCAATTCAGATCAAAATTGATTTCATTTTTTTTTTTTTTAATTATTACACAATATATATTTATCTTAAATGTCTAAACTAAAATGTACATTCATTACACATGGTTCATTTTCAGTCACATTTGACTACCCACGAGGGCAGAGTTAGACACAACGTAAGTTATTACTGTGTCGAAAATCCACCAACATAAATAAACATTTACGCATTCTACAAGGATTTACTTTCAATGACAGATGAGAGAATAGCTATCAGTTCGGCCCGAAACAAGTAACCTTTTCCATAATCGGTCAGTGAAGGAAATATCCTTCTACACTGTGGCAATTTCTATTTTTGTTCAACTCAGATGTAATCTTTTTTGTGGGTAAATATTGTCTGATGTGATCTATTTGCGTTCTCTCGGATGTTGACAAATTTTAATTCATTCTTTTATTTTTCTCCCAGGCAACACCAGGTGCAGCTAGTGTATATATATATATATATATATATATATATATATATATATGGTGTTTTTGTTTTGAAAAGATGATCAGTAAGGTGAATAAAATCTTGGTCACTCGAATGTAGCATAATATTGTTTATTTATTTATATATGCTCTGTTGTCATATGTTAACAATCATCAAGCTTTTACTTTGAACATGTTAGTCTATAAAAAAATAGAAAGTATATGCAAAAACATATTTTACCACATATATATATAGATAAGAAAATGAGTGCTGAAAATAAAAATTGGAAAATTTGCAATATTCATTAAATCATCAAATAGTTCAAACAAGGAATATATAAATAAACTTTTTCCTTAATCCATGGATTTTCAATTAAAAAGTTTATTTATATATTCCTTGTTTGAACTATTTGATGATTTAATAAATATTGTATTTTATCCAATTTTTATTTTCATC
This sequence comes from Sepiola atlantica, assembly GCA_963556195.1. Classification (NCBI taxonomy): domain Eukaryota; kingdom Metazoa; phylum Mollusca; class Cephalopoda; order Sepiida; family Sepiolidae; genus Sepiola; species Sepiola atlantica. Next base: position 67,684,356 of record OY744517.1, on the reverse strand, counting down.
ATTTATTTTCTTATATTATTGCTCTATCTTTTATATTGAGCATTGACTTATCACAATAGGATATATTTTAAAGATAAAATTTCATTTTTACCTTTATAATCTCTACATTATATATATATATATATATATAGTGTTTGTCTGGGGATGCAATCGAAAACAAAACCCTATAAAGTTTTATGAGAATCCAATGGTGCTATTAATTTTGTATTAGGAGGTTTTATAATTATACTGTGGGATCTATGTCCACCCCTTGACATCAATAAACAGCAAATACAATATTTCATTTTATTTTATTTATAACTTTAAATTTATAGAAATTAAAACTTAATAAAACTGGTAATATCAGATTATGGAGTTCAGGGTCAGAATGAGGAGTATGCTGGGGATTCTTCTCGTGTCTATTTAAGACTTGAAATCTGTCATTCATGTGCAACTTTATTGATTCCCAATATTGATTGCAGCAAAATAAAACTTTGTTATCATGAATTTGAACAGTGTATTTTGAGAATGAACAATTTGATAGACACAAGACTCAACAAATTCTGCTGGGAAAGTTGAGATCAGAAAATATACTCACCTCTCAGGAATGTCAATTTTTAATTTGAAAACTCCACCCTCATAAGGAGACTTCGATCTTCCAGCAATCTCTGAAAAAGGACGAAAGAAACAGTAAATTGAAAAGAATTTGTCAGATATGCGACATCAGTTTGAAAGAATCTTGGTAGATTGCTTTGGTGGCTCAATTGTAGAATAGGGACTGTTGTCATATCTCATCTATTTCATTTGGTTTTTGCCCAAATTTTTGATAACATTGATTGGTTAAAAATTGCATTTCTAGTTCTGAAAAAAATAAAAGAAAGAAAGTGTACTTTACTTTTTGACATATATAAAGTTTAACTTTTCTTCAAAAATTGTTTGAAGGGAGGAGGTCGTCCTTTCCAGACTCTGGATTGACCATACAAAAGTCACACATTTATCCCTGCTTGAACAAGAAAAAGAGCTAGCGTGGTGCACAGCTTGTCATGTCCCTATTTACTTCCCTTCCCACGAGGGCAGAGATAGACAAGGCTGGATTTTAATATGAGGAAAATCCAGCTCCCCAAAAACGGGCAATTAGGATGGAGACAAAAATTAAAATTGCCTCAGTTTAAAAAGATCTCTCCTTCATCAACTGAAGACAGAAAAGATGAAGCGCAACATCAGAACAGATACTACACTTTGCTCCTGTCCTATACATAGTGAAATACTTTATAATAGAATGATGTACTGAATTTACCCCTCCCCCATGCACCAAAGATACTACAACGTTAACACCATGAAAGAATTATTTGATAACATCAGGGTAAAACAAGTATGCTTCAGCTGCCATGTAGGAAAAGGGTGGTAGAAATTTACACAGAAGAGGATGCAGTAGCCCAACACCTGTCCAAATTCACCTTGAATTGCTGCGTTGTTGGTGCATTTATTACCTCTCTTGGGAAACTACTCCAAGGTCCAAGGATCCTGATTAAGAAGGTGACCCTCATCCGGTTTAATCGAAATCAACGGTGAAATCGTTTCTTGTGGTGTCCGCTAAGACCTCTTTCTGGTGCGGGAGTGAATAATAGGTCCTGAGATATATCGTAATGACCATTGAGGAGATTGTAGGCCAAAATGAGATCAGCGTGTAATCGTCGACGCTCAAGGAAGAAAAGGTTCAGCTTCTTGAGTCGGCTTTCATAAGGGTAGATCCCATAGACCCTGCACCATTCCAGTAGCCAGTCTTTGAACTTTCTCCAGATGCTGGATATCACGTATTAGATATGGAGAAGAGGCCTGGACATCATAATCTAACAATGGTCTGACAAGGGAGACATAAAGTGGGAGAAATATTTCAGAAGTGAGTTTGCAGGAGCGTCAAATGAGAAATAGGGTGTTTCTTGCTTTGTTTGCCGACTGAATACAATGTTTACATGGCTTGAAGGACAAGTCGCCCATAACGCCAAGATCTTTTGTCTCGTTTGCCTCCTTGAGTAAGAGTCAAGTCAAGAGAACCCACTGCAATATGGTAGCATTTATCGACATTGAGGTACAAGTTCCATTCAATGGACCATTTCCAGTCACGTTGAAAGCTAGACTTGAGATTGTCAATCTCGCTTCTACGGGTTACTAATTTGACATCATCTGCAAACAGGGGCATGTTTACACCAATCACTTCCGGCATGCCGTTTATATAGAGTAGAAACAGAATAGGATCCAGCACGGAACCTTGGGGAACACCACTGCAGGCACCCATCTCAGATGACAGACTGCCATTTATCTGAACCCTGTATGCACCATCACCACAAAGGATCTTATCCACTCTATAACCGATTCATGGAGGCCATAGGTGTTGAGATTATACAGAAGTAAGCAATGATTGACAGAGTCAACAAAGGCCTTGGCAAAGTTCAGAAAGACAATGTCAGCAGTATCTCCATCATCCATTATACTCGTAACCCATTCTTCTATCACAAGTAAATTTGTGAGACACAAACGGTTCGGAATGAAACCATTAGTCTTTTTGAAGATAGTAGGCTTATATTCAAACACCTAATATCTATAAGCTCAATAAAACTACAAAATGGATAAATGAAACCTTATACAACTCTGAAAACCAATATAAATCTTGTGCGAAATAAACATTGGAATTAAATGACTCACAAAGGTTGATATGCCAGTAAACGAAACAAAACCATAAAAATTGTTTCAATAAAGACCATTTGGATTTTGATAATGCTTTCTCAATTATCAACTAGTATGTTGATGGAGATGGATGAGAACTCAGATGTGGAGAACGTATATTTGGATGGCAAGGCTATTGTGATTATCCAGAAGTTTTGTTACCGTGGTGATACTATTAGTAGCAATACACATCGACCAGAAAACGGTTTGGATAATCACAGGGTAGTTCTATTAAAATAGTCATATCTTAAAAACTAAAGCACTTTAAGTTCTCAAAATACCACCATTTTGTTAGGAAATGAATATCCTTTCACGTGCATTCGTGAATAATAATATACATAATATATTTTTAAGAGTTTTGAGCAAATAAAGCCAAAAAAATGTTAACGCTATTTTCAGCAATTTACGTCACTTTTTTTTACCCCCAAAAACTCTGGTACCATCCCTCTGTGCAGAATATCGTCCTGAAATTTGGAAATCAATCAGAAGCATCACTTTTAATGTTTGTCGGTGTACAAAATAAATCGGCTCATTCCTTTTTTTGAAGTGTTAAAAATAAAACTTCAACATGACGTGTATTGAACATTTTGAAAAAATACATTTTCGTCTCCCAATTAGTAAGTAAATCAATTTTTTTGCTTTTTTATGCATTAAAATTATAATTGTATATATGTGTTCTCTTTTGGTAGTAATAATATTTCATTACGGTATCCGAAAAAAAAAAATGCTTTCTATTTATAGTTTGAAAAACTGACTGTAGTAGCAGCAGTAATAGTCACGCAAGAATAGAAACACGAGGCGATTTTTGTTTATTTTCATTTTAGAACAAATTTGAAAAATTTGAAAATATGAATATAGAATATGTTCTTACATGTTTAGTTAGAGCTATTCTGTTATCAGAATATATAATTAAAACAATCCCAACCCACCTGGCATTGTGACATAAGCTGTTAACACTTGCAATTTCTTTCTCACATATTTCTGGTCAAATCTTTAAAATATTTATATGGTTGAAAAGATAAGAAAATAATCTTTGTAAATATATAACTTTCATATGCTTTTATCCGTTGCATTAGTTTTTAACAGGGAATTCAAATGGTATTTTGCTTCGAACAACCAAAAATGAAAAACGTGTTTTTTTTTTGTTTTTTTTTTTCGAAACTTATTTTTACATGTTCGTTTGTTCTGCAAAATAAAAGTGGCAAATCTATATCAATTGTCTTGAAATTATATAAACATTTAGAAGACACATTAAACTACAATTAGGAATTTTATTTTGACTTCTCTGACTTCTTATTTTGGGGGTACGTAATCTTTAAAATAATCCTTCAACATGACGTGTATCGAACATTTAAAAAAATTATTTTTCGTACCCCAACTAGTAAATAAATTAATCTTTTATCTTTTTTTATGCATTAAAATTATAATTGTATGTTGGTTTGTCTTTCGGTAGTAGTAATTTTAAATTACCTTATCCGAAAAAATATTGTCTTTTTTGAAGCGAAAGTCAACAATGGCTGCTAGTATTGCTGATATAACAATCAATCAGCAGAAGCTAACTATAAACTAGTTTTGTAAAGCTTTGTAAAATTCGTTTACGAACTTCTTTTGAAAATAAGGCAAAAATACTTTTTGTGCTTAAAAAAGTTAATCCTATTTGGTTCTTTTATAAAAAAATACTTCAAGAAATACTGGTTTTCATTCAACTTTCAAACTTCTAGTAGTAATGACTTTCTAATCGCCAATTCAAAAAAAAATTAAAATTCTACTTTTTAGGCGATTACGTGTGAACACCCTTAAAGTCTTGGTGAAAAAAAGGAAAAAAAAAAAAAAATAATAATTTAGAATTTAGAGTGGGGGGATCAGTTTCGCATATAAATTTAATGTAAAATGATCTTTTAGTGAAATTTATAAAATAAATAATTACTCTACCACTAACTCTAGGTACGACTGGCAAGCCCACCTCCTAAAAATGCCTTCTTGAACGTGTCGTACCATTAACCTTAAATATGAGTGGCAAGCCACCCCCTAAAAAACTCCCTTAACCCTAACACTAAGTCCGAATGGCAACCTCCATCCAAAACAAAACCACTTCCTTAACCTTATCACTAACCCTAAGTCCGAGTGGCAAGCTCTAATCCTACAAAAAGCCCATTAAAACCACACATAATCGTCTAAAAAGAAAAAAGGAAAAAAAAAGCAGACGCCCATAAAAAAAAAACGCACAGGATTTATTTTCCATAGAAAAAAATTGATTAATGCCCTAAAACGCTAGAATGACCCAGAAATGGTGAATTATTCTACATTAAATATACGTGAAACTAATTCCCCACTCTAAATTTTAAATTAATTGTTTTGTTTGCTTTCTGCTAAGTTTTCAGAGTGTTCACCACTTAATTGCCCCTAGCCCTACCACTAACCTGAAGTTCAAGTGGTAAGCCCTCCTTCTCCCATAAAGACCCTCATAATCGTCTAAAAAAAAAAAAAAAAAAAGAAGAAGAAAAAAAAAACAAACAAAACAAAAAAAACGCACAGGATTTATCTCCCATAGAAAAAATAATTAATGGCCTAAAACGCTAGAATGGCCTTGAAATGGGGGATTATTTTATATTTAATTTATGTGAAACTGATCCCCACTCTAAATTCTAAGTGAATTGTTTTTGTTTCTTTCTTTCTGCCAAGTTTTTCAGGGTGTTAACATGTAATTGCCTAAATAAAAAAAAATGGTACAAGAGAAAAATATAGATGAAAATCTCAAAATGAGTTCATCAAAATCTTGGATACAATACGTAAAGGGAAAACATAAAAGTACCCCTCACCCAACCCCCCAAAAAAGTAAATTCTACATTGTTTAGGCGATTACATGTGAACACACTAATAAAAAACAATTATTCTTTTAATTTAGAGTAGGAGATTAGTTGCGCATATAAATTTAACATAAAATGATCCCCCCCCCCTTTCCAGGCCATTCTAACTTTTTAGGGCATTAAACTAATTTTTTTTTACCACTAACCCTAAGTCCGACCGGCAATGTCGTAAAAACCCACGTAATCGCTTTAAAAATTGGAACCCACCCCGCTCGAAAAACAATGCATAAAATTTATCTCCCATCACAAAAGGAAATTGGTTAACTGCCCTAGAAAGTTAGAATGACCCGGAAATGGTGGATCATTTCATGTTAAAATTATGTGCAAAACTGATCCCCTAATTTGCATTCTAAAATAATTGTTTTTTTCTTTCCGTGAAAGATGAGTAATACAATACATAATTTCTTTTTAAATGTATTTTTAGTTTTGCCACCTGGACTGAGGGTTAGTAGTAAAAAGGGTGCGTGTTTTTTATGATGTAATCTTTAAAAGAATACAGTATTTAAAAAGTATCGGAAAAATGTGTTAAAATGAAATTAAAAAATTGTTGTCAAGAAAAAAATTGCAAAGAGTTATTGATAATTGTAAAAAAAGATAAATATCAAAAGATCTTTTTAATTTTAAAAAATGAATTTATGTAAAAATAAATTAAATTTTGGTTGGCTTTTGTCCGTATTTTAATTATTTTTGTGAGCATTTGTCCGCACACCAGTAAAAATGCATTCTGTTTCTCGGCAATAATGCCGAAATCAATTTGACTCTAAATAATTTATGTGACTGAAATAGGAATTAATCAAATAGCAAATAAATCAAGTATTTTTTTCATTATTTCAGGTACTTCTCTAGATTAGGACCTGAGCTAACTTTGACCATGTCGTTAGGATTAGGGTTAGCATTAGCTCGGGTTCTAATCTGAAGAAGTACCTTATTTTAAATGGTTCTTGTAATGAATGGATAGAGAATTTCAGTACTTACAGAGTCAGTCCAGAGTATTGACGTAAAAGCTCGACGAAAACACTAACAGGAACTGTTGTTGTTGTTGGGGGGTTTTTTGCAAATAATTTATTTAACGAAAATGATTTTTTTTTTTTCTTATTTGTCAAGCGGGCAATGTTTTTACGTGATTTAAAAAAAAAATGTTTTGTTGTTTATTTTAGGATTTAGAAAGGATTTCGGGCATCTTTCAGAATGATCAGTACAGTCGCGGACGGGGTCCAAAAAACTAACGAGAACGGGGTTATAAAAATAAATATGCAACAAGTGAGTTTAACCTACGTCGAGAAGAGATATTTGTCTACTTACCTATGATATTTGTTTGTATTTTTACGTACTATAAATGGGTTTTTATTAGATGTAAAAAAAAAATTCTTGTTCATTTTCAACTAGTACTTTTTTCTATACAAGATGGCGTCTTCTACTCACTCTCTTACGAGCAAGCGCCATTTTGTATTTGCACGTTTGTGTTAAAAAAAATATTGATTTCTACTAAATAGCAGTTGGAACGGTTTAAAAATACAAACAAATATCACAGGTCAGTTTTAAATTAACTTTTATCGACGACAGTTACTTTTATTTGTTGTATATTTGTTTTTTGGAGCGTTTTCAGCGTACTGATCATTCTGAAAGATACCCAGGATTTCTTCGTTGTTGTTTTTGTGTTTGTTTATTTTTTCAAACAAAATTTATTTCAGACTCTGGAATCTATGTCAAGACTCGGGACCGACTTCGTAAGTACTGAAATCTTCTGAGTGTCCATTCATTACAAATATCGGCACTTCTGCATTTTAGCCGTCACTTACTGTGATCCGAAATCGTAATTGAAGAGTTCCATTCATTCAACCCAGTCAACCGCAAGTGCGAGACTGAATTAGATTTTCGTTTTAAATTATAAATTTTCGTTTTAAAAGATCACTGTTGACTATTTTGATAAAAATGTTATTCATACAATAAAAAAAAAAAGCACTGACTAAAATCACTGACTATTCATTTAAATGATAAATTTTCATTTTAAAATCACTGTTGACTATTTTGAGAAAGTTTTAATTCATACAATAAAAAAAAACACATTTTTATTATTTTTATAAATGTTTACATTATTAAATAAAATATTTTCATATACAATAACGATACATTGTTCGCTGTTATTGTCATTTTGGATAAAAACATCTAATTCTGTTACTTCCGGTTGGTTGTCTGCCCCTGCCTTCAAAAGCGGAAAGCAAATAAAGTCCGAGTGACGGCTAAAATGCAGAAGTGCACAACTACCTTTTAAATCAACTTTATATTTTAAAGAAGGTGTTTAGTTGCCCCGTTTTAAAACGGCCCATTTTTACTTCAGGTTGGCAAAATAAGTGAGGAGTTATCTCAACTTATTTTTAGATTTATTTCATTAAAACGAGGGGAACAAAATATATTTTTGGCAATGTTCAAGTACGACTAACTCTAAGAGCAGTTTCTGCGGCGCTGCTACGGTGTTACGCCGCCATCCGTACCCGATAATAAACTTCGTACTTAACAACTTCCGGTATTCTTTAGTTTAATTTACTCTAGTTTCTGGTAGTCAATTTTCTGGTTTTATTTCTTTTCTATTTTATGATAATGAATTATATCGTACAAGACGTACTAACCGCAGCACATTTCAATAGCTACCTGCAGGAGTTTCTCTGGCGTCGACAAGTAAAAGTAAATTACTTCGGCCATATAATATATGCGATCCGACAGTACTATGATTTCTGAAACAACCTATTTTATTATTTTCGCTCTGTGATTATTTATTTTCAGTAACTGTGATTATTTATTTTTAGTAAATGTGATTATTTATTTTTGTTAAATAAATTATTTAAAATAAAATTTTAACAGTTATTATTTATTTTTGTCTAATAAATTATTTAAAATAAAATTCAGTACAAAACTAACCAAAACAGGAAGTTTTTATTATCGGAACAAATTTCGAACGGACACCGTTTCCGGTTGGAAACAACTTTGCTTAGAGTTAGTCGTACTTGAACATTGCCATATTTTTTTTTTAAAGGAGAGATAAGAGAGAATGTGAAACTAAAGAGTGGAATAAATGACTGTGGAACTTACGGGCTTCGAGGTGATCGATGGATGTCGGCCAACACGCGATTCCGGGCAATGATGCATTATTCTGTAACATCTGAAGCTCCCGTTTCATTCGCGCCAATCGTTGCATGATTTATTCACTCTCTTCATGAAATGAAAAGCAAAGAAAAACAAACAACGAATGATAATAATAAATAACTAGTTCATAAAGTAATTAAAACTTTTTAACAAATCTAGCTGGAGGGTAAAAAGGGACAAGAAACCAAAAAGCCTACGTTGACAGTTAATATAAACAAGTGAAGAATAAGAAGTTGTTTTGTTTGTAACTTTTAAGTACTTCCGGTTTTAATTCATTCGAAATTAAAATAAGGGTAAAATTTTACCCTTTGCCCCCATAATGTTAACGAAAAAATAAAAATGAGATTTTTTCGGTACTTAGCCGTTTACGGACCGGAATAAAATAATAACGTTATAATTTAGAAACTCATTCTTAATATGGGAGGTGGGGGTTGATTAACTGTTCTGTACTTTCACCTAACAATTTAACAAACAATACCGTAAAAATTGAATTTAACTTGAAAATCCTATCTAAAACATAACCCGGTCCGTAAAACTGCATAAGCACCATTTTTTTTTTTATAATAAATAAATAAGGCAGATGCGAAGAACACGGAGGAACGCTGGCTTCCGGTGGAAAAAGGTTGAAGAAAGTGTCTACGGATGCCTGAATGTGATACAATAATTTTTTTTATTCATATTAATTTCAGACTTTTCTTTTTTTTTCATATTAATTTCAGACTTTCCTTTTTGTCATATTAATTTCAAACTTTTCTTTCATCATAATCTACTAATTAACATAATACAGACTATTTGAAAAATAATTTATTTGTTTTTATTTGATTGTTTTCAAAACATTTTTTTTAATAATAGTGAAAACCTTTTTTCTTAGAAATGGAGTAACTTCCGGAATCAAACTTTTTTCTTAGAAATGGAAATGCCCTAACCCTAACCTTAAACCCTAACCCTAAACCCTAACCGTAAACCCTAACCCTAACCTCTCAAAAAACATTATTTTCAGTAAATATTTTTTTTTAAAACATAAAATAAAATAAAAACACATTCCGGTGCTCAGAAACATTATTTCTTGAAAAAAAAAAGATTATTCTATTTTGTTTATTTTCTTCAATGAAAATGTTTTTAAAGTTTTGAAAACAATCAAATAAATTATTTTTCAAATAGTCTATATTATGTTAATTATTAGAATATGATGAAAGAAAAGTCTGAAATTAATATGAAAAAAAGAAAAGTCTGAAATTAATATGAATAAAAAATTTTTTTTAAATTGTATCACTTTCAGCCATCCGTAGACACTTTCTTCAACCTTTTTCCACCGGAAGCCAGTGTTCCTCCGTGTTCTTCGCATCTGCCATAAATAAAATATTTTAAAGCGGGGATCATTTTACTATATAAATATTACTCTTCCTGACCAGAAAGCGTTATCACCCAGTTCTTGACCACATAGGACAGAATGAGTAACCAGAAGTAAACACACCTTGCACCCTATGCGCATTTACCCCCCACCCCCCTCCAAAAAACATTTTAATTTTTATAGGCGATTACATGTAAACAGCCTTAAAATTTGTCGGTTAAAAAAAATAAAACAAAACAAAGACAATATTTTAGATTTTAGAGTGGGGGATCACTTTCGCATATAAATTTAACTTAAAATGATCACCTGCTTCTGGGTCACCAGGTGGTAATAATAACCCACTTCCAGACTAGATAGCGTTTTTAAGGATATATAACCGGTTTTTAATGGAATTAATACATGACTGTCAATTTTTTTTTTCACATAGTTCACCCCAAATAATGCAGGCCGCTACTGTAGACGTAAGGGGCTAATGAGAAAAAGGATGAAAGTTTTTTGGGGGATCAACCTAAATTGAGAGCTGTGCAGCGAGATGTCTGTTTGCATTAGTTTTAAATTTCTGCATGTCAGTACCGTCAGGAAAACAGGAAGCAGGGAGGGAGTTCCAGAGTCCAGCAGCACGAGGAAAGAAGCTTTTGGAGTAGAAAGCTCTTCGGCATCTGGGGACTTCGACAGTGAATGGATGGGATTTGGCAGATTGTCGGGTTGGTCTAATGAATTTACGTTGTGGGGGCACCAGAGCAGCAAGTTCATCAGAGCACAATTCATTAGTACTTGTAAAACAGGCACAAAGAAGCAACATTGCGGCGATGGGACAGGGGCTGCCTCTTGGTGGATAGTGAGGGACCTATCAAGTTGGCGACTCTTTTTTGGACCTTGTCTAAGAGGGAGAGACTAGTGGATGATGTCCCAGCCCAGATGTAGCAACAATACTCCATGCATGGGCGGATGGTGGCTTTGTAGAGATATAGGATAATGTCAGGAGTGAGAAATTTACTAGCACGGTAGAGGGGGCCCACCTTCTTTGAAGTAGCCCTGACAATGTCTTCAATGTATTTATTCCAATTTATGTTATCTGTGAAAGTTAGGCCGGGGAGTTTAAATGATGAACTCTCACGTAGGGTGTTATTTTCCATGACAATCGGTGGTTGAAGAGGTTTCTTGTAGTTATTGAAGGAAAGTAGCTTTGTCTTTGCGACATTAAAAGTTACCATCCATTTTTGACCCCATTCCACTACAGACTGGAGGTCATTTTCTAAGGATTCAACCATTGCCTCAGATGGCTCGTAGAGACTAACAGAGAAGGGGAGGTATTCTGTTACGTGGAAGTCCACAAATGAATAGATGGATCGATCCATGAGTAGTAATTCTGGTGGAGCGTCAGGGTGAAGGATAGAGGCATGGCGACTATTTCATTCATAATATGGAAGAAAAACACAAAAGAAGTAAGCAATTATTTTATTTATAACATGTTTTAATACATTTTTCAGCAGAAAAAATAGTTACTACTCCTAAAAACACACATCAAAAATTCTCAGGGAGATTTTAAAAATGGCTAAAATTAAAACCCCCCAAAAATTGTTTACATGTCTTTAAAAACTAATTTTTTTTAAATTAAATTTATATACAAAATTGATCCCAATTCTAAATATTGTTGGATTGTTTTGTAATTTTATTTCTTTACTGCCAACTTTTTTCAGGCTGTTTACATGTAATCGCCTAAAAAAAGTAGAATCTCTAGGATTAGCATAGGGTACAGGGTTCCAATAATATCTTGATTGCTTTGATTTTCATATCTCCCTTTTTCCAATTTCTAAATGAACAATACTCATTTTTCCTCCCCTTTTCTATTTCATACTTTAAAAGTTGGCCAAGAATTATCTGAGTTATCTCCCTTAGATTTATTTTCCAGCAACGTTAAAGAAAGAGCTCTCCACCCACATGTGGAAGTTAAGCCGAGAGCTTACTCTCTTTTTGGTACATCCTTCAAAGTGGATAAATGTTTTGTCCAGCTTCACCTAGAAGCATGCCTTCCCAAACACTAGCAGGTTTTGCCTCTAGGTTACATCTTCTGATAGCAGTTGCACAAACTCTCAGAAATACAACACAAAATAAGTGACATTTATTTGTTCATTGCTCACTCATATCTTTGACCCCCAACAACATGGTTTCTTTCTTGTTCCTTAATGTATGCCTTCTTTATGGCTGTTCCAATTTATCTTCCTCCCACAAGGTAAGATATGACACAAGGTCGGGAAAGTGGGAAAGAACCAGCGCTCGAGAATTTGAGCACTCTGCTTTTTTAAAAATTGCCTGGGCAGCCCCGTCGGCATTCCCCGGTAGGGGCGCCTCAGGCAGTAAGCAATAAACTTACTCCTCCCCAAAGAGAGGAGGCAAAGCCTGGGAGGGTGCACCCCCTAGAACTGCACAGGACGGACAACCAATAGACCGACGTAAATCCAGACCCGAAGGCCCGGACAATACCGGTTTATTAGGCGGGGTAAAAATGGCTGTTGTTCTTTCCTTATATATCATATTATGTACCTCGTTACACGTTCTGTAACACGTTTTCCATTTGTTTTTGACAAACTGTTTATTTGTGAATCAATGTGTATGCATGTAAATTCAACTGTTTTTTGTTTTTCTGGAAGTTTTTTTTTTTCATGGAAATCGCTTTAAACAAGACATAAAGCCACTTAATGTAAGGAGCTAAAAAAAAAAAAAAGATGATTATCGCAAAGACAGTATATTGCCTATTGATCTTAGTCTGGAAAAGACCAAGAGAAGAAGGGTGAGGCCAACCAAATTACAGATACGTTTCTGCACCTTATCAAGAACCCTCAAATTGGACAGAGATTCACCAGCCCAAATATGACAACAGTACTCCATATAAGGTCTGATAGTAGATTTGTAGAGATAAAGAATAGCCTCAGGTGTGAGAACGTGTTTGGAACAATACATAGAACCGACTTTACAAGAAGCAGATATATCAATGGATCTAATTTTTTATTTTTTTTTGTTGTAACTTAGTTCACCCCAAAACAAGGCAAGTTGCCACTGTAGACGTAAGGGGCTTCTGAGAATTAGGGTGAAAGTTTAGGGAGTTATCCTAAATTGAGAGCTGTGCAGCAAGATGCTTGAATGTATGAACTCCAAGAAAGATTTGATGAGAAAGAAAAACCAAGAAGTTTCAGAGTCGATATGTCCTCAAGAACAGAGCCATCCATGAAAATCTCAGAAAGAAAAGGAACACGCCTACAATTGAACTTCATGAGCTGAGTCTTAGCAAGATTAAACGAAACAAACCATTTTGTACACCAATCCACCATCGAACCTAAGTGAACTTCTGAATCAGTTACATATTCCATCTGATCCCTTTCTCTTTGTTCTGACACCCATATGTTAGCTATGATAACATACATTTAAAATGGTGACCTCATATACAGGTAGAATATACCCGAACACGTGTATAATAATGACGGGCTGAACCATAACACCACCACCACTACTCCGCCAGATTTTTATCTGTGGGTTTCTCTCAAAGATAATGCCTATCAAAACAATCTATTCATGAGCAAAAGAGGACTGTCACAGCCAAAATCAGGACAGTGCTAAGAGAGAAGTTATTTACAATTTTGCACATCATATCCAGGTGTGCTTAACATTGAACGGCAATAAAACTGTTGGACATTCATGACTGAAACTTGGTGGACAAGTCAAGCATAGACTTAAGTTTATTTTTGTTAAATATGATTGGATTGCAAAAAGGATTGTCAATTTTATTAACGATTACATGCGTAGCATTTCTTAGTCTTGAAGTTTCCGCTCTGTACTTTTTCAATATGGCATCCAAGATGGCCCTCAACTCTATTAAAAATGCTCATCACATCAAAATTGATTATTATAGATAAAGTTGTAGCAGTGATTAACTGTATTTTACTGTATTTGCTTTGTGATTAAATCTATTTTGCTTTGGCGGAAGAATTATGTTACAGGGGTAAATTGGCTAAAGTGTGAGCCAATCAAAACATTCGATGGAGCAATACAAGTTACTGAACTACTGGTACAAAACTGTTCTGTTGGGAAATTAATGAAAAGCAGAAGACTCGTCTCGGGATGGGTCTTCTGCTAGTCATTAATTGTCTTTGTTATTAATCATTTTCGATTTGCACTCATGCCAAGAAAAGAGCGGAGTGTCATCGGCAAAATATACCCACCTCAGACGCAAATGCATCAGAGGTCGTTTATGAAGATCAGGAATAATATAGGTTCAAGTATCAAGGGATAGTCTAAATTCAGCAGAGATAAGTTTAGCATTTTCAAGATTGATTAAAGATTCAAAGATTGTAGCAAAGAGTGGGAGAAGACTTATGAAGCAATAATTTACTTGTCATTTCTTTTGCCAGATTTCTTGAAAACTAGTACCACGGAGACAATTTTCCAGACATCGGGGAAGTAAGATTCTGCAAGACATTTGTTATAGAGTTGGAGATGACAGGGGCCAGCTCAGCAGAGCATTTGCTTATAACTATAGCAGGAATAAGATCTGGTTCACATGCTTTGGAGGTGTTGAGGTTTTTTATGATAGTCAGGACACAGGAAGGGGTGATGATCAGATCATCAAGTGCTGTTTCCGTCTGTAGTGGAAAATTAAGAAGAGAGTGGTTTGTGGAGTCCAGAGTGGAGTTTTGGGCAAACCTGCTGGGCAAGCAGATCAGTCTTATCCATTGTTTTTGTGGATTATTTGTTTTCTTATATTTTCAGTTTTCCTTTTTTTGTAATTTTTTTTATTTTCCAAATATTAATTAATTAACAAATAATAAAATCAAACAGTGTTTATTAAAAATCAAATTGAAATATATTACAAATAAAACATCAGAATAATGGAGTATCAAATACAGAATACTGTCAAAGAAATTGTCTTTAAAAATACAATTTAATCCGCAAAAATCAGAAAACAAATTAATATTTACAAAATAAAAATTTTAAAAAAAGAAATCCGCAAAAAAATCAGACAATAAATTAATACGCTGGATCAATTTGCCCTGTCACAGCTTAGTAAATCAAACAGAACTAGTCGCTAAAGTTTGGCAGCCATTTGGGGAGCTAACTGCCTCAATATAACCGAGTACAGCGAAATTAACTTTTAACGGTACTGGTACGCCTATTATGCGTGCACCATCTCCACCAACTGCCGTTTTGTTTTCCTTATTGCCATCCGGACTTAAGGTTAGTGTTAGGGTTAATGAAAGGCATGACTTTTCTTCTTTTTTTTTAATTCAACAACTTATTATCTCTGGCACATTAGGAGGATTTGTAGAAAGGTTTGTAAGCAAGCCAGATATTTTTATTTATCTCCCGCCCACAACAGGAAGATTTGACATAAGATCGGGAAAGTGGGATTCGAAAAGCCAACACCCTAGAAGAAGAGCAATGCCGACCAAAAAATACTTAGGAAGCCTCATCAGCAATCCCTAGTAAGGGGCACCTCAAACGATTAGCAATAAACTGATCCTTTTCTCAAAGAGTGAGAAGGCAAAGCTCTGGAGAGTGGACCTGTAACGGTCTGTACACTGCTCCTTTGTTTACTTTTTAATTAGGCGCCATTTTGGGGATAAAAGCAGGAGCAGCTGATTAGCAAAAAAGCAGGGGCAGCTGATTAACTCTTTCATGGCTATGACGTAGAAGATTTCTAGCTCCTGCTGCTTTGTTATTGTTTTTTCAAGTAGAAGGTTCTAGAACATAACATTGGAACAGATTTTGTATGTATTCTCTATTTTTCAGACTGGAAAAATAAACATGTGATTTTTAGGACTAGCCGAGGTGAATATGTTGCGGGATCGACCAGGCGGGTGTCGATCGGCCACACAACTAAGAAAGTAGACACGGGCAAGTAACGACAATGGCAAAGAAGAGAGGACAAACACTGGTGAAAGGTTCAAGGAAAGGATGTTTATTTACCATATGGTAATAACAAGTGAAGTGAATTGAGATAGCGTCGCTGGATCAGGAGTGGTGCAGGAGCTCAGGACTGCAGGGTGCTGGAGCAGGAGAGTGCTGGTGCAGGAACTCGGGACTGCAGGGTGCTGGAGCAGGAGAGAGCTGGCGCAGGAACTCGGGACTGCAGGGTGCTGGAGCAGTTGGAGCAGGAGAGTGCTGGTGCAGGAACTCAGGACTGCTGGGTGCTGGAGCAGGAGAGTGCTGGCGCAGGAACTCTGGACTGCAGGGTGCTGGAGCAGTTGGAGCAGGAGAGTGCTGGTGCAGGAGCTCAGGACTGCAGGGTGCTGGAGCAGGAGAGTGCTGGTGCAGGAACTCGGGACTGCAGGGCGTTGGAGCAGGAGTCGGAGCTGGAGGGTGTTGATGCAGGAGTCGGAGCTGCAGGGTGCTTGTGCAGGAGTTCGGACTGCGAGTGCAGGAACTCAGGACTGCGGGTGCCTGCGGCTGCGGTGTGCAAGAACTCAGGACTGCTGGGCGTTCAGACTACTAGGGAGCAGGAACTCAGAACTGCAGATGCAGGAGTTCGGAACTGCCGACGTGGGGGGGTAGGGGGAGCAGGAGTTGCGACCGCTGTGTGCAGGAACTCAGACTGCCGACGACTGGTCCATCCGTGGACCAAGTCGGACGTGGGGGCCTCCTGACCCCCGGGCTGAAGCGAGTTTTTCAGTCGAAAACGTGAGATCTCATGTAACATGTGCCAAGTTACTTTCGTTGGTCCTGTGAAAGGGATTAATTTCGATAATTAAATACTGAAAAGATCTTTCGTTGTATTACATTGCCGACCGGTGTTGTGGATGTATTAGTGGGTTTATCAGTACATTCGGGAAACGCATTTGTATTCCTTAAAGGAGAAATAAGGAATATATTCGCTTGCTGTGCTTTTGCTGAGTCATAGTGAACAAAAAATGGCGATTTGAAGCTGCTGCTGTTTTTTCCCGAAGGAGTGGCAAACAAAGGAAACGCGACTGCTGCTGCTGTTTACGGTTTTTTAAGATGGCGTCTTTTTCAAACGTAAACAGACGTTGCGGCTTGTCGGGCCCCAACAAATATAAACACTGTCAAGTAACTTTCCAACTATATTTGACTACGATAAATTCCGTCAGGAATTATTTTTAATCATTTGTTTGTTTAATAGGCCAGCAGCTGTAATGACTCTCGTTCTAAATTCTTGGCCTTTTGGCTAAGATACAAAGTGTAGTATCTGTTCCGATGGATACTACACCCTATAGATCGGTATCGTCTTGGCCTTCGGGCCTTGATTCCACCAGTCTGTGGGTTTGTCCTGTGCAGTTCTAGGAGGTCCACCCTCCCAGGCTTTGCCTTCTCACCCTTTTATAGAAGGGGTTAGTTTATAGCTAATCGCCTGAGGCGCCCCTACCAGGGAAAGCCGACGGGGCTGCCCAGGCATTTTTTGTAGGCCAGAGTGCTCTCCCTTCTCGAGGGCGCTGGCTTTTCAAATCCCACTTTCCCGACCTTGTGTCACATCTTACCACTGTGGGAAGAAGATAAATAAAACCTCACCTCAGCTGTAGGGGGGGGGGGGGGTAGGAGACTCCTTGCAGCACTCACCAGCAGCACGGCACTCTCCAGCACCCTGCACCACTCACCAGCAGCACAGCACTCTCCAACACCCTGCAGCACTCACCAGCAGCACGCCACTCTCCAGCAGTTACCCAGCGTTCTGCAGTACTCTCCGGCGGCCCACAGTTGACTCCAACAAATCCAACCCTTGGTCACGATCACACAGACCAGACCTCCCGGAGATACCTCATAACACCTCAGGGACGTCTACACGAATCTCCGTGTGACACCAACCCAAGCTGTCCAGGTTCTAGTTCCTGTCAACCCAGCTTTTTCTGATTTCAAGGTTCCGAAAACCCTCCTTTCCTGTTTCCAGTGACGCCATCACTGTCATTTCAGTCTCACTACTCACATTATTACCTTTATGGTAAATAAACTTCTATATTTTAAACAGTTCATCTGCGTTTGTTCTCTCTTCTTTGCCATTGTCACTATTTGCCTGTGTCCACTTTCTTAGTTGCTGCAACCCCACGGTGAGCGGACCCCTGCAACAGACCTCCTGGAACTGCACAGGACCATACCTCAGCCCGACAGAAAACAAGCCACGTCAACAATGGCCTAGAATCTGTCGGTCTGATTTTGGTATGAAGTAACCCCTGATGTGGAGGTGAATAGTAGTATTGGATTGACATCCTCTATTTTATCAACAAACGGCATCGACACAAAAACAGAAACCAACACGAATTCACTTCAACAGCAAAAGCTCAAACTGGGGCAATAAAAATCAGCTCCCAGAGACAGTCAGACAAAAAGGCGCAAAAAAGCCGAAAATGTTAATAACGTGACATGCTCTGTACTACATCCACCAAATCACTGTGAAACAATATAAAAGCAGACAGCGCAACAAAATCTCTCTCTTTCTCTACCCCTCGCCTTTGGGCGAGGTGGTGCCATGCGTGTCGGTTGACTACTAAACACACATCCACACATACACAAAGGCTTACACTCCTATCATTCTTCAACGCATACAACCACACACATACATACGAATGCTTAAACAACTTATCAACTCTCACGCATCCACATTCGTACAACCACGAACAAAAGGCGACACTCACATTCACACACTTCGACACATGGCTACACTACGCACATACATACACATTCATAAATCACAAGCAATGAACATTATCGTTTCTCTAACTGACACTTGAAATGAACACTTAATACTCTGTAATTTGTACATATATAAATATTTTGTGTTATCTTTAAACTACGTTTTATTCTTCCTTCAACTTATGCATGCTTTATCTTCATTCAACTTTCATACATGTTTTCCATGTTTTATCTGTGTTTACTCTTTTAAACATTTCTTTACACAATTCAAATGTAAGCGTAGATCTTAGCATTTTCTCTAAGACACAATATCTTACTAAGCAAAGGCCTACGCGCCCCTAAAGTAGCGCCAGAGGCAATAAACTGTTCAATGAAAAACCAAAAACAAAAACAAACATTCCCTTTATTAATCCTCAGTCATGGCAGCAATACGAAAAAAAAAGACAGTTCGCTGGGCGCAGTGGACGTAACAGGACCCTTAAAAGTCAATTTCGCCAAAGAGTACTGCGTGCGTAAACGATATAATTATTAGGTAATGTTGAAACTTCGTCACTTACAATGGCGGCCGAATGTGACGTCAACACTTTGACGCTGATGATGACCATCAAAAAGTATCCCGTGCTTACTTAGGCCGGCAAATAGTAATTTGTTTTCCGAGTTTTGCGGTAAAAATAATACATTACATTTTTTTTTCTTTTTTCATTTTTATTGTGGAAATAAAATCAGTGTATTTTTTTATGAATGGATTTTTTGGTTGGTTTAAATAGTCTGGATTTGAAATATATTACAAATTTACAATTTAACATACAATAAACTTTTGTTTCAAAATTTTCAAATAATAAAATCATTTTCTTATATACGATAGTGATTCTCTCTCTCTCTAAAGTCTAAACTATTGTTGTTTTTTTATGTATTTCTTTTTACCACCAACTTTTTCAGGTTGTTTACATATAATCGCCTATAAAAACGGTGCTACAAATATCACGTGATCTCCGCTTTGCAGTCGACGTCTTTGGGTACCATACTCGTACACATTCACCACATTAAGTTGTCGCAAGTTTCATCGTGCACGTGAAACGCCGAAATGAAAACTAGACCAGAAAATATAGTCACCACCTTTACATAAGTTTATAAACCAGTCAAGATAGCGAATGGCTACGGAAAACCGATAACTCAAGTTGATAATTCCGTAGTTGACGAACAGGGTTATGAACTCGAGTTATCGTTCCTTCTTAGCTCGCCTCTTTCTCGACTTGTTTATAAACAGGACAACTATAGAGAGTTTTCATTTAGACGTTTCGCGTGTACGGTGAAGCATACTATAATTTGGTGTTTTTAGCGGGTTAATTTTAAAAGAAACATGTTGTTGAGGAGTAAACTAATTTCACTCTAAATAATTAACGTGACTGAAATAGGAAGTTTACCGATATCTTGTAAGAATAATCGAATTATGCTAGCGAATCTTGTAATTTCATGGTGTTTTGATAGGTTTAAACCACAAAATAAAATCTCATTCGTTTGAAAAACAACTTTTTAAATAATAATTTATGAATAGATAAATATTTTTTGAATTCTTACCATTTGAGAGTATACATTAATAATATGAGTTATTAACATCTGCTGTGGTGGCCGAGTGGTTAAGGCGTTGGACTTGAAATCCAATGGGTTATACCCGCGCAGGTTCGAATCCTGCCCGCAGCGTCATCTTTTGTTTCTTACGGTACGAACATAAATATCCTTAAGTGACTGAACGAGATACTATTGATAAATTTGGTATTTCGGTATAGGAATAATGTACTTAAACGTGTTTTACATATTCTCCCCCTGAAAAAGAATTTTCTCGAGCAGTAAAATAAGATTTATCAGACGAGATTTGGTGTGAAAAGGAGGAGGCATCGACGTATATGTAACTTTGATGAATGCACATTCATTTTTTTTAATTTAACGTCCGTTTTTCACAACTTTTTACTGACATTTCTTTTTTCTTTTTTGTGTAGACTTGCCTATCAAGCCGCTAGAGAATTCCGAGGTTTTGTGAAATTTTTTCAAATTTTTTTTTACATTTTAGAAGTGGGGATCAGTTTCCAATGTAAATTCAACGTAGACTGATCCCCCTCTTTTTAACCATCTCATTTTTTTTTTATCTTTTTCGGTGTACAATGAATGACCTCTTTGTAAAAAAATTCAAATATTTTAGATTTTAAGACGGGAACAGTTTTCAATGTCAATTCAACGTAGACAGACCCCCCTCTTTTTGACCATCTCAATTTTTTTTAATTCTTCTGTTTACAATTAGTCAATTACCTATCATCTCGCGAGAGAATTCCGAGTTTGGGGGAATATTTTTCAAATATTTGAGGGTGATCAGTTTTGACCATTTGCATGTGTTGTTTATTCTTACGGGACAATTAAAAGAGGGGGATCAGTCTACATTGAATTCACATTGGAAACTGATCCCCCCCCCCCTACTAAAATGTAAAATATTTGAAAAAAATTTCCAAAAAACCCGGATTTCTGTAGCAGCCTGATAGGTAAGTGTACACCGAAAAAAGAACAAAAAAATGGTCAGTAAAAAGTTGTGAAAAACGGACTATGGTAAAAGACGAACCAGTATGAAAACGAATTGTAAACATGACTATATTTTGAATTATTTTTTCATCTAACGTCGGGTAAATACAGCTAGCTCATAATCATTAAACTTTAGTTGTAGTGATAATCAAAGGAAAACAGTATTTTTAGAAGAAAATACGGTGCTTATTTACAACAGGGTCCATGGAAAAAATTATTTTCATATAAAATCAGTATTTTGTACTTACTCAGGCATAGTTTCTCACTCACGGTACGCAAAAGAATTTAAAAATATCAAGTAGAACTTTAATTAGAACGATTTTTCCATTTCCATAAGGGCGATGTACAACGTCTATTCGCCGACATTTTGGGTGTGAGCGATCGATGGAATAGCCAAGGGCAATAACTCCGTTGTTATTGTTAGAATTTTAAAAAGAAAGAAATACATATGCAATAATAATAAAATGTATATTATTTATTAAATAAAAAAAAATGAAAATTAAATAATTATTTTTGATTTCTTCACCGGGGTACTTTCCACGATATAATTTTATAGATTAATAAAATGTAGGTGCTTATTGCCCTTGGCTATTCCATCGATCGCTAACACCAAAAATGTCGGCGAATAGACGTTATACATCGCCCTTATGGAAATGGAAAAATCGTTCTAATTAAAGTTCTACTTGATATTTTTAAATTCTTTTGCGTACCGTGAGTGAGAAACTATGCCTGAGTAAGTACAAAATACTGATTTTACATGAAAATAATTTTTTCCAGGGACCCTGTTGTAAATAAGCACCGAAAATACATAGATAAAATCTATTAATACGATCCTAAGTTTATGTTATGGGGATTTTTCAATGTGTAGAAAAGTAATAAATAAAGTTTTAGCGAAAACAAACAAGTAGTTTGTTTTTTATTTAAGGTTTTCAACTTTCTTATCGTGCAAAATATAAGTTCAACTAGCGCCTTTGTTGTTCCTGCTTAATAACAAGGGCGATAACTTGATTCGACTAAAAGTCTTGATCGAGTTATTGTTCTTGAAATTTGAAATATTACTTTTCTTCACAATCGCAAATCTGTACTTAGTACAGGTATTAAAGTTTACTCGCCTCCCAACGAGGGAAAAGTTAGATACAATGTCGTTTTTTTTCAATCCATTCCGACCCACCCCCCTACAAAACCAAAGGTACAAAAAGTAAGAATTACCTCAGTATATAGAGAGTTCTCATCTTCTTAGTGAAGAAAGAACACCTTGAATTATTTATTTGTATAAAAAGGTAAACAAATTTAAAAAATTAGGTACAAGTCGTTGGTTACCCCTTGTCTGTCCTACTCTTAACTAGATGCATTTTGAACCATTCGTCCAAGCACTGATTGTTTTATTCTTTTAGCATTTCTCAGTCGCTTTCACTTCAGCAGTCACCACAATACCACATTTACTCTATGGATTACTATACTTCAAATATCCCCAATGGTTTCAAAACAAATTTATTTACAAACAAAAAATATTTACAATTTCTCAAAAACAAATATGGCACTTTGTGCTGGAGCTAATAGAGATTTTTAGCAAGAATAGAGTTTAAAATATAAAAATAAAAAAATATGCTGGAAAGGGCTAAGATTGAATCGGGATAATTTAGCCGACTAAAATAGTAGCAATAAAAATGGCATTACATGACACCTAGATAAGGCCACTGGCCAGACTTCACACGATGAGGAGGGAGGCACCTGGCCCATTGGAATAATACAGTTAGATAAGAATAAGCCGAAAATTAATATTTTTCGGCACAAAATATCGGAAAAAAATGTCTGGAAAAAATGTCAGGTAACCAAAATAAAGTGATATGGGGAAAGTTTCATTAAAATAGACAAGAGAAAGTTTTAATATTGAAAAGTTTGGGTTGTCAATGCTAATTGATAAGGAAAATTAAACAAAGCAGCATGAGAGATATAGAAAAAGAAAATTTGATATTCTTTCTCTCTGAAAAAACCAAATGGAAGACAGTCCCACAACTGCCCCCTTAAATAAGGTTTAACAAACCTTTTGTTATTCACCAACAGAGTTGTCGGTTCCTTTGAAATTTCCTTTGCGGCTAACATGTAACCCAGACAAAACGCAGGGGCTATCACAGGCTCCAGTTGATAATTTTTGTTGATCGAGTTTTACACAACGCCCTTTTGTTCGGCACAATTTTAGGATTCAAGCACGAAGGCAACAGTGATAAACGTGTTATACAAAGAAACCAAATAAAATCAAGGACCTGTTTTCCTCCTACCTATAGCCTTGGTCTTTTCAAGACTACGGCCAATAGGCATTTCCTGTTTTTGCGATAATTATATTTCGTTCTTGTTAGCTCCTTACATTAAGCGGCTTCATGCCTTGTCTGGAGCGATTTCCATTAAAAAAAAATTAACAAAAGTTTGTAAAACCCTCCCAACCTTTTCTAAGAGTAGATCACCCATTGTTTTCCGGTTTGTTTAAGACTGATAAGAACCAGGTCAGTTTCTAAGTGAGAGAAAAAAAAACGGGTGAAGTTATCGAATGGATTGTCCTTCCAAGATTAAAAAACAATTTGGGGAGGTCAAAGGAAAAACTAAAAGTGACCAGTGAATATCTTTAAGGATCTTTATTACCAAAAAAATAAAAAGGGGGACAGGACTTACTCCCTCAACTAGCTAAGAAGCTAATTTAACTTAAAGGACCCAGAAACGCATGCGCCATGCTCAGGCAGGGAACACGTATTTATATCCGACTCTCTTTCATACGCACAAGCTCGCGACTTTTGTTAAATTCTATGGCATGGAATCTTTTTCTATGACATCTAATTTTAACCCTAAGCTGATGCTTGAAGAATAAAACCAGATCCTGATGAAAAAAGATTCAACTTCACACAATCGTTTCAAGTGCGAGTTCACGTGACTATTCTAAGGCTATGACTAAATTCGCAAAAAACATCATTTGTTTCTCTCTAGCCCGTGAAAAGTCAACACTAACAATAGCATACATAACATCCGAAAATACCAACTTCTCAGGATGGATGCAAGCCAGTATTTACAGATTTTAGCTTGCATTGTGAAATCAAGAAGCACGAAATTTAGAGCAAAGACATTTATTATTTTTTTTATAATTTGTTAAACTTTTACTAATAAAAGTTTAACAAAATATTAAATGTATCAATAATATATACTGAGTAATATCTTAATGATTGGATTATTCGGACTACTCATCTCGGTTGTTATATTCACAACGTTTCTGCCGATGTAATCTCCGACCTCTTTCAGGTGCACCTTTTCGAACTTGGGAACCTAATAGTCAAATTTTGGAATATTTATGTCGAACTCAGCAATCACGTTCTCAAATTTGAAAAGAATCATCTGAAGCTGGTTGAAAAATTGTGAAAATAACAACCAAGATGAGAGTAGGCGTCCAAATAATACAAATTATCAATCCTCATCTCAAAACTTCTGAAACATCTTAATAATTGGTCAGTTATTATTTACAATGAAATGGGTTTCGTCAAGATTTCCTTGTTCTCAAACAACTTATTTTGAAAGGGTTAACGTAGTTTGCTTGAAGCATTGCTTAGTGTGTATTTAAATGCTGGTGTACACCAGAAATCAATCCTTGGACCTTTATTGATCCTTATTTTCATAAACGATGACATTGTGTCTGCAATGGGTATATTTGCTGACGATACCATGCTCTATTTTCGTCATGTGGGCAAAACGGACACGCACATATGCGAGGCAATGGCTGAATCCTTAGAAAGTGACCTCCAGTCTGTAATGGAATGGAGTCATAAATGTATGGAAACATTTAATGCTGCTAAGACAAAGCTCCTTTCCATCAACAACTACAAGAAACCTCTTCAACCACCGATTGCCATGGCAAATAACACCCTACCTGAGAGCCGAACGTTCAAACTCCTCGGCGTAACATTCACAGGTAACATGAATTGGAACAAATACATTGAAGACATTGCCAAGGCTGCTGCAAAGAAGGTGGGCTCTCTCTACCGTGTTAGTAAACTTCTCACGCTTGACATTATCTTATACCTCTACAAAGCCACCATTCGCGCATGCATGGAGTATTGTTGCCACATTTGGGCTGGTGCACTACCACTAGTCTCTCCCTCTTAGACAAGGTTCAAAAAAGAGTTGCTATCTGATAGGTCCCTCACTATCCACAAAGCTCCAGCTCCTACCAGATCGCTGTAATGTTGCATCCTTGTACTTCAATGGATTGTGCCCTCTTGACGTAAATACACTAGACCAACCCGACAGTCAGATAAATCCCCTCCATTCACTTTGGAAGTCTCCAGATGCCAGAGAGCCTTCTACTCTAATAGCTTCTTTTCTCGTGCTGCTGGCCTTTGGAATTCCCTCTTTGCTCCCTGTTTTCCCGACGGTACCAACATGCAGAAATTTAAAACCCATGTAAGCAGGCATCTCACTGCACAGCTCCCAATTTAGGATACCCCCCCCCTCCCAAAAAAAACCTCTCACCCTAACTCTCAGTAGCCCCTTACGTCTACAGTGGCAGCTTGTCTTGTTTGGAGTGAACTATGTTAAAAAAAAAAGTAATACAATGCAGAGGTGTAACGGATAAACACAAACTGAAGCAAATTAAAACATATAACAGTGAAATAAGTTTTGCAGTTTCCACCTTTTTTATTAAAATAATATATTTTTTTTTATATAATATATAAAATAAAATATATTGTAATATAATATATTTTTTTTATATATTATATTACAATCTCCGCCGTCATGTTCCGCATTATCTCTTCTCTATCTCTTTTTTCGTACCCTCTCAACAACAGGTGCACTCCGAGCAGTTTAGAGGCCTGCCAGAACGCAGGTCACTCTCGGCTGATTTGCAGCCATTTTTGAATCGGTTGAACCACTCCTTAATTTGTGTTACACATCGCATCTTCTCCAAACACCTGCTGAATCTAACGCGATGGCGGAGATGAACACCATTCCAAAAGAAGACTTCCAGAGGTATTTCCAACAGTGGATGGATCAATGGGCTAAGTGTGTGCAAGCACAAAGGGCCTACTTTGAAGGGGATTAGGCTCCCAACCCCGTCACGTATTTGAAATATTTTTTCTGGCCTAAGGTCGGATGACTTTTAGACAGTCTTCGTACATTCCTTCGAGATCAGCTGTCCATAGTAAATCTAGACATTTAGCAACAGAATTCCAACAGATGATGAAGTTAGGTATTGCTCACCCCTCAAAAGCCCTTACACATGGTGTGCATGTGGAGACTACAGAGCACCGAACTCTGTTACCAAACCTAATAGATACCTTGTACCTCACATACAGGACATAAAAGCAGTCGCTCAAAATAAAAGGTGTTTCGCAAAATTGAATGTAATTCGGGCATATCACCGAACACCGGTGGAGCATGAACACACCCCCAAAACGTCTATCACTACACCATTTGGAATGTTTGAATTTATACGAGTTTCCTCTGAGTTGCAAAATGCAGCACAAACATTCCAGAGATTCATAGATAGATTTGCTATTCTTCTGTGCTTACTTAGATGACATACTCATAGCTAGCCATAAGATACAAGACCACATTGGTCAGGTACAGCAAGTATTTGAACACCTGAAGCAATATGGTGTAGTGTTAAACCCATTAAAGTGTGTGTTTTCAGTCAATCTAAGTTCACATTTTCGGGGTACCATATAGAAGCTGATGGAATTTCCCCATTAAAAACATTCCAACTATGATGACACATTTATGCTAATTCTTAGGGCTAGTAAACTTTTATGGTAGGTTCTTCCACCCACTGTGCCCAAGTATTTTTTCTATTGGCAAATATTGACGAATGTGAAGAACTGTCGCATTGCATTTTTAAACAATGCTTTAATAACATTCAAGGACGTAAAATCCATGTGAGAAGAAACAATCAAGTTGTCGCACATCCAAACACAACCAAGAACTGTGCCTGGCAGTAAATGAATTTACAATCGGCCGTAGAGTTATCCTGTAACAAAAATCTGACATGGACTGAAAACTCATTTCGTTCTTCTTCATAAAATTGACAGAGACGGGAAATCATTATAGTACGTTTGCTAGAAAATCGTTAGCCTCATTCTCTGCGATGCAGCATTTTAGATAACTCCTGGAAGATTAGCAGCTCCACATATTTACAGACCACACGCCTTTATTGGACACGTTTGTTAGTCTTCTTCAGACAAATGCTTTACCCGAGAGGCCGGAATCTATACATCTAACACTTATCGTTGGCTAGTTTTTGACTTTGAAGTGGTAATTTTTTTTAGCCCCTTCTTGCTTCGTCTGGAGCGATTGCCCTAAAAAAAAGATAGAACGGAGGTGTTTAGACGCAGCGTTGTATATGAGAAAGAATTTCTCTGTCTTTTGTTAACTCGGTGTTACCCGAGAGCCATAATAGTATAACATAGGACCCCACACTCTTCTCTGACCCGTGGGTATCGTTTGCCACTCACGCACAGGTGTTTGATATCCTGGTCGCGGTGCCAAGTATAACAGGTATTCCACTCTGACCCTGCGTCACGGAGCCACTTATAAACATGTACCCCGCTCGTGGTCTCTGCCTTGCTGCTAACGCCTCTGGTTCTCTACACAGAGATCTTGCCAGACCGTGAACACTCTTCAGCCGATCGTCGTAGTGGCAATAAAAAAATATGTCGATCGAAATTCCTCCAGACCGGGATGATGACGATGATAGTGATGGCTTCATCGATCTTGTCTCTGTGAAGGCAAAGGTTATTCAAGCAGAACAAGCGAAAAAAATAATCGTCAATAACTCGATCGGGTCTTTTTGTATGAAATAATTATTAAACAAGGTAAAAGAAAAGAATTGATTTAACATTGAATTAAAGTCTATCTTTTGGTAAATGTCTTTGGCACTAAGCTATTTCGTTGTCTCTCTGTGCGTGTGTGAATTCATTTACGATTGCAAGTTGTTAATTAAGTCACTAATCTATGTTAAGCCAAACGATGGGTTTTACTTTGCCACGCACACCTTTTAATCAGCGTGCACGGTCCAGACACGACTGGCCCGTTCTCTGTCCTGGTTCTGACTGACTAACTTTCTCTTACCGAGAATGTCCATCATTACACTCTCTTCTTCTCTCGTCACTTTCTCTGTCTTTCTTCCTCTCTCAGGGGTTGGGAGCGGGTGCGCCCCTCTTTCAACGATACAGATAAATGAGATTTCTCTCTTTCTGATTTTATTGCTATCATAAAAACTATTACTCGTCTTCTTTCGTTGTGGAGCAAAGGCCGTTCGTCCTAATTAATGACGACAGCTTAGATGGTTATCTTTGACCATCAGCTTAGCCCGCCCGGCTAGGCGTAGCACTGATACACCTGATCATATGTTTTTTGTTGATGTTTATTTAGCATTTTGGTGATTAAGAGATTTTGCCCAAATTCTTGGCAACATCTGTTTAGCGTCGGCTTTGTGTGTGGTTAAACAGAAATGACAACATACACGACTTTTTCTTAGACAACCCAGACATTTCGTCGCCGGCTCTGGCCGTGTTTGGATAGTCGATTCGTGTCGAATATATGTACTAGACTTATATCTCCACTTCGTTTCTACATAGGGCCTAGTATCATCACCAAGATGCATACTAGCGCGTCACTAGGGTCCCCGATCCCTGTCGGCCCGGACTGCTTTGTCACAATAGTAATAATACAGTATTATATTTGGTAAGTTGTATGCATAAGTTAATCCACAGTTTTCAATACTATTGAGCAAGTCTTTTTACTTGGTATTGCCGGGGAGTCATCAATATCCTAGATAGAGCAGGTGTTTTTAAATGTCGCATTGCTCGGGAGAAAGATTTTCACTATATTTGGTTATACTATTGTAAATCAGAAAATGTACTCTGCGTTGCTTGGGAGTTAGTGTTCAGTATCCTAGATAGAGTAGGTGTGTGCAGTAATACAGTAATACATTTTCAATGTGGTATATGCTTGATGGAGAAGGGGAATACAAGAAACTCAGTATTGCTTGGGAATACATTAAAATAAATATAGATTTCATTATATTATTAAGGGGGAGGGAGAAGATAAGAAACTCAACGTTGTCAGGGAATAAATTAAAACAAATATAGATTTTATTATATTTGGAAAGTAGAGAGTGTGGAAGAAACTCGGTGTTGCCCGGGAGCAATAACTTTAAGACTGAAAGCTCAGGTGAATGACTTACATTATTATCATTTTCAATATATTAAAACAAGAGAGAGGAATGAAACAAGGGTGGGGGAGAGGAATGTGGAAAAACGGGGAAGGGGAAAAGAGAGAAAGATAGAGAGACAGATTGAGATAGGTAGAGAGATAGGAGTTTTAATATAAAGATGTTACACACACCCTTTAACCTCTTCTATTTTGTTTTTATGACCCCGGGAAAGGCTGGGTAGACCTGCTAGAAGTTTTTATAAATATTTTAATTGTTTTAAATAAATTATTTTCATATAACTCACTAAAAGACGTTACTTTTTCCGCTTCGTCTTGACAAGTCTCCATTCCAACATTTTAGATCAAGTAGCTTACAGAACGTCCATGTAGGATTTATGCCAGTGTGTCGGCTAATTTACTAATTTAAAAAGTGTTTTTTTTTTCTTCTATTTCATACGTAATACTAAATTGATTT
Organism: Sepiola atlantica; assembly: GCA_963556195.1. NCBI lineage: Eukaryota > Metazoa > Mollusca > Cephalopoda > Sepiida > Sepiolidae > Sepiola > Sepiola atlantica. The sequence goes on along the minus strand of OY744517.1, from coordinate 67,654,427 downwards.
TAACAACAATACGTTCCGTTCAGCATGTCATAATCTTTAGATAAAAATATACAATTTTTGAGCTACTGCATATCGTGTGTCCAATAATTACATAAGTCGGGAAACAGGTACGTGCAAAATCAATGGCCGATTCCCAAAATGAAAAAACATTTTGACCCCCCCTTTACTTAAAAATACACTAAAATTCAGGAAATCAACCAATTTTACTGAAATTTTCAATATTTATTAATTAACAATCACGGAATATAATGAAACCATTATTTTTTTCTAAATCTTAGTGAAAATGTATTATTTTTTAAAAAGAAAATACACCTTTACTAAAGTTATATTTTTATATATTAATAAAAAAAATGCATGATTTTTTAACTGTTGCTTATGTAAATAAAGGATCGTAGATGTTAACAATTAAATTTTTTTTCAAAATATTTCGTATATATTACGAAAAAGACCAGTAAATACCGTGTTAATAAAATCACTATAACTCGAAGAAAAATTAATTTTTTGAATTAGCGATATTATTATTGAATAAAGCATTGTTTAATCAATATTTTCACCAAAAAAATAATATAATTGCAAAAAATATTTCATGTGATTTTAATGATTAGAGTTTTTGGAAAAATAAAAATTGCGACATAATTATATTTCTCTTTCATAGATGAACGTGGCATCATCAGCGCAAGAAATTTTTTTTATAATCTTGAAAATAAACCAAAAATTGACAAATTTGCGATCCAGGAACTTAACGAAAAAAAGAATTTAAAAAATTAAACAATTTCTACTAACGATGAACTTTCATTAGTATGGTAGCCCCGTTCTGTAATAACCAGGTGTGATTAGCCTTCCAACAATCACTCACTTTTAGAGCGCAAAATTTTTTTTATTTTTAGAGATTCAACAATTTCGTTCATTTCACAATTCATCGTCAATTATTTGGAAAGATTTGTATTTGTTTTGTCTTTTTTTAATTAATAAATATTTAAGTTAAAAACAATTATTTATTAATAAATAAAGAGAATTCAAACATGACATTTTCTTTTAAAATTGAATTCTGTTTATCAATAAATAACTGTTTTAACTTTTTTTTCAATGAATAAATTGTCAGTGTAATCATTGACTTTAATTTACTTTTTCACACTTAAAATAAAAAAATAAAAACACTTTATTTTTAAAAGAATCAATGTAATTTATCGTTACGACACGTTAAGAATAAATCGAGTATTGATTTACTCCTCTCCAGGAGTTAGGCACAAGGCCAGTTTTTATCCTACTCCCACAAGTAAGATGTGACCCAAGGTCGGGTCGGGAAAGTGGGGTTTGAAAAGCCAGCGCCCGAGAGGTGAGCACTCTGGCCATTTAAAAATTGCCTGGGCAGCCCCGTCGGCATTCCCCGGTAGGGGCGCCTCAGACAGTAAGCAATAAACTTACTCCTCCCCAAAGAGGGGAGGCAAATCCTGGGAGGGTGGACCTCCTAGAACTGCACAGGACAGACCCATTGACCGGCGTAAATCAAGTCCCGAAGGACAAGACAATACCAGTATGGGGTGCAAGTACCTAAAGTTTTAAATCATGTAAAAAAAATTGATAAAATTGACGCAGTTCGTAACGTAAAAATATTTTTAACATTTAAAAAGTAGTTTTATTTCAAATTCTAAGGAAAAACATTGGTAAACAGACGTCATCAATAATTTCAGAGTATTACGAAATTAAAAACTGAACCTTTTCAGTTAAAAATAATTGCGTACACTCACAAATAATTAAATAAGCATTTCCTTTTTATTATAACAAAATAAGGGTACTTAAATTTGTTTATAACCTTAAAAAGAATAAAGAAATTAATGGATAATAATTTTTCAACTTCTATAAACTATTATTACATTTTTATATATAAAGTTAAAAATGATAAATTATGACATTTTTTGTTGTCTTCCATATATTTTGCATAGCAAAACACAATTTGTAAACAACGTCCTTTTCCGATGAAGTTATGGCGGATTTTACTCATTTATCACATTTGAAGGGATAATTTTGCTAATTTTTAGTCAAACGTGGGATTTTTTTTTTTTAATTCAGTGTCTTATGAATTTAATTTAATAATTATCTTTGAAATAGTTCCCAAAAACTTATATTTATCTTTTAAGGGATTTTTACAAGTAATTTTTTCAAAGTTCAAAATTCATTGAATTTTTGACCGTCGTAATTACATATTTTATTATAATTTATTTTTCACACGTAAATATGCAGTTTTTTTCGTTTAGAGATTAAGTTTAGGCTTTTATCTTTCAAACACAATCAAAGTTTACACGGAAACTAATTAAATAATTAATGATAAGCGCTTTTTAATAAGCATAGTCCGTACAAGAAGGCGCCATTTTTGCACGTACCCTTAAACCGGCAGCACATTTTATACTCATCTTGAGTGTTATATTCACAACGTTTCGGCCGATGTAATCTCCGACCTTCTTGTCGAACTCGGGAATGTTTCTGTCGAACTCGGGAATCTGGACGGAACCCTTTATTAAATCCACAGGGGTAGCATGTTCTCGTTCCGTTCTTCAGTAATTCGCAATTCTTCGTATCGCCCGCACTGAGGATTGAACCTTCAACCTTCAAATGACTATCACTTGGAACTGAATTTTACTTAGTACTATATCCCGCAAGGTCGGAGGTTACATCGGCCGAAACGTTGTTGAGAATAACACCCAAGATTAGAACAGTAGTCCGAATATTCCAAATTACACAAATTATCAATCCTCATCTCAAAAATTCAGAAATATAATTTTTTAAAAGGGAATTATTTTACCTAAAAGAAAAGGCTACGAATAAAAAAGGGGCCCTTAAATTTAAACACCTTAAAATGATAACATTTATTGGGAATCTTTTACGACGCTCACGCTCAGCAGAGTAAAAACGCTAAAAAAACAAATATACAATATTTTGCCTATTTTTTTTTTTTTTTTTAATATAACTTTCCTTAATTTCAATTACTTAAATCGAGAGCAGACTTAGTAATTGTGGGAAAAATCCATCAATCTTAATTCTATTGTGAAAAGTAACAAAATAAAAATAAACCGAAAAGAAAAATATTGTATTCATGGGGGAGGGGGGGGGGGTCAATAAAAATGATAATTCGGTGTTTATTTTTATAATAATGGTGAAATATCTATTTTAAAATGATTGCAATTGATTGGTTCATTTGAGTCACGCCTATGGCGGCTCCGGCGGGTATAAAAAGTGACCCCCCCCCCCCCTTAAACCATTTTAGCGTTTCACGTGTACGATGACATTTACTATAATTTAGTGTCATTCCTTTTGTTTTATGAAAATAAAAAATAAATTATTTGGGAGCAATGCACAAACCATGCCGAAGCCCATTCTACTCAAAATTATTTAGGTGATTGAAAACCAATATAACAAAAAAAAATTGCTAATGACGGGAAAAAATTGAAGCATTTTTTAAAATTACTTTTGCATACATTTAAATCCATCAGACAGATTGATGAATTAAAGGTACTTCTGCAGTTTACGGACAGTGGCACGGCTATCGTAAACTAGTTAGCTTATTTACGATGTCCGTGCTGAAATAATAACGTTATTATTTGGAAACCCATTCTTAGCATGGGAGGGGATACTGTTAACTATTCTGTACTTTAAACTAACAATTTAATAAACAAAAGATACCGTAAAAATTGAATTTAACTTGAAAATCCTACCTAAAAAAAAATAGCACGCTCCGTAAACTGCATAAGCACCGAATTAATTAAGTAAAAGCGATGACGTATGGTACTTACATTGAATGTGTGAAACGAAGATCTTTTAAGGGAGTAATTGCTCGATTCACCCTAGTGCAGCAGGATTAACATGACGTAGGTAACATATAGTGGAAAATCCGCTCCCACACCCAAAGGGGGGGCCACATGATCGAACCCGTCGCCATTACCCGGTAAGGGCGTCTCAGACCACCGGACATAAACCAATCTCTCTCTTCGCGAAAGAGGATATAATGCCTAGAAATACGAGCTCCTTGGATCGAACAGAATTATACCTTAATTCGATCCATGTGAGAGTGCTGTTGAGCAAACCAAAACCTTTGGGCCAGGTTTCACTCGCTCTCACACAGTTGAATTTTCGCTTGTTTTTCGTACAAAAATAATGTTTATAACATCATTTTCTTCTGATTGTTTTCTTCTTCTTACAAATGTAAACAAAATTTAAAAATTAAACTTTCGTGTTTTTCTTTCTTTGAAATTTATGAGGTTAGAAGTTTGAACATTGTGACGCGGTTTCATTTTTTTAGCGCCAAAAAAATGTATTTACAAAATTTAAAAACAGATTAAAATGATTTTTTCAGCCTTTGTTCCTGACAATACAAAAAGAAATTACGTCGAATGGTTCATATTATAGTATAATTAAAAGTTAAAAACGCGTATTTAACTTTTATTAGGAGCGAGAGCTTAAAAAAAAAAAGAGGTGAAAATTATGCCTATAGCTAGTGTTGATTCAAGTAAAAAAAAATTTTTTTTAATGTCTATATATCTAGAAATATTTGGTTTAATATTTATAATTTCTAAAAAATAATAAAAACATTTCATATCGAAATAATTTGAAACTTTTTCTTAGGACAAATGACTAACGAGTTTGTTTATCGTACATTTGATACATTAGGTTGTAATATTCATTATTTTATATGTGGGGAATTAGCTCAGATGGTAGAGCGCTCGCTTAGCATGTGAGAGGTACGGGGATCGATGCCCCGATTCTCCAGTTAAAATTTTTTTACATTTTTATTGAAATAAACGAAAGGAAAAGGAATATAATTATTTATTAACGATTTTTACGTTTAGTTAATTTGTGAACAAAATTTCTTTCGTTATTAAAAGATATTTTAAAGTACCTTCTACCCCAAAAATGAGATTATACTTTTTGGGGTGATTAAGTAATGAACATAAAATGACTTGACCAAAGGATAAAAAAATATTTCTTTTTTTTTAGAATTTAGAGTGAGAGATTAGTTTTTTAGATAAATTTAACGTAAACCAAAAAGAAATTTCCGAGTGGCAAAGTCATTGAAGATAAATCCTGTGCGTGTTTTTAGGAAAGGGGGCTCTTGCTGAAAACTTAGTAAGTTTTCAGCAAGATAAAAAAAGTAAAAGTTAGAAAAGCCTCTTCTCCTAAGAAAAAACTCTCTTAACCCTAAGTCCGAGTGGCAAAACTTCTTAAAAACTTCCTTAAAAGAAAAACCTTCTTTTACGCCTACCACTAACCCTAAGCCAGTGACCCCCCCCCCCCCCAACAAAACTACTCGTAAAATCACCCTAGTAATCGCCTAAAACATATGGTTAATGCCCTAAAATGCTAGAATGGACCATTCTAGCATTTTAGGGCATTAAAATGGGAGATCATTTTACGTTAAATTTATATGTAAAACTGATGCCCCACTCTAATTTCTAAAATATTTTTTTGTTGCGCGAAGTGTTTCAGGGTGTTCAAGTGTAATCGCCTAAAAAAAGAAGAATTTCATTGGGGAGGAGGGTAGCTGAAGGTATTAATCTACAAATTTACCAAAAATTCTTTTAAATTCATATCTGGTTCCATTACAGTAGAAAATAATATGGAATATCTCAATTATTGGTCCCCCGATTTATAAAATCGGGGGACTTATGTTTTGAGGCATTTCTGTCCGTCCGTCCGGATTTTTCTCCGCAACCATCCATTAAATTTCTCTTAAATTTTGCATGAAGTTGTAACTTTGGTCAGGTTAGAAAGTGACATTCTCCGATTTTTGAAAAAAAATCTGGTTAGCCCCCCAGGGGGTCAAAAAGCCCCGAAATGGCAAAAAATTACATTTTTGGCCCCATAACTTTTCATCCATCCATTCAATTTCTCTGAAACTTGGCCAAAATGTGGAGGTAATTGTTCCTAATAGAAAATAAGTATCGCTGACCTTGGAAAAAATTTGGTTCGCACCCCCAGGGGGTCAAAAGCCCCCAAAATGGCAAAAAATGACTCTTTTCTCCCATAACGCTTGATCCATCCATTCAATTTTTTAAAAACTTGGCCAAAATGTAGAGGCAATTGTTCTGGATATAAAATGAGCATCCTTGACCTCAGAAAAATTCTGGTTCGCGGCCCCAGGGGGTCAAAGGGGGGTCAAAAATGCCCCAAATTGCCCAAATTTATTGCATTTTACACTCGCCACATCGAGTCATATACAGAGGGGGACCACGCATGCACGGCTTGTTTCCATTGGTTTTTGGCCAAATTTTGAATAATATTAAATTTGTTGGTCTTATATTTCCTATACTGAGATAAAAATTTTGAATGATATTAAATTTGTTGGTCTTATATTTCCTATACTGAGATTAAAATTTTGGATAAAAATTTAACCCTGCATCATTTGCTAATTCACAAAAAACAAAATGAGATTCTACTGTTTTTAAACAGTCTCAAGGAGTTGGCAGAATGTAAAAAATATATATTTTAGTTTTTTTTGCATATAAATTTAACATAAAATGATTACCCACTTCCGGACAAGATAGTGCATTTTGTAGCCTGGACATTTTGCCAACGGACGATTTGGTCTGTAATTTTTGTTCAAAGAGGACTTTTCAGCAAAATGTATGAGATAAGTAAAAATTGAATTTTAGTTAAATTCAAAATACTTTTTCACTTTCACTAAACGAGCATGCATAAATCCTTTATACACCCGTGTCATCCTCGTTGTAAACCCAGGTTGTTGATCGTCTATGGACACAAAACTACTTGGACGTCAATGTTCAGTTGTTAATAAGGTTTATTTAAAACAGAGAAGAACAGTCACAAAGGTTATTTTTGTATGTGTGAGAGAAAGAGAGAGAGAAAGATACGAATAGCCAGTCTCGCTACACCCCGCCACATTGTGCTCGCTGTCCCCATTTGGGGGAAAGGCGCACAGACGCATCTTTCCTCCTTTAAATCTCGCCAGCTAAGAGAGAGGAAACAAACTTCCTCTGGAAATCACATGATTTTGTGACTTCTGCCTGGTGTCATTCTCTGACCCTTGACCGCTAAACTTTTCTACTCAAAACACATAACAATACGAAATTAAGCTAGTTTATTTCATGTCAACTGTAAAATGTTTTTTAACTTATTTTTAAACCATAATTAATTAATTAAAAATATACAACATACAAAGTTTTTTGTTTTTTGTTTTCAGAACAAAAATCAAGTTTTTCAGCATTTATATATTGTACACAATATCATAATGTCTTTTTGCATCTGTTTTTTGTTGTAAACAACTGTAAAGATTAAGCTATTGTTGGTCCAAAGTTATCACCCTTGAAGATGTTTGCTTTTAACACCAGGGTGCGCTACTGGCACAAGATTTTCTACTCTCATCCTCCACAAGTTGAGAAATTGAGGAACAAGACTTTCTTTCCTATTAGAGCAACCTTCAGACTGGTTGGACATCGTGCAAACCAGCTCTGATATTTGGTATGCTTTTTAAACCTAAACAGCTTTGCTGTAGATTATCTTTCTAATGGAGTCAACCGACTCTCAGACTATGATCAAAGAACCAGACGATGCTGTCATATATTATTATTCTTTGAGTGGTGTGTCACCACAGTTGAGATTTCTGTAAGAAAATTTACGTGTTTCGTACATTCTTTCACGCATTAATTTTTACCTTTCCAACAACACGTGCATTTCTTATTGTTACGGAACAATTGTAACTTTTGTTTAGATTTTATTCCTTTTAATTACTTCCTTTGTGTATCTCCATGTATTATATATCTTTTTAACCGTCCTTTGATGTTTGTACCCGGAGAGCTCCCTAGAAATTTTTCTTAAGATCTGACCACTGATTTTAGATCCGTTTTTTCTGCTACTCTTTTATTATGATTGTATTGTTTTATAGGGTGACCCAAGAAAAATGCCACTTATGGAATCGTTCATAAAATTCACACTCGTTTCTGCAATCCAACCATATTTGGTAGAAATAAACTTCAGTCTATACCTGACTTGGCTCTTCTTTAATTCATGTTGTTGTTGTAAGGGTGATAATCTATTGTGATTTCATGCTTGTATTTTGTAACAATTGATTCAAGCATTTTTCTATTAAAGAAATAAAATAAAATATTTGTGAATTTACAATTTTTGATCTTCGCCCTCTTTTGAAACGTTTAAAAATAATTAACATTCTTCTTCTTCTTCCGTGTGAATCAGATGATGGCATTAGTTTCCCCAATGTTTTTCCAGTTAGAAATTATTCTGGAAAGACATCGGGTACTTACGGGAAGGTTGCCAACATTCTAAGTAGTACTGTGGAACTGACTGGATTCAAACTTGGAACACCCAGGTCTTCAGTCCATGTCGATATCCACTTAACCACCGTCACTTAACATTGAAAATTAAGTGTTTCTAATTGTTAAATATTAAGTATGACAAATAGATTTACGATTTTTCGTGGTCACACAGAAAGAGGAAAATATGGAAACTGTTAGGAGACAGACTGTTAACATTAAAAAATAATTTTTTCGTTTCCTTATTTCTTAATCTTTGTTTATTTTTTTGTTTATTGTTTTTTATTGTTTCATTGTTTCTTGGGAGGTGACAGTGGCTAAGTGGTTAACGACACGGACTGACAATCTGGATTTGCCAAGTTCGAATCCAGTTCGTTCCACACAAACACTTTCACTTAGGATGTTGGCAACCTTCACGTGGTCTCTCCCGTAAGTACCCTATGTCTTTCTAGAAAGAATTCTAACTAGAAAAATGTCGGGGAAACCAATGCCAACAATAGAATCATCTGATTCATACGAAATGAATGAATTGTTTCTTAATCTTTGTTAAAATCAATTCTTGAAATCTCCCCATAAAAAAATTTCTTGTTTTTGTAAATAAAAAGTTTGGCAATCATTGTTTTTTTTTTCCATGTAAAAATGTTTGAAATCAATTGTTACAAAATGCAAGCATAAAATCGATATAATTTATCTCCCTTACAAGAACAACATGAACTAAAGAAGAGCCCCTGACTTGTCAATCAAGTTTCAGTCATGAATGTCAAACAGTCAATGATTATGTTTATCCCGGAATGAATTCGTTCACAGATATGTGGGATTTTCTATTGAGATTTCGATGCAATTATCATGTCGTGCTGACAGATGTTTATAAGGTACTCCTCATGATCGGCTGAACCAAACTAAATGACAAGTTTTCACTACCAAATTCTTATCTTTGGGTTCGGTTAAGTTCATAATCAAATATCATGCGTAGCAGATACATAATTATGATCTATTTTCTTTTTGCATCAGCATGATCTCACTCGCAGAGTGATTAATACGTTGTTCGATAAGAACACTGTTTGTGTGGGAAAGACAACTTTCGCTTCCGCCGAAAACCTTTTCTCGCGATTTATAAGCAGTCCGAATTGAGATGTGAACAGATGTCATATTTGTTTCCTTGTCTTTAGTCATGGCTTGGCTAGATGAGATGAAACTCCTCAACTCAATTCCATTTCTATACTACATATATGTCGACGAACTGAACCTATTTTGTATTCCTGTTTTCATAAGCACTTCTTGACCATTTGTTGTGTTGATGAAACTGTTGGAATAAAATTGAAGAAGTTTGTCCATTTAATGAAAACTTTGTGACCCTTTTCTTCATATTCAACAAGGCCAGTAGGATGGATATCTATTCGACAACCCCTACTACAAAATGGTGATCCTGGCATCTTCTCCCTGTGACAGTGTCGGGCAGCCCCACGGAGGGGGTGGGGGGGCCAAGATACAGCGCCAGCATGAGTTGACCGTGAGCCTACGAATGTCGATGATACAATTACCGCGTTAGTACAAATAGAGAGAAAGAAAACCTTAAAAATCTCTGGACAGAATTGAACAGCTGCGGATGAGAAAAAGAAAACCGAATTATTTTTTTTTATGGCTTACAAAAGATAGGATAAAAACGAATTAACTTCTCAAAGTCGATATGAGAATGGCCACAGAGGAGGGGGTGGGGGGTTCTTGACAGCTGAACTCTGTGAGGGACTAATAGTGACGGTCGAGTGTTAAATCTCAAATCGGGTCAATTGGTTTTAAGTGATCGTCCGAGAAAGATGGCTGCTGGTTAATTACCCTGCGGGACAGTTCTGATATCTCTCAGCTGTTGTCGAAATCAGACTCCCTACAGAGGGGTAAAGTTATTGCCTCGGAAAAAAAATACTAGTACGAATTGAGTTATGTTTGAGTGACGTTCGGCAGAAATAAATGGTCATAAAAGAGTTTGCAGCTGTTGACGAAATTGCCTTTAGGGACCCGTTGAGCATGTAGATACAAATCTTTTCTCAGAGTGCCAATTTGTAATTAGGTAGGAGCGGGGTATGTCCCGATAAAAGACAATCAAAGAACAGCTACAGTAAGAGAATCAGGGACGTCAGTCAGTCAGTTACGAGGGTCAGTGACGAAAGGACACGCTCTGTACTTTCCCCACCGAACCCGACATATCAGTTTGTGTATATGTTTTTTTCTCATCCCGAACTTAGAACATATTTTCACTGACAACGATTAAAACGCCCGGAATCATTAGCGTCCGTCGATCCGACTAACACACGCAGTTAAACTTTTATATTATCGAACGGCCTGGCTTTGTAAACAAACCAGTGCACATTATTTTTAATTATTTTTTTAAAATAATTCTTCTTCTAAGAAAACCAAAACAGACAAAGTCGTAACGGACTTAATTCTTTCCATTCAACTGTTCTGCATGAAATAACCCTTCTCTTCACAGCGAGACAAGGTTGCTGACCCAACCCGGTTGATTGCTCACTGATCTAAAGAAACACAACGTGGGAGTGAGTAGTCGCTGGACCAGGCGTTTCAACATCGACATCCTTCATCAGAACGGCAACTTTTACCAAAGCAGTACCGGGTGACCAACCGGAACAGCCGAACTGGTGACGTCACGAAAGCTGGAGGACAGGGGGGTACATCCCCAACCCTACATGTGTATAGAAAGAAGTATTATGTTAATCCATTGTAATCCAAACTTTTGAGTCATTTTTAAGTGAACATATCAGTTAAGATGCACAACTCTGATGATACTCTGACGTCCTTACAATGAAGCTGTGGAAATTATGCAAAAAGGTAATTTTATCCTCAGGTTCCGTGATTCTAATTATGAAGTCATCAGAATGGAGATGATAGAAGATGGGAATTATGTGGACCATGCTTCCGCTTTTGATCTATACGATCCTCTCTCTGATGACATCTGAAGTTTCTGCTAATGAGGCAACACTTCTCATTTGGTGTTCAGATTTGCTGCTAAAAGATAACAGAGAGAGAGTGTGCCAATTTGATTTATGCTAAAGCTGAGGAGACACCCTTTACTGAGAGAACATTTCCGACTTTGAAATTGCTGACTGTGTTCCTACAGATAAATTGTAATCCTAATATTTTGAATATTTGCCCAGTATGAAGGTTATCCTAAGGACGAATCGGTTATAGTAGTATGGTCATGTGGAGCATTCATCTTCCTGAATAAACTGTTGCAGAAGCATGAATGTCTTGAATCGCAGGAAGGTTGGCCGGTCAGTGTAAACGTGGAAGCAAGTGATTAGACCAGAGTGGAATTTGGATACAGTTGACCCGCTGAACTGTGAGGATTCACGAGTGAGCTTGCGAAATATCAAAAGAACGTCTGACTCTTGGACAAGGGGAAAAGTAACATTAAATGAATAGAAGATAAATGCGTAGGTGATTTTGTCTTGGTTGCTCGTAAAGAACATTAAGACTAAGAATTATTTTGTTAAAAATAGACTTACCATAGAAATTGAGTCATAGTAGTGTAAGATTTAAATATGTTAATACCCATGTCAGTCCTAAAAGATGTATCACTTGATGAGTTTAAGACACTGTTCCAATTTTGGATCTTTCGGCTTTCTTAGTTGGTGAAATCCTGCAGATGCCTAAAAGTGACCTTATTGTGGAAACCTGCAGTAGTAGCACCAACAGCAGCATGACAACCTTAATGTCCAATGCGGCAGGGTTATGGCAATGGTTAGTGTCAGAGCTATGCCATTGGGAACTTTGGTTCCTGGCAGGGTCACCCAAAGCGTATTGGTCTGACACCCAGTGGTTCTATGTATCTTCCTCCCACAAGGTAAGATGTGACACAAGGTCAGGAAAGTGGGAAAGAACCAGCGATCGAGAATTTGGGCATTCTGGCTGTTTAAAAATTGCCTGGGCAGCCCCGTCGGCATTCCCCGGTAGGGGTGCCTCAGACAGTAAGCAATAAACTTAGAGGGGCGGCAAAGCCTGGGAGGGTGCACCTCCTAGAACTGCACAGGACCAACAACCCCCAATAGACCTGCATAAATCCAGACCCAAAGGCCCGGACGATACCGGTTTATTAGGCAGGGTAAAATCCTCTGACACCCAGTGGTATTAGGACTGCAGCCCAGCTAAAAGGGCTCTTGTGAAATCCAAAGGTGTCTGCATCAGTATCCGGCGGCCTCTGGTCGGTTTTGCCAATGCGTCTGTAGAAATCTATGGCAAGCAAGAACATTCAATCATCTATTGCAATGCAGAGTGAGGATAAAAATATTACTTTGCCTCATGTGAAACTGCCACTCAATGCCTACAGATGAGGATCTTCCTCGACGTCTTCGAGCAACTGCTGGTCCCTGTTGCTCAGTGTTGAAATCGTTCAGGAACATGAAGTGCTCAAAATCTATGCGAAGGATCTCGATCAAAAGCAAAGGATATTGACATGTTCGATGCTGCATTGAGTTCCAACTTGCTCAACAACAGCAGCAGCAGCAGAGAAAAGATCTCTATCAAATATTCAATGTTTATTGCTTGTAAAACTTAATACTGATTGGTCAATTCTATCAAAATACTCAATCTCGATTAGTTACCGAAACTGGACTTCAACCAATCAAAACGACTTGTTCTGCTAGTATTGGCTACATAATTGAGACTTAAACACAGCCAGCAGTTAGAGACCCAACTTGTCAAACGAACCCTTGTCAGTCACAACACTACTACACAGACTCCTTGCAGCACAAACTAAATCTAGCTTTGGTCGCTAGGCCACAGGCATCTTAACAAATGACACAAGACACAGTCATGGACTACTAATACTAAATATAGTGACAACTTATACACATAATCTCACGAACTCACTCACACACAAGTCCATACACATACGACGCTTTTAAATTTTGGTTGTTCTATCAAGTCATAAATGAAATTGATATATTTTTGTCATTATTTTTATATTGCCTTTCCATTACAATCTTGGATGTTTGAGTGAGGGCAGCAGGATGTTAGTATTTAACAATGCTCTTGTGATTTATCCTACAAGTTCTGCAATTTTTTCGCTCCAAACAAGGCATATTGCCCTGAAGCGTAAGGAGCTACTGGGGCCAGATTTATAGGAGCAACGTGAGTGGGGAGCTGGGCAGCAAGATTTTTGTTCACATTACATTTAAATTACTGCATGTTGGTGCACAGAGGGAGAAAGGAAAGCTCCTTGCAGTTGTGGTAGGAAAACGAGTTCTTGCTGTGAATGTCTTTTAAAGACAAACACGAGATTAAAGCTGAGTTGAGCACCTTCTATGAATAACGGACATTTGTAGATAAAGGTGAATGGAGAAATGCAAAATATGTATATTTTGCTGTTTAGTTGGTCAGTGACATGTTAACTCGCTTCATGGTGCTTACCTCCACACGTTTACTTTGTAACTTAGTGAAAAAGGTGTTTGTGTCTGACGAGTATGTTGGTGGATTTAGTACCTTTAACATCAATCTCAAACACGAGTTTGCAGATATTAGTCTGTATGAAAAAGAACAAAACACAAATTTGAATTAGATACTACATAAACTATTTTTTTAACTGCTAGAAAACTTGAAATATGGCCACCTCATTTAGCCAGTAGTGAGTATGCGTTTGCTTCCTTGGTCTAAAATATAACAAGAGAGTCTGTCAATAATGAAAGATGTGTCTTGAACGATTTCTCTTTAATGTTACAAGTCAAATGCCAATGTTAATAAAAATGACCAGATCAGTTTCGGTTCATGTTAGAAGAGAAAGATTAAATCGACAAACTATGTGAGAATAAATACATGTAAGAAGCAGCATTTCCTGGATGGGGGTAGTAAGGGATGTAAACATGCACATTGCTACATGTTTACTGGGGTGCATAGATGCATGCTACAAACGACAGGCCTGCAATGGGAATAATAGTTAGCTAAGAGTGGAGACCACCCAAAATTAAGTTTCTCCACTTGAAAAAATAATTGCCTTTTAAAGGCGAGATTCCATGCTGAGATTGCGAGCTACTTGAAATTCTACAGAAGTTATGGCCACTCCAACTAATAGACTCCCTGTTCAGTCAGTTTTTATGTCCAGTGATTAAACAGCCAATAATTCTCAAGTGATCTCTGTGTGGTCAATTGATGTGTTTCTCTTTCTCTCTCTCTCTTTTTCTCTCTCTCTCTCTCTCTCTCTCTCTCTCTATATATATATATATATATATATATATATATATATATATATATATATTATAAGCACAAGAGAAAAAAAGAGGAATTTGGCCATTTATGTCGTCAGACAGCATTTTGTTTCGGTCGGGCTCTGGGTACAGACAGGATTTTAAGTGGACCAGTCTGTTGTTTTGTGTTTGGTTAGAGGTCTGTCATTTGGCAGAGAAACCAAGTGTCCTCTCAAAATAAAACATCGTTACTTGCTTTAAACTTTAATTGTGATTTTCTTCAGAAGAAAAATCCATTTGTTACAGTAGTGACCGATACCACATGATTGACATTATGGCCAGTGTTGAATTAAAGTACCGAATTCGAACGAAGATAATGTACAGACGATCACGACCTGTGCAGTTAATGAACACAAACACAAATTCACATAAATCCAACTGCTTCTTCATTATTGTGCTTCTCTTCTTCCTCCCAACCACCATGTGTGTTACTCATGGTTAACACAAAATATAAAATAGAGGCCTTGTGTCGAGGAAAATATCTGAACACATGCGTCACAAAAAACATAAAACTAGAATATAAAATATTTATTAACTTTACGCTGGTTAATGTGAGAGCCAATCATTTGATAGGATTTCCAGTTCATTTACATAATGTGAGAAAATATTAATATTAATGAGATTGTAGAATGGTAGATGGTGCCAATCGAGTATCATATTTAAATTTTTTTTATTCTTAAGCAAAATTAATATTCAATTCAAGATGGCGAACCTCTGAGGGTCAAAGTTTTCCTTTTGAACGTTTGTCTTTCATGTGACAATACGTTGTAATTTTTTCAAATTGAGAACTTTTCATGTACTTTTTTCTGACGAGCTTGAGGTGAACAGATCCAATATTGACATAATAATGTTGTTTGGTTTACTTTAAGCGAAACGATTCGTAAAGTAATTTGCACTGAACTGTGTTAGTTTTGAAAAATGTTTTGTAGGAAAAATAAAAAAATCTTGGCTTTTGGAATGTAAATGAACTTTGCTTACTGTTTATATATATATATATATATATATATATATATATATATATATATATATATTGCTGCATTTCTTCTCCTTTTTAAGCTCAAATACCTCATTTTGTAGAAAAATCTGGCAATGAATTCTACAATTTAAATGACGTATTTAACCCTGATATTAGTGAGAGAACAAAACAACATTGTTATAGGCCTTTAATTTGAAACCCTTTCTCCCTCCTCAACCTTCCTTGTAAACACTATCTCAGTAAAAGACAAACCAATTGAGTGTCATATTTATCCCTGTTTAAAATCCATTTCTATTTAATTATGATAAACTAAACATACCACACAGAAGAAGGGAATCTATCTTTAATTTTTGTCTGGAAAAGAAATGAAAACTTACTTTAAGTAGAAACTTAATGTGTGTGTGTTTTTGTTGTTGTTGTTGTTGTTTACCGAGTTTGGGCGTAGAAATACCTGATATAGTACCTAGGTGTAGAAATACCAACTCAGTGAGATGGACCCGTAGATCTTATCAGGTATTCCATCTCGGAGACAGTAACTCTGATGTAAAATCTGTGTTCTACACCATCTCTTCAGTCATCTGGCCTCATCTTGTCACTGAAATCAGGTTTTGTAGAAGGAGAGCGTGCTGTGTGCTTCATACAATGCGCACAATATGACCATCTATATGCGCACCCAAACCGATGGAGAGTAGAAAATGTTGTTTAGTGTGAGCGGTTTTGATTTGAGTACTTTTCTGTTTTTCTGTCTTTGTAGCAATGTCACTAATAACTGTGCTGGAGGTAAATGCTTTACCTAGTTGACGTTATCCACCTGACAATATAAGGATTAGAACCTTGGAGCAGATGCAAAATACAGGGACTGTTGTATTGCCATTTCGTGAATAGAGACTGGACCATGCTACACCTTATCTTTCTTCAATGTTTGACAAAGATAATCTGCTTATTCATTCTCTCTGCATTCTGCTCTCAACTCCTCTACTGACCTCTCCTACATATTTTCTAATCACAACAACAAGTCCCGAAACAAAAGATAAGCATAAACCCAGGACCTTAACCTATAACATGAATCCCTACTACCAGGTCTCTGTTTCCAACATTAGATGTCTGCGTTCAAAACTTTCCAGAGATTGAAATTCACTTACAGGAGACCAAACCCGATTTGTTATTTCTGTGCGAAACTAGCACTTGGAAGTCAATTTCCATTGAAGACCTAATTCCAGGTTATTCTAACATGACAGCAAAACCTGAACCTCGACATGAAATTTGTACCTACATCAGGAACGGTTTTCCATGTGATAGAAACATCTCCCATGAAGACTATGCACGTGCAAATATGTGTTTCAATGTTACACTTGCTCATAGCACCTCTTTCATCTTTACTCTTTATCATTCTCACAATGAGCCAATCTCTGAAAAAATTGACAAGATCCTGTCTGTTCACCCTTCTACTAAGATTCATGTCTGTGTACATGTTCACAACGTAGAATCGCTGGTCCACTCTAACAAAACTGATGATGAAGTCCCTTGCCTATAAGTTGAATCAGATTGTTGACAAACCCACTCACATACTCGATGCTGATGGACATTTTGCAAGCATTCTTGACCTTTTCCTGACAACTTGCCCTGAACACTACATATCTACTGTTCTATCTCCTGTGGAATCCTACCATCATTCAGTTGTCTCAATTAATATCAAGTCTTAGTTCAGGAATACCTCGGATGTCCCTTTCCTTCACAGAGTGTATCGATACTCAAGGGCTTATTGGGACAACTTCAGATCTTTAATCTCTGAAATTCCACCGCATTCCATTAAAAAAAAATGCTTCCTGTATCACCTCCGATATATCTCATTGGTTAATCTCTATTATTAAGGGTTTTATACCCTCTAAAAAATTCCAAGAGAAAACAGTCAGACATTATACACCCCTAAGTGTACCGTCGCCATTGTTCACAGAAACCACTGTTCAAATTGCTTTCAATAAAATAGATGCCCTGACACCAAAGCTGCATCGCTGTAGTGCTGCATTCAAGTGCTTGTTTTACACGTATTTCCATGGAATGTGCTCTGATGAACTTACTGCACTTGTACCCCTTTCAACAAAGTTGCCCGCGACCCAACCAACTAAGAGCAAAATCCCACCCCTTCATTGTAGAGGTCCGTAGATGTCGAAAGATTTTCTACTCCAATAGCTTCTTTACTTTGACCGCTTGCTTTTGGAATTCCTTTCCTGTTCCTCTGACCGTACCAACATGTGGAAATTTAAATGTAATGTGAACAAACACCTTGCTGCCCAAGTCCCTCCAACAAATCTAACCCCTATAACTGTAACCCCTTATGCTAATAGAAAATGTGAAATTTGTTAAATGCAGAGTTTCTAAGCAGATGCTTGGTTCCTCTGAGTTTTGGAGAATCAGAAACATGGTACTGAACAGCTTTAAAACATCTATTCAAACCATCATTAATGGACCAGGGGTGATCTCAGCATCTGATGAAGCTAAACTTTTTGCAAAGAACAAAGCTGAAATTCCACCCTTTGCAATCAGGGCTACGACTTTCAGAATTTTACCCTATGACTGAAAGATTCTAAGCGACATCCATCTATCTGTCCGAGATGCTGCCAAATGTATCAAATAACTTGATGCCAGTAAGGCTGTAATAAAGTTTTCCCTAAGGTGATTAGAAAAAAGTAGGATAGTGAATCGGAATGATAACCTAAATGGTAACGAGACAGGGCCGGCAGAACAGTTACAAAAGTGAGGGAGTTCTCCTAAAAAGTGGGGGGGGGGCGGTTAAACACATGCATATCAACTTAATTATTGATGACCATAAAGTGGGGGGTGCCCAAGTCAAAAAGTGAGGGGGCTTGAGCCCCCCCCCCCTGCCCCCCGGTGCCGCCGTCCATGCGAGATGTACGTTAGGGTGAGGGTAGATATAGCGTTTAGAATGCAACTGTGATTGTTTTGATAATTGCAAAGTTGAGACTAAAATTGAAATTATAAACATAGTATTGTTTTTATTTTGAAGTATGCTGACCGAGCAATGTATTAAAAAACAATTACAGAGTTATATCACCGATCGAAAAAAGATTGTGAAAAATATCAGAACAGATTCGATGATCGAAGTTTGCTTCCCCCAAATGGTTGTAACTATAAAGCGGAGCGTGCTAAGAGGATGTCGACATTCTATTCGCAATAAATTGTTAGCTATTCTTTTTTGTTCGATTTCTTCATTTCTGCTGCAGCACCTTTTTGATTTGAAGATGAGTAAAGAACACGGGGGCCACGTTACAAGGCCACTCGTCCTGAGAACATTTCAATCATTGTTCTAACTACGATCCTTACAAAGCTGTTTAATCGTTGCTTAAAGGAGAAATGCTTTCCATCTCCTTGGAAAACTTTATCGGTCTGCCTAATATTAGAAAAAAAAAATGGAAATTGGTCTTCTGCATTCCAGTACAGACCAATTAGTCTTCTGTACGTCATAACTAAGTTGTTTGAATCTGTGGTAAATCATGAAGTTGTCAATCATCTCAAGAGATTTACTTAGTGACAAGCAATATGGATCAACAGCTGACGTGCTGACTGTAATATCGCACAGAATCAGTGAATCTATCGATGGGGAAGTGCTTCATTTATAGGATGGTAGCTATTATATATATGAAAGGCTTTTCATAGGGTTTAGCACAAAGGTTTACTTCACAAGCTTGATAGCTATGAAATATCTGGAAATGTCTTTTCAACCATCAAATCCTTTCTCTCTGGTAGGTCATAAAAGGAGTTCTTGATGGGTAGAAGTGTGAAACACATAGCATGAATGCCGGTTTGCTTCAAGGATCGATTCTTGCCCGACCCTCTTCATGATCTTCATCAATGACCTCCCAAATCATATTCTAAAATCATTCGTTGACATCTATGCAGACAGGACAATTGTCTATGGCAACACTTCTAATAGCATCGGTAATCAAGATTTTGATGATTCTCTTGTCAAACTGGAATATGTGGTGCAATGGAGAAAAAAAGTGGTGTGTTACTTTTAAAACCTCTAAAACCGAGCTTCTCTCTTTTCACCACCAATGCTCGGATCTTCATTTTGACCAACTTGACATGAATGGCTATCTCCTTGAGGAACCCCACTGCTTTGATAAGTTCCGAGGACTGACTTTCACCCCAGACCTGAAATGGAAGACTTACATCAAATCTGTTGCTAAGGTCGCTGGAAAAATGGTTGGATCATTCTACCGCCCCAGAAAATACCTGACTCCTGATGCAATCTTCTACGTGTATAAGAGTCAGATATGTCCTAAGATGGAGTAGTGAAGCCACATCTGGGGAGGTGCCACTCAGAGCACTCTTTCTTGCCTTGACAGAGTATAAAATCGACTTCGCAATCTAGTGGCAGATGATCTCTTCTCCTCCATACAGCCCCTTTCTCACAGAAGAAAATTGCTATTTTCATGTGAGACGTTTGATTGAGCTTCAATCTCTGGTCTCATCTCGTAAAACTTTGACAGTAAAAAATCGTCTAGCATCACTGCAAAGAGCTTTCCTTTCTTCCTCTGTGCATATAAAACCAAACAGAACTTCCATGAACAGAGTTTCTTTCTAAGAACTTCCCATCTGTGGAACACATTATCACAGATCTGCTTCTCTGCTGACTACAACATAGTCGTCTTCAAATCTCTCATAGAATGTTGTTTGACCCTTTGCTTTAATTTTATACAGTATCTCTCTCTCCCTTTCCCATCGATCGTTTTCAATCCTCTCATAGCATTGTTCATCATCAAACTGGCAATCTCATGTCTCTTTCCTGTATATATACACTCGAATAAATGTTACACATTGAGCTCGGATTATATTGTCTGAATCAGGAAAAGGACAGTTATATTTAAAAATAAAAAAACAAAATTCAAAATTAGTCGTTTTGTTAGCTATATCTTCCCTTCTCTCTCCAGCTATGGGTTAAATCGTATTAAAACTTGTG
The DNA here is from genome assembly GCA_963556195.1 of Sepiola atlantica. Taxonomy (NCBI): domain Eukaryota; kingdom Metazoa; phylum Mollusca; class Cephalopoda; order Sepiida; family Sepiolidae; genus Sepiola; species Sepiola atlantica. The sequence continues at coordinate 67,633,940 of OY744517.1, read as the reverse complement.
GTGATATTCCCTAATTTTCATAATGGAAGATTATAGTTTATTTATTAACAGTCAAAGGTAATAAAACTGAGAGAGTGTAGCAGAATGAGTAATTAAATGAAATTAGTTATGAAGTGATTAATTTAAAGAGCCAATGGTGCATGAAATATCACCAAATATTGTTAACCGACCGATTTAATTTAAAAGATTATTTTTTGTATCAGGTGTCAGTAAGAAAAAAAACCCTTGGCTCATCTTTTGAAATGCCTGAAAGGCAACTGGTGCACAGAGGTCAAGAGTTGAGCGACATGCATTCGACTGAATTGACAGTCGACTGTGTTTAGACCCCAACTTGCATATGAGAGTCGGGGATGATGAATAGAATTGGGGGTGATTTTGTTTGAGTGGCATATTCTCTGGGTTAAAGTAGTTTTCTGTCTGGTAGCATGCAAAAAGAGAGGACTCGTTTGCAGCCCACTATAACAGCGTAAGCTGATAAAATTATAATGCAGCCCTTAAAGGGCTATGGAGCAGATTTCGTCGGGGGGGGGGGTAGTTTTTCAGCCATTATTTAAAACGAAAACACTGTAATTTCAATGTATTCTTTCCGGAAATGATTCAGCATTTTTTCTTAAAAAATAATTTAATGTTTCTTAAGTTCTCTTCGGACTAGATGGGGGGGGGGGAGAAACTCATAAAGGGTGGTTTTAGTAGTGTTCTGGAGGCATCTTTAATTTTATTTGGGTTTTAAAAACAAGGGATTAGGTAAATAAAAATACCTTTTAAAGCATGTTAAGATGCGATGATGTTTTATTAAAAAGAAAAAATCGAAACCGATTTAAAAAAAAAATTTTTTTATAAACTGCCATTTTTTTTTAGTTTATATTAGATATATTTCGCCGAGGAAAATCGGCCTCTTCGGTGTAGTTAGATCAGATGTTAATGATCTGCCGGTCTCAGATGTTGTAGTCGGCTCATGGTGTTTTTTTTTTTCTTGTATGAAATCACACCAGCACGTGGATATGTATTTATATAGGAGTTTATACCTTTCTTTTTTAAAGCATTCAAATAAATTTTAAAAACAAGGGGTAAGGTAAATCAAAATACCTTTTAAAGCATGTTAAGATGCGATGATGTTTTATTAAAAAGAAAAAATCGAAACCGATTTAAAAAAAAATTTTTTTTATAAACTGCCATTTTTTAAAAAATTTATAGTAGAGATATATTTCGCCGAGTAAAATCGGCCTCTTCGGTGTAGTTAGATCAGATGTTAATGGTCTGCCAATCTCAGATGTTGTAGTCGGCTCATGGTGTTTTGTTTTTTCTCGTATGAAATCACGCCAGCACGTGGATATGTATTATTATAGGAGTTCATACCTTTTTTTAAAGCATCCAAATAAATTTTAAAAACAAGGGGTAAGGTAAATCAAAATAATTTTTAAAGCATGTTAAGATGCGATGATGTTTTATTAAAAAGAAAAAATCGAAACCGATTTTTTTTTTTTTTTATAAACTGCCATTTTTTTTTAGTTTATATTACAGATATATTTCGTCGAGGAAAATCGGCCTCTTCAGTGTAGTTAGATCAGATGTTAATGGTCTGCCGGTCTCAGATGTTGTAGTAGGCTCATGGTGTTTTTTTTTTCTCGTATGAAATCACGCTAGCACGTAGACATGTATTTATATAGGAGTTCATACCTTTTTTTTAAAGCATCCAAATAAATTTTAAAAACAATGGGTAAGGTAAATCAAAATACCTCTTAAAGCATGTTAAGATGCGATGATGTTTTATTAAAAAGAAAAAATCGAAACCGATTTTTTTTCTTTTATAAACTGCCATTTTTTTCTAGTTTATATTACAGATATATTTCGCCGAGTAAAATCAGCCTCTTCGGTGTAGTTAGATCAGATGTTAATGGTTTGCCGGTCTCAGATGTTGTAGTCGGCTCATGGTGTTTTGTTTTTTCTCGTATGAAATCACGCCAGCACGTGGATATGTATTTATATAGGAGTTCATACCTTTTTTTAAAGCATCCAAATAAATTTTAAAAACAATGGGTGAGGTAAATCAAAATAACTTTTTAAAGCATGTTAAGATGCGATGATGTTTTATTAAAAAGAAAAAATCGAAACCGATTTTTTTTTTATAAACTGCCATCTGAGAAAGAAAAAAAAAACACCATGAGCCGACTAATGGCAGTTTATAAAAAAAAAAAATCGGTTTCGATTTTTTCTTTTTAATAAAACATCATCACATCTTAACATGCTTTAAAAATTATTTTGATTTACCTTACCCCTTGTTTTTAAAATTTATTTGGATGCTTTAAAAAAAAGATATGAACTCCTATATAAATACATATCTACGTGCTGGCGTGATTTCATACGAGAAAAAAAAAAACACCATGAGCCGACTACAACATCTGAGACCGGCAGACCATTAACATCTGATCTAACTACACCGAAGAGGCCGATTTTACTCGGCAAAATATATCTGTAATATAAACTATAAAAAAATGGTAGTTTACAAAAAAAAAAAAAAATCGGTTTCGATTTTTTCTTTTTAATAAAACATCATCGCATCTTAACATGCTTTAAAAGGTATTTTTATTTACCTTACCCCTTGTTTTTTAAATTTATTTGGATGCTTTAAAAAAAAAGTATGAACTCCTATATAAATTTATTTGGGTTGTTTCAGTTACGCTCTAAATGGGAGCAATGAATATAAGATTAAAGTATTACATTTGATAAGTGGTATATAGTAATCCCAAAGTGCTCAACATCCTAGATAGAGCCGGTGCGTTTAAACGTAGCATTACCTGGGATAAAGAACTTGTCTTTTGATAACTCGGCGTTGCCTGGGAGCTATACTAGTAATAATACAGTATTATATTTGGTAAGTGGTATAAGTTAATCCAAAGTTCTAAATATCCTAGATAGAGCAGGTGTATTTACTTGGGGTTGCCCAGAAGTCATCAATATCCTGCATAGAGCAGGTGTTTGTAAACACCACGTTGCCTGGGAGAAAGATTTTCACTGTATTTTGTTATACTATAACAGCTATAAGAGTACTCAGATATATACTAGCAACGTAATCGTTACTATTTAACTGGAGGTTCAATCCTCACTACAGACGATACTAAGTAAGAATAAATGAAAAATTATTTAACACTTCTACCCGATTATAGTTGAAGGAACGAGGACAATCTACCTCCGTGGATTAAATAAAAAGTTTAGTTCGAAATTTCTTATAGATTCCTGAATTTGAGATAGATTTCAGAGTTCGAAAAAGATGCACCTGAAGACGGTATCTTGTCTTTTTCGCTAGGAGCAAAGTGTAGTATCGGTTCTGATACTACACTTCATCTTTTCTGTTCTTGGTTAGTGAAAAAGAAATCCTTCTAGACTGAGGCAATTTTCATTTTTGTTCCAATCCAGAGTGCCCCCGTGGATTAAATAAAGAGTTTAATTCGAAATTCTGTATATATTCGCGAATTTGAGAAAGATTTCAGTGTTCTGAAAAAGTTGCAGCTGAAGAAGGTCGGAGGTTACATCGACCAAAACGTTGTGGAAATAGTAACTAAGATGAAAATAGTAACAGCGTACACAATGCAACTAATCCAAATGAAAAGCTAAGTTATAAAAGATTTGTTTACAGATTATTATGAGTGTTATACGACGAACGGTACTTACAATTGAAAGATGAACAAATATAATAGAGATGTCGTATTGCTAAGTTTTTTTCATTCTTGACATATTAACACGTGAGGAAGGCTATGATGTCAATGGGGATGTACGGACAACAGAGTTATCTCCTTTCATAGTTTTTATTTCTCTCCCTCCCATGGCGGGAAGGTTAGAGACAAAGTCAGGAAAGTGGGATTTGAAAAGCCAGCACCCTAGAGGAAGAGCAATCTGTCCGAATAAAAATTGCCTGGGCAGCCCCGTCGCATTCCCCGGTAAGAGCGCTCCAGGCAATTAGCAATAAACTAACCTCTTCTCAAAGAGTGAGAAGGCAAAGCCTGGGAAGGTGGATTTCCTAGAACTGTACAGAACCATACCTCAGACTGACAGAGAACAAACCATCCTCAAAAATGGCATAGATTTTGCTGGTCTTGTTTTGGTACGAACTAACCCCAAAGGGTTGAGTTATGCCTCTTGAGAAAAAGAGTTTCAGGCATCTTTTGTAATAAAGGGAATCCCCAAGTCTTGTTGAGAACACAAGACTTGGTAGCTACTGTTGTTAGAACAGGTTGTCAAGAATTAAGACAATAATTTTTGCTCTTTTGCTTGCTGGCCGCCAGACCAACCAGACTTGCCTTTTGGGCATGTCCTCTACAAACAAAGACGCAATGAAGATACTGTTGTAGAACCATGTTGCCCCACTCGACGACCATCAACCCCAACGTTGTGTGTCCGTGATCTTCTTCTTGTCTTCATCGTTTAGCTGAGTCGTCTATCCACTGACGATTCGTCGAGGACACAGCACTGGTCCACAAGTTAAATAAAAGAAACACAACTCTCGAGAAAGAACACAGACACATATACGTTGTGTATAATTTAGTTAGAACTATGAGTGTGTGTGACACCGTCGCGGACTGTCGAGACCTCCATTGCCGTTTCTCAAGTCGTCAGCTCATCTCATCGTTTTCCCGGTCCGATCTGCTCTCTGGGGAGGTTCTGATCCTAACTGATCGTTTTCTCTCCGAAACCCCAACTCGTTAACTTTTTGCCATAAAGCTTACTGTTGTCAAACTGTCGTAAAACTAACTTACCTTACTGTTGTCAAACTGTCGTAAAACGTTGTCACTCCTAAATGTCGTGTCCGGTATTCTTGTCTGAGTCACCTGTCCTAAACAATGGAAACTGACCACTCCCACATTTTCTTTTGTCTCTGTCGATGAGTCACTTCCTATCCTCGTGGCCTTCATTGTATCACACTGTTAGTTGTTTTGCCTTTATGCTTAACACACACTTCCTAACTCTATTAACAATAACTTGTGCATGTTATATGTATTGGGACTGATGTATTTAATTATATGTGTAATCTATGTTTGCATGACTCGTTTATGGTTTTATAGTTTAAAACAAGCTATTAATAAATGTTAACCTGGCTTCTTATTACTGACACGTGCATACTTTACAGATAATGCAGAGAATTCTTAGCAGCAACAACATGCTTAGAGGATTTACTTCAATTCTCTACTCACAAGCTAGAAATCTTAATAGAATGAGAATATGAAATATATTTTCAGGGGGATGATGTGCAGAGGCCCGAAAACCATTGATGATCTAACAATGCAATCTGGTGTATCCTCAGGATGTATTCTCCAATTCATAATAATATAAAAATAATAAAAATACTTGGTTACTAAATGCTTGTACTGAATTCTGGAATATACAAAAGTTTTTTAGGCACACTTGGGATATTAATTTTCAGTTAAAAAGTATAATTATGCACAAATTACTATTTCATGATAAAAATTAGGAAGGAACTCTAAACAAGGGAGATAACTTCTGTCAAAAGTAAGCAGAAGAAGGTTTCCATTTCTGTATCGTTAGATTTTAGAAAACCCATGACAATGCGGAAATGTGTGGACACCTGGACAACAGAAAAGGAAGAAGAAATAAAACTAATAAAAATTAATGTGATGTTTGTAGGTACTAATTTACTTTTTATTATCAATTTTCCATCTTCCAATTTTTAGCATGTTCGCCATTGTCAAAGTACTGATATTTTTAAGCACGCTAAAAATTTAAGCTGGAAAAGTAAACGATAATAGAAACAAAAAAATTGTTGCCTAAAAATACCAAAAACATAACATATTTTACTTACTTTTTTTATCCTTCCTTTTTTGTTGTTGTCCCGGTGCCATTACTTTTCTGCATTGTCACAGCCTTTAAAAATATATCTATACATTACACACTATGCTTTAGGCCAACTACAGCACTTTTTTCTGTCGTTTAATGATACAGAAATAAAGATTAAAAAAATGAGTTCAAATAAAGAAAAAATATAAACCAACAAATATAAATGGATGGCCTGACAGTGTTTTCATTTGCAAACGGCAAGTTGCTAATATGAGATACGACTTGTGTCGTTGACACTTTTGCGCCTTTGTCAGTAACAGAATCGGCAAGAGAAACCTTGCACATCTAACAGCGTCAGCATAGGACCGCAAGCAATCTAAATATGCCAGTCATCTTGACAGATTTGTGTTTTGACCTTTTGCTGTGGAAACGAGTAGAGCGACAGACCCCGCAACACGAGACTTCTTCAAAAGCCTTGGTCTGTTAATGACGTGCCATACCAGGGACCATCATGAAATGACTTGGCTTTACGAGTGCCTATCCATCGCCACTATTCGTGAAAACATGTTAAGTCTGCTCTCGGCCTGCAAAGCCAGCAGGACATCCGATGAAGCTTACTAATATTTGCATACTGGTTTTGAAAAAGGACATTTTATTAATTAACTATTATTTGTTTTATTCATTAAATAAATTTTTTCAATGGATATTATAAATTAACTTCCTTGGATAGAAATTTTCTTTACTTGTGTTGCATGGTTTGTTATCTGAATGTCACAAAAGAGAAAAGATCTTCACTATTTATGGAAGATGAAGTAAGAAATGCGTAAATCTGAATCTAACGAAATCGCACATTTAATGATAGAGTTTAAAAAATATAAAGTTTTAACAGACACTCAAATATTTTTTTATACAGCTTTGCTGCCCCTTAAATGAGTAATGTTTCATCACCCCTCCCCCCTCTGAAATAATGATACACCAGAGCCAAATAGAACTGTTCAAGTGTCTATTAGAAATTTACATTTTTGTAAACTCACTTACACACTCACTCTACAGGTTTATCGTCTAGGTTCCTTTCGACAAAAGGTTTGATGTTGTCTGACTGTCCTTATGCTAAGTCCTCCAGTGATCACGATCGTGGAGATTGACTGTGTCCATATGTCACTGTTTCCGGTCTTGCCTGATGGTTTCTTTCCATGTCTTCTTAGGGCACCCAGTTTTCTTTTTTATGTCCAGTCTTATCTCTGCAAGTACTGATATAGCCCTTGCTTCGTTCAACATGCCCGAACCAGCAAAGACGGTTTGCCCTTATTAGGACAAAGTTTTGGGATGGCCAAACTGTTACATTAAATGTATGATTTGGAAAAAGATTATGACTTAAGTCTTCTTTATGTAAAAAATTGGTGGGTATGCTTTTTAGTACTAATATTAACTAAATATGTTTTGTGCAGGTGGCCTCGCATAGAGTCGTAAACAGGATATAAACTAGACAAGAGGTCACAGATAGGTTACGGGGTGACCTTTCAGGAAATAAGCATGGTTTTCATGAGAATAAGACGCGATAGAACTTAGAACGATTGAGCGAGTGGTGGTTGAAAATGGAAGAGTCTGAAAGGAAGTTTTGAAGATCTATGTTCTAAGATGATCTGCCGAATCATTACAATAATTAAGATAAAATGCGCTTAAAATAAGTGATTGGCTTTTTCTCTCTCGTTGCACCTTTTTCAACTTGCAGCTCAAATAGATTACCAACCAGTTGATGCATAAACCTTTTAAAAGATCTTGTGTCATAGTAATTGTTACAGGCATATGATGGCTTTTGTTACAGCTAACAAATTATCATCAGTTATCGGAGGAAAAGAGCAACAGCATGCGGGCACAATGAAAAAACGGCAAAGTTTTAAGGTGATTTTAAAACGGCAAAGTTTTAAGATGATTTTAATTGTTAATTTTTAATGATTATATTATAAGCAAATCATTACGATGTAACACTTATCTATCTTCCATAACTAATTGAGATTTTCGTTTGTGCTATTCAGATGACAATTTTCAATTTGTCATTCACGAGTTATCACCTTCTCCCCATAGCTCCCCAGCGTGTGTGGCTCCCACAAGTACCACTTACCATGAACACTCCTCTTCATTGCACTCGATTAACAGCCTTGATAACCGATGAACCTTATTGACCGCACTCCCTGTAGTGGTTGATGTGCCGTCTCAGAGTTTGGCCTGGTTCCCAAGGCGTCGAAGTCGACGAGTGGTTTCCGTTCTCCGAGTGACGAGTAAAGATGGTCGACGTGTCTTAGTCGATCGGTCCCAACTTTGAAATCAACAAACGCAGTGTAACAAAGTCAGCATCCCACATCTGTTTCAGAAGATCAGCGTCGACTGGAAGGAAAATGCATGGAACACAGCAAGGAAAGACGGAAAAGATCACAAGAATACTCTTAATATAAAAATAAGAATATTATGAGGAAAAAAAAAAAACCCCCAGAAAGAAACAGAGTTACAAACACAATAATGTAAAGTAACAAAACGAACAACAGCCTTTTCATAAAGACAACTTATATTCAATGAGGCTAATTTTGGGTAACTGCTAAGATTATTTTTGCAATAGTTGTAAAATATTCTTATATCAGATTCTGAAGAAAATACTTAAACATATACAAGTGGATGATATATGACAAAATCTTTTCCTATCACTAGTTTATATACGCTTCTTGAGCAATGTTTGTACAGTACCTGGGTATGTCAATTTCCATCTTTACCGTGCTTCTACTGCTTTCATCTCTCTCTTTTTTTCTTACTTGTACATTTATTTACTTTAGTTCCTTTTACATCATTTATTCTTCCAGTTTTAATTCATCAAATATACACAAATATTTTAAGTAAAAAAAAAAAGAATTGTACAGTATTTTATTAGGTACGGGTACAACTTTTGAACCAGTTGCCAACGGAAAATTATGTAAACAGACGGAAAAAGCTGAATGAAAACGAACTGGCATCAAAATCAAAAAGCGGCGGCGTTCAACATAAAAAAAAAATGAAAGGACAACACTCACCATATATTATTTATTATTTTACGAAGAAAATCAATAAAATCATTTTTTCTTCATGGGAAAGTTAAAAGTTAATTTTTTTTCCTGCTAGATTTTAGTTTATTCATAAAAAAAAAACGCATTGTCAAGAAACAACGATTTTTACAGATTTTTTTGTACTAGTACAGCTTTTGAACCGAACAAAAACTGACTAGGTTAGATTTAGTTTAGCGTTAGGGTAAAAAAGAAAGTTTGTTTTTTGTCTGATTCAAAAGCTGTACAATATGGAAACAATATAGCTGATAGCCGTCGAGAAGATCCCTGCTTGTACCGCACTCTTTTTTATTCTGTTGTTTTGCTTAAGATTTAATCAATTTGCAGGTAAAGTTGTCTGCTTCTCCAGCCTTCTGATTGACTAAGCGCTTCGGCATCTTTAGTCTGTTTATGTAAACGGCCGGAAGATGCCGAGCAAAAGGTTGGTTTTGTCTCGTTCAAAAGCTGTACCAGTACTTTTTATTATAAACAAAAAAGGAAAACATTTAATTTTCAGTGTTTTGACAAGTTGACATTGTAAAAACTACTGCCTTAGTAATGTGTACTCTGTATATTCCTCTTTTGTCAACCAATCATGTTTTTGTGTAGGAACAGACAAACTCCAAAAACACCATAACTTTTTAATAATATATAGATTAAATAAATTTAAAAAAACAACAAATAAATTAAAAGTCCCCCAAAATACTTTAGATAAAGTAAATTTATTCTATGCCCAGTATTCATTTATGAGAAATTAAAATTTGCACTTTATCTTTGTGAATGAATATTTAAATATAACGACAAACAAAACATATAAAAGTTAGAAAAAAATGAAAAGAAAAAAAGGAAAAGAAAAAAAAACGAAAGTATTTTGTGTTAAGTTTATTGATGAATTGAATGAAACAAAATCAGTTTTTATTTTATTTTTTTCAAAATCTGATTTTATTATTTTTTTCAAAATCTGATTTTATTATTTTTTTTCAAAATCTGATTTTATTATCAATGGATGATAATCTGTTGTGTGTTCTGTTTTAAAACCACAGAAAAAATAAATAAATTAAAACCCAAAGTAAATTTGAAATAATCATGGAGATAGAAAATGTGATGCAGTAGAACCATAAATTTTCTTTGTTGTAAAAAAAAGTGTTTTTAAATGGAGAAAACAGATATGAACAATATTGACTTATTTAATAGGAATTTATATACAGAAATTTATAAATTTGTTTCAGGCTTCGACCATAAGTACTCCGCATCAGACTTCGATCATAAGTACTCCGCTTCATACTTCGATCATAAGTACTCCGCTTCATACTTCGATCATAAGTACTCCGCTTCATACTTCGATCATAAGTACTCCGCTTCATACTTCGATCATAAGTACTCCGCTTCAGACTTCGATCATAAGTACTCCGCTTCAGACTTCGATCATAAGTACTCCGCTTCAGACTTCGATCATAAGTACTCCGCTTCAGACTTCGATCATAAGTACTCTGCTTCAGACTTCGATCATAAGTTTGTTTTTCCCCAAAGACTAACAAACATTGTTTCTATTTTCTAATCTTTTTGATTTTTTTGCTTCATAGAAAGAAAATAACTAATAAACTTTTTCCTAAAAAGATTGTAAAAATACAAAATTTATCTCAAATACCGACTAAATTACAGAAACAAAATAAAAATTAAAAGTTTGTAGTCAATTATTTCCGAAAATTCCTTTTTTCAAAGTATAATGTATACAGTAATCTTGCAGTATAGTTAACAGCCGAAAAATATAGTATATTATATATATATATAATATATATACATAATATATATACACACACAACAAATAACTTTCACTAAACGATTTAAATTTAATTTTCTATCGACTCATATACTTTTAAGGTACGGAAAATGTTTGTAAGATTTATTATCTCTGAATTTGTTATCGTTAATTTGACTTGTCAAAATGCTAAATAAATCAAAGATGGTGTCGATCTTTTGGAGGTGGTCACTTAGTTTGGGATAATTTCAGGTTTAAAAGATAATAAATTTTTTTTTTTTAAACATGACTTACCTTCTCATTAATCCTAAGTCGGGAGGGGCATTTCCACTCGGACTTAGGGTTAGGGTAGAGTAAGTCATTTTTTTTTTAAGGAATGAAGCACCAATGACAAGAGGACCAAGCAGCTATTTTGATTCTCGTGTGACGAAAGAGCAGTTTCAACGAAATCTAATTTTGAACTTTAAAGTATACAGGTAGGTAGAAAAGTAAATTTAAATGAATTTGGCAAAGTTATTTGTTTTATATAGATAATTTTTTGGTTGTTAACTATACTGCAAGATTACCATTTATAATAGTGTAAACATAAGTAAAATATTCACTTAATACTTATCCTTGAAAGATTTTCATTTCCTTTTCTTAAAAAAAGAAAGAAATACAATTTTTCCAACAGATTATATGGAACCAATTCTGTCTGTTGATGTCTCAAGGGTTTAAATACTAAACAAAAAGAAATATTGACTTTCTCTACACATAAAATCTAATGTTATATATGTTATATCTTAATCTGACACTCTACTTATATTCTATTTTTCTAGATTAAAACTGTAATATTAAATATGATATTTACAGCAACTCGCAAACTTGATGTAAATGAAAATAAAATAAAAAAGTAAGTGAATAAATAAAATTATAAATGTTTATTTAATTTTTTTTTTTTTTTTGAGAAAGAGAGTTTATATTGTCCAGATCTCTTAGTCTGAAATTTAGGGTAAATATAGCTGTTCAAAGAGGGAGGAAAAGGTAGCTATCATTGTTCATTTTGAGAAAAAAAAACAAACAAAAAAAAAAACGTCTTTCATTCTTTGAATAATTACAATTAACATGGCGATGATAATAGGAGTAGTAGTAGTAGTAGTAGAAATAGTTGTAGTCCTTGTTTTTGATTTGTATTGTTCTTTGTTTCTGCTTCTACTGGGGTGACCACACCTACTGTACTGTTACCAAGAGTTTATAGTGTCTTTGGTGTCTGTTGAGAAGTATCTGGGTTCATGGACATCGTTTAAGGTCCAGACGTACACATACATACATGACAGCATTACTCTGCTTCTGCTATACATAGTTGGCGTGGTCTCAGCTTTTGGTATTCTGCAATAAAACAGAAGAGAAGAAGAAAAAAAGAGCATTAGATAAAAGACAGGAAATACCGAATGCAAGTGAAAAAAAAAAAAGAAAAAAACATATGCATATAGACAGATAGAATGATCACTTCTTCCAACAATGTCCAAATTAAAATAATTCATACGACTAAAAATACAAAGTATAAATTACAACTTTTATAACAATTATAAAATTTCACGGGTAACATGAATTGGAACAAATACATTGAAGACATTGTCAAGGCTGCCGCCAAGAAGGTTGGCTCCCTCTACCGTGCTAGTAAACTCCTTACACCTGACATTATCCTGTATCTCTACAAAGCCACCATCCGCCCATGCATGGTGTATTGTTGTCACATCTGGGCTGGTGCATCATCTACTAGTCTCTCCCTCCTTGACAAGGTCCAAAAAAGAGTCGCCAACCTAATAGGTCCCTCACTGTCAACCAAGCTCCAGCTTCTGTCCCATCGCCACAATGTAGCATTCTTGTGTTTGTTTTACAAATACTTCAACGGATTATGCTCCAATGAATTGGCTACTCTGGTGCCCCCTCGACGTAAATTCACTAGACTAACTCGACAATCAACTAAATCTCATTCATTCACTGTGGAGGTCCCCAAATGTCGGAGAGCCTTCTACTCAAATAGCTTCTTTCCTCGTACTGCTAGCCCATGGAACTCCCTCCCTGCCCCCTGTTTCCCCAACAGTACAGACATGCAGAAATTTAAAACTAGTGTAAACAGACACCTCGCTGCGCAGATCCCAATCTAGGTTGACCGCCCCCTACCTTCTCCCCTTTTCTTTTTCTCAGTAGCCCCTTACGTCTACAGTGGCGACCTGCCTTGTTTGGGGTGAACTATGTTAAAAAAAAAAATAAAAAAACTGGGCCACCTCATAATTTGGATTTTTTATTTTTCGTTTCTACATTGCAGTTGGAGACAATATGGACCCCCCCCCTTTCTTATTGAAGAATTTTCTATTGTTATACATATATCTTTTCTGCGGAATAGCCCAGCCTTCTTATAAATATCTCTAAATGTACAGATTTATTGTTGTCGCAATGACGTTCACCATGGACGGGTTGAGCCAACTTCTTCTGTGACCTACACCACATTCTGAATGATGGTGGCCCATGTCCAGCAGTCTTGAGCAAAGTCACACGGAATGGTTAACCTATCGCGATTCCACCGTCAAAGACTTACCACTTGTGGACTTGAGAGCCTCGTCAAGTCCCTCCCCAATTGGTTGTTGCACATGCTCTTAGCTTGCACCACCCAGGCAGAGAAGTAAGAAGGATTATGTCACGAATTAAATCCCCCTCTGGGCAACGAGCTGCATGCCTGAACCATCGAAGACATCACTGCAACAAAATGGGCAGCAGAAATTTCAGGTTGAGGCATTGGCGAAGAAATGCAGTTGGGACATGGTCAGCCTGCCCACAACACAGGATGCTTCATTGCCATTTTTCAAAGTTCAAGGCTGCTGAAAGAAGGTGGGCTCCCTCTACCATGCCAGAAAACTACTCACACCTGCCAGTATCCTATATCTCTACAAAGCCACCATCATCCGCCCATGCATGGAGTACTGTTGCCACATCTGGGCTGGTGCATCTACTACTAGTGTCTCTTTATTAGACAAGGCCCAAAAAAGAGTCTTCAATCTAATAGGTGTCGCACTGTCAACCAAGCTCCAACCCTGTCCCATTGCCGCAAGGTTGCATCCTTGTGCTTGTTTTACAAATACTTTAATGGAATGTGCTCTGAAGAACTCGTAGCACTTGTGCCCTCTCGATGTAAATACTCCCGACAAGCAGCAAAATCCCACCACTTCACTGTAGAGGTCCCTAGATGCTGGAAAGCTTTCTACGCTAATAATTTCTTCCCTCGAACTGCTAGACTTTAGAAGTTCTTGGAAATAAACTTTGTTCATGGTAGTTCCATTTAGTTTTAGGTACACGGAGGAAGAAAGTAAAATTATTTACAGTGGTTGTAGCTAGACGAGTTTCTGCGGTGAATGTTTTACAGAGGGAATAGGAGATTGGAGCTCAGTCGAGCACCTATGATAAAAATAACGACAGAGTAGAGAAAGGCTAAGTAACGTCTGCGACATAAAAGATTCTAAAGGAAATACACTTGCGAAATTATCTCAAACTATTTTCATTTACTTACTCATGTGTGACGTATTTGCATTACAAACAATTTCACAGAAAATATAAGCATCATCATTTGATTTTCATCGTTTTAATAAAATATTTTAATTTTTCTGGAAAAAAAAAAAAATATGGCCGTACTTATAAAAATGGACCCCGGGCAACGCTGGATTGGTAGACCTAGTAACTTAAAATACAGGAAAACCAAAATGTAAAAAAAGTAAGCAATGAGTGCCCCTGGATCAAGATTCAGCTTCAAAGAAATTTGATCAAATCAAATGTTTTAAGGTAAAGTAAAATTCGATAAGATTATTATCATGATCATAAAGATAACTTACAAGGGACATGTTACAAATAATATGTTTATATAATGAGCTTTCTTAATATGTTAAGTGGTTATTTGTTAGGGTTAGGATTGAGATAGAAGTGTAACCTCCACTGCATATACACTTTGAAACAAACAACAATTTAAAAAAAAAAAAAAAGGAATGGTAATGAACAGCTACCAGAGATAAAGGTTTATTTTATGTAAATTAAAAAGAAAGGAGGCAGAAAATAGTTTAAACAAAAAAAAGGAGAAGAAAAGAAAAAAAAGAAAGGGAAGAAAAGAAAGGTAAGAAATGGAAAAGAAAAAAAGAAAAAGAGAGAGAGAGAGAGAGAGAGAGAGAGAGAGAGAGAGAGAGAGAGAGATCAATTCCTGATAGAATTGTAGCCGGTAGACTGTTTACAAGGAGTGTTGTATTTTCATGTTCTTGACGAGTGAAAACGGATGGTTTTAATCAAAAATTGTAATTTTAAAGCAAAATTTAACAAAGAAAAAGCTTCCGATTACTTAGTTTATTTCACAAACAGTAAAAAAAGAGGCTTTTAAAAAGAAAACTTGAAAAGCAAATTTAGATTTAAGCAAGAAGAGGAACATAATTTCTTTTTCATGAACCAGCAATTAAAGCCTCTGAGTAATGTAAAGAATTGTCTTCAAAAGACAAGGAAACATTAAAAGGAGAAATTATTAATTAAATTATTTGTTGTTAAAACAAAGAAATGTTGAATAGAAAAGAAAGTATACAGAAATATTGCAAAAACAGCAAAAAAAAAGATTGTGCAGTATAGTAAACAAAAAAGAGGTGAAAAAGCAACAAACAACAAATAACTTATACCAAACGCAAGAAAATTTACTTTTCTATCTACCTATATAAGTTTCACATGTGGATACCGATTGTAAGATTTATTATCTATGAATTTGTTATCGTCACTTTTAATCTATCGTTCGAGTCATATTCCAAGATGCCGGCAGATTTGTTTGCTGTTTGCTAATTTCAGGCTTAGTGGAATCGTAAGCCTAATTCTGGGATGGTTGCCAGTCGGATTAGGGTAAGCTTTTTTAAAAATGGAAATCGCTCCAGACAAGGCATGAAGCCACTTGATGCAAGGAGCTAAAAAATACCACTTCAAAGTCAAAAACTAGCCCATGATAAGTGTAATATGGATAGAAAACAGCAATTCTTCCCCCTTTTGTCAGAAACATCGCTCATGGAATGTGAGGACTAAAGGCCACAATAAGAGAAGCGAGAATTAAAATCCAATTAATGTACACAGACACTAGGAATGTAAAGAACAATTTCGTAGTAACGTCTTTCAAAATATCTTGTAATTCTAATCAAAACAAAATTAAGTTTTGAATAATCATAAAAGAAAGTGATTAAAATAATACTGCCTTTATTTAGTATCTACTTTCGAATGAGTGTCTGTTAAGTGAAGTGGTAAAAATCAAATTCAAGATGGCGACCAGAAATCAGGTTTAACGAAAATGAAAATGGTAGAGAAAAGATACAAACGATTTCATAAAAGTGCCGGTCACTTCAATGATTACGGATCAAATAATTATTTATCTCAAAATATTTTACTATATTAATGGAAAATAAATAAAAACCAAATGGAAATCTTCTATTCCTTGGCCTGGCTTTCTACCGGGAAATATTTCTGGTGATATGGGTGGCAAGGAGAATGCATGTGAATTAGTAAATGAAGACTCATCCGCCTTTATTTATAAAAAAAATACATAAAATATTGATCAGGACTAAATATTAAAATTGATTGAATTTTTTTTTTTTTTTTAAACACAGACCAATACTTGCCTGAAGTCACTGACAATAAAGAATTTTCTATCTACGTTTTGTTAGTAAAGCTATGCCCGTCAATGAAATCTGCCATTACTTTTATATATAAGATATATATCCCATATTGAATAAGTTGACCAACTTATTTCTCTTTGTACTTGTTGAAGATTCGTCCTCGACAATCAGTCCGACAGTGACTTTGTTGCTGTTAGGCTGATGCATGGTCCTGTTCAGTTTCAGGAGGTCCACCCTCCCAGGATTCACCCTCTCTTTGAAAAGGAGTTAGTTTATCGCTTATCGCCTGAGAATGCTGACGGAACTGCTCAGGCATTTTTCTAGGCTAGAGTGTGTTAATTCTAGTGTGTTGACTTTTTAACTTAAACCTGACCTTATGTCTAACCTACTGGCGAGATAAATAAAATAAGATATATATATATATCCCAAATGAGTGTATGTATAACTGACAAATATATCCATCTTACCATTCTTTAAGGAGTTAAAAATGGAGACAAGTTTGTATGGTGCATCAAAATTAAAAGTGAAAAGAATTTGTGCATGGGTTACACAAGGTTGGCCATCTCTAGTTTATCCAATCTATGTTTAACAATGGAAATATTATTAAACTTAAGCATGACAGACCAACAAGTAAACAAACCAACAGACAGACAAATCTTCTTTAAGAGATGAAAGGACATACGTAAAATAAATAAAATTGAAAAAAATAAAAAAAGATTTTTTTTTCAAATTGCAATACTTGAAATAAATTGTATCCAGAGGATTTCAGTATTTTGACAGAGAATCCAGAGTTTTTTTAATTTTTTTATTATTATCTTTTAACCCTGAAATTAGCAAGCAGCTTCCAAACAAATCTGCCGCCATCTTAGAATGACTCGCACGATAGATTAAAAGTGACGATAACAAATTCATAGATAATAAATCTTGCAATCAGTATCTACATGTGAAACTTATATAGGTAGATAGAAAAGTAAATTTTCTTTGCGCTTGGTAAATGTTATTTATTTGTTACACCTTTTTTTCTTGTTAACTATACTGCACAATCACCGTAAATGGTTATAATACTACTACTACTACTACTACTACTAATAATAATAATAACAAATCATGCTTCTAGTAACTTAAGAATGATGGGAAAATGGAAACCAGTGTAAAAAAAAGAGCGTAACAGTGAGGGAGACGTGAAACTAAACTGGAAGCAGCGAAGACAATAAAAATCAATTGAAATGAATATAGCGTCAGCAAATAAGGAAACGCTACAAGCAAACCTACAGTGATTATGCATTTTTTTAAAAATTTACTAATGAGTAACCACTTATCAAGGCTAAAAGCCCCTCGAGGATAAGGGTTAATGGTTTTCAAGCAGCCAGCTCTCAAAGTGGCTCCCACTCTCCACCCCCAAGCAGTGATAGGTCAAATCAGTCCACCGTGCCAATTATCCTTGTATGCTCCTTTCATATGCTTTTTTTTTTTTACCTACTTGGTAGCAAACATTATGGAGTGCATTTCTCTATTTTATGTTGGATACACCATTATAATGATGTTTCATTTGTAATATATTTCAATTTCAGTTTTAATAAACGTTTTATTTGTTTCGATTTTATTGCACAGTTTTTTGAGATGATTGAAATGCAGTTCAGATAATGTGGCCTCACATCAGTGGCGAGGGGGGCGATACGCGGAAAAAAAAAAAAAAAAAAACCTCAAGAGAAAGCCACAAAACAGTGTGTATTCTCTCCTTATGACCAGACATTTTCTGAAGGCCGAAATCAAATATTCCACAAGTGAAAACTCTAGAGGAAACATGATTATACACAAACCCACGAGGTAAGCTGTTTCTTCCAAACAACAATATCTTCTATTATACGATCGCTTCATAGAGAGCTTCTGGTACTGTTCCAGTAGAAAATGTCGGGTAATTTTTTTTACTATAACAGAAAAAAAAGGGGTGAAACTAATATGCAACAAATAAATGTTACCAAAGGCAAGATAAGTTACTCTTGTACCTACCTGGATAAGTTTATTTGTGTTTTAACTTATTTTCAAACGTTTTTTGTTCAAAACAAACCTAGTGTCGACACTGTTCAGTTAAAACGAAAAAAAACCAAAAAAACATAGCTGCCCATAAACCCTGCATGAGGACCCTTAATAATCGCTCAAAAATCGAAAATGAAACAAAATATTGATATAACATTACATCTTTGCAGGATTGGTGACATTTTTTGGATGTGTTTCTACCAGTATTTTGTTTAATTTTGGATGTTTGAGCGATTATCAAGGATCCTCGTGCAGCCATGTTTTATGTTTTTCATTCTCACTAAACAGTGTGGACACTAGGTTTGTTTTGAACAAAATAACGCTTTAAAATAAGTTAAAACAAACTTATGTAGGTATCTTGCCTTTGGTAACATTTATTTGTTGCATATTTGTCTTTCACCCCCTTTTTTGTTCTGCTAATTACAGTAATAAATACCCCAAGTTTCAGTTTTAATAAATACCATTTGATTTCATTATCCGTTTCTTACAAAACGTGATTATGCTGATTATTCTTGATGGAACATTTGTATCGGATGAGGATGAGGATGAGGCCACCAGGAATTGCTGGAAGGAAACCCCCATTTCTATTGGTTATTAAATGAAATAGTTGTTTGCATCATGCATTCAAAATTCTTTTTCCAGAGATGTCAAGTTGGACATTTTTGAAGGAGTTCGTACAAAGAAATTGACTCCTCTCACAGAAACCATTTTAATTAAAACATTTTCAATTTTCTTTTTTAAATTGTGAAACTATTTATAATTTGCTACATATAGCATAAAATTATCTTGTCAGATTTTCAAAGTCAGGCTCAAATAGTATTTAAGCTGACAAATCAAACTTTGCTTCTGACTGGTTAATTTTTATTTGCTATTGTTATACCGTGTTATTGGTAATACAGTAATGTACTTAGCTACAATTTATTTTATAATTGACTTAGTTCGGCCCAGATGACTGCTAATATGAAACATTTTTAAATAATAACCTAAAAATAAAAATCAGCAAGGGGGATAACTCATTTTAACTTGAAGAATATAATAGGAGTTGTCAACCTTTAGTTTAAAAATGTGCAAACAAATAAAAATGACATCACCGCATCCCGGGTAATACCGAGTAGGTAAAGCTAATATATATATATATATATATATATATTGTAATGTTTGTACCAACAGGTTAAAATCTGAAAGAATCTTTACTGTGTTTATATAATAATTCTCAATAATTAATAGAGCTATATACAATAATAACATTTTTATTTATACAAACATTTCGTGCCTACAAATCAAGATATGTTTCAATCATAGCTTTGACAAGCTAGATTTCCTCAGTCCAGGAAAAAATATAATTGTCTGCTCTTTACGATTTCATAATTAAGAACCTTAATTATGGAAATCATAAAAAGCTGACACTTATATTTTGTTTTCTCGGCCTGAGGAAATCTAGCTTATACAAAGCTATGATTGAACCATATCTTGATGTGTAGTCGCCAAATGTTTGTATAAATACAAGTGTTATTATATATATATATATATCTATATCAGAGTAGTCTTTTTGTTTTGTTTTTAAATTGAAATTCATCAAGATATTTTGTATTAATAAGGGTGTTATTTTTCAAAAATTTTTCCAATTGAATTCACAAAAGGAAAAATTTAAATATCTACATGTGTATGTTGTATACTAAGAAAATTTCAAATTAATATTAACAAAAAATGTCAAAACAAAAAATGTCAAAATAAAAAATGGCTTACACAGTTAGAAATTAAGGAGAAAAACAATAGAAGTAAAAGGAGTAAAACAAAGTAGAAATTTATTTTTTGCTAACTTTAAAAAAATTTTTTTAATTCACTTTATTGACACTTTATTTACCAATTCTTATTGAAACGGACTGAGGATTCACAAGATATTTAAAAGAATTTTCACCAATCCGTTTTTTGCTTTTTAATGTTTTAACAATTACTAGACTTTATAACATTTTTATTTTCTTCCAGATTAAGTTTAGTCAAGTATCTTTTAAATAAAATTAAAATTATCTTAAACATATTTAAAATGTTTATTCCATGAGAGATTTCCTTAAAGTTAAACTCATATTGACTATAATGCTATACACAAATCACTTATATATAGGAAATTAAATATTTAAAGCTTATGGTTATAACCTTGCACAACAAAATTTGAGGAGCAACTTCTTATATATATATATATATATATATATCTTCATAAAAATTGATTTTCTAATTAAAAATAGTCATGAGTTATTTATTTTAATGACTAAAATCCTAAAAATGAATGTTTTTAATAGAAGTTTTTTATTATTAAGATTTATTTAGTGAAATGAATGTAAATATATTTTGGAGTTAGCAGACAACAAACATTACAAGCAGTACAAATCAGTTTGTTTTTTTTATATTAAAAAGAATTAATATGATCTTTGGAGAAATTAAAAAATGTCGCTTTGCAATATTTTCAAACATGTTTATTGCACAAAACCATTGTATTTAATTTTTTTAAACAAGTCAAAATGTAAGTTATAGCATTTAATATATAGCCTATGTAAATAAATGATGCAAGATGGAAGAGAAAAAACTCTGTTCGTAACATATGACAAGGGAAATAACCATGTTCGTAATATGCGACAAGGGAAATAACTCCGCCCAATGACATCATTTACAAAATGGAAAAAAAAAATTATTTTTTTTAGGAGTACTTTCCTTCCTGGTACATTATAAATAGCTATATTTCTATTCCCTCTTAACCCATTTATTTACATTGAAAAAAAAAAAAAAATCAAACTCCAAGCTGACAAGATGTTTTTTAACGATTTCACGTGTCTTATTCAAATTGCTACAACTTAATGTTTTCTTGTAAAAAAAAAATAAAAAACTCAGAACAGTAAGTAAAATGGTTTGATGCAATACTAATTCTTTTTTCAAATATTGCTGAGTGGCAGTTTCTAGGATTCTCCTAAAGTTACTGTTAACCCTTAAAAGGACTGCATGCCAAAACTGAAAACCCATGAATATATTTTAAAATATTTTTTTGAATGAATTGCAAATACTCGATGCAAATAAAAAAGAACTGAAAGAAGAAAAAAAAAATCGGAAATCTAATAAAACATTTTGTAGCGGCAACAAACAAAGACCAATCAAGAGGGCAATGTTTTCTCTAAAAGTGTCAAATAACACCATAGTGACGACAACGGGAAGGGAATCTACAAAAATGTGATTACTATATACTAATGTAACATAGAAGTTTGGATAGGGTGAAACTTTAAAACATGATATAAAACTTCTTTTGCCCCAAACGAATATCAAATTCCAATATTTAAAATAATTCATGTTTAAGTAGGGGTGGGACGTAATGGGTGAGAATTTCAGATTCATGCGAGTAGTATTTTTTGTGTTCATTTATACATAAATAACACTAAACAATCAAACATTTTGAAAATTTTACAAAATTCAGAAGGTGCAGGCCAATAGTTTTTGGCTATTTTACATCCATGAAAACCCTTTCACAGCCTGAAAATGGTCCTAAATTAAAGTACTATATCAGATTTAACCATCTATATCCATTCGTAGCTTTTGAGGATGTTTTAGGACCTGCAATGTCGCATGAAACACTTTTTCACCGAAAAATGATGGATTTTGAGTCCTGTGGAGCCCTAATGGCTATTTTTGGCCTGCACCTTCTGAATTTTGCAAAATTTTCAAAATGTTTGATTGTTTAGTGTTATTTATGTATAAATGAACACAAAAAAATATTACTCGCATGAATCTGAAATTTTCACCCATTACGTCCCACCCCTAGTTTAAGTAAATACATTTTGGAATTTTTCAGATGAAGATTGATAATTTATATTATTTGGATCATTCTAACTACTATTCTCATTTTGGTTGTTCTTTTCGCAACGTTTCGGCTGATGTAATCTCCAACTTTTTTCAGGTGCATCTTTTAAAAGTCAAGAACTTCTTTTCTCAAACTAGGAAATCTATACAGAATTTCGAATCAACCTTTTATTTAATACATGGGGGTAGATTGTCCTCGTTTCGTCAGCCATGATCGAGTAGAAGTGTAAAGTAATTTTTATTTTATTCTTAGCGAAGATTGAACTTTTGACCTCCAGAATAATGAAGAACCGATTCATACTCAACGCCTTTATTCATTGTCCCACAGGTTCACGTGTGAAAAGAAAAGTAACACAAATAAGTTATTACAATTGAAAAGGATTTCTAGAGACCTGTGAGGTAAGACATTTTCTTTTTAAAGTATAAACTTAACACGAAAATACTAGCAAGACCCACATAAATTCCATGATTAAGTAATTAAAATAGGTCTTAATTTTATCATGGTGTGGATCGACCATCACTGGGTCCCCGAGTGGCAGATATGGGGAAATGCCTTTCAGTTGGCCAGTTGTGAATAAGCAAGATGCAATTACAGACCAACTGGAATTTCATCCTTAAGAGGATGGTGACTTGAACTAGTCAAATGTGTCTTCATGAAATGCACCGTTTTAAAAGAATTAACTTTGGTGGACGTTAGGTTCTTAGGACGTTAGGTAACTGACTGATTCGGTCAAGTGAGGACTGTTGGCCTTGGCTGATAACTCACTCAGAGTTTGTCCTGATAAAACACACAGGCCCTGAGCTGTAACAGGTTGGTGTTAGGGATGGCATCCAGCTGTAAAACCGTGGGTCAATTCTCACTCTGAATGACTTTTTCCATGATAAACAGAACTCTATAAAGAAAGTCGCTTCATACCGCCATGGCCAACATGCAATCCACATCTGATGTGAAAAAGACATACTAATGGAATATCTATGTATTTATTTAATAACATTGATCATTATATATTTAACTGCACTAATACATATGTATAATGACTAGTGTCATTTAACACTGAATATTATTTAAAAAGAATAGAGTTTTGAGTTACAAGCATACACACACAAAATCTCCATTATATTTAAATCATTAATCTGGTAAAGGAGTGGAGTTCAAATAAATGCATATTTTATAATAGAACTATGACTGAAAAGTATAAAATATCACAATGTGCAAAATAAATTGACAGATGCAAATGTGCAAAATATGAAATTTAAAAAAACAAACTAATTTCTAAAATTGAAAGAAAAAATGAAATACTGAATGAAAATAGATTTTTTTTTAAATTTAGAAATAAAGTCGAGAATTTTATAGAAAATTAGGCAGATATTTCTGAATATACTTTTTAGTTTCATTTTTTTAATCTGTCCCCTCCCCTCACATTATTTATAAATAGTCATTATAAGTAATAATATTTAAACTTTTAAACATTTATAACAAATAAGTCTTGTTATACCCATACTCAATGACCATCTTTGTTAAGGTGCAAATGAAAATAGAAATTTATATATTTTAAAGGGAGCTCTTGGTAGAAATTAGACTAAACAAATCAGACTACCACCGACTTGCAGCAAAATCAAACCCCTTCCACTGTAGAGATCCCTAGATACTGGACGCTTTTCTACTCTGATAGCTACTTTTTTCCTTGGACTGCTTGTCTTTAGATTTCCCTTCTTGCTTCCTTGGCTGCATCAACATGCATAAATGTTGATGTAATGTGAATAAACATGTTGCTGTCCAACTCCCCACCCTTATAAATTTGGCCCCTATCATAAAAGCCCCTCATGCTTCAGTGGCAATATGTCTTGTTTGGGATCAACAAAAGTAAAAATTAAAAGAAAATTTAATTACAGGATTGGGATGTTTTGTTTTACAACACATCAACCATATAGGTCATTTTGTGCCATGCAATTAATGTATTACAGGAGGCAGTTCATCCCAAGCAGCAGCTCCCCCACTGCCCTAAGATGATTTTACAGAGTGCCAAGGCAACTGAATCGTTTTTTTTAACAACTACTATGAGGTTAGCCAAATACAAGCTTACTCGCATTAAAATCAACCTTCTGCCATAATTTGTGTGTTGTAAGGAGGTGAGTAAATATACACGCACACATTTCAAAGAAATTACCAATTTAAACGAAAACGACAAAGCCCCTTATTTTTCTGAATGAAAAACACCCTCGTGCCAAAGACTATACCATCATTGAAAGTCTTTTTGAGAGGGAAAAGGGTTTTCAAAATGTAGACATATTTGGTAAATCCTCCTAAAATATATTATATATATATGTGTGTAATAATACAGTATTATATTTGATAAGTGATATATGCTCAATTCCAAAAGTGCTAAACACCATAGGTAGAGCATGTGTGTGTAATAATACAATATTATATTTGGTAAGTGGTATATGCTGGGGAGGTGGGGAGAGGTGAAGAGGGAAATAGAGTGGAAAATGGAGAGAGAGAGAGAGAGAAAGAGAGAGAGAGGTTTTAAAAGATGTTACACACACTTATTAACTTTATTTTGTTGTTAATGTCCCCAAGCAATGCCGCGTAGCCATGTTAGTCTATTATATAAAGGAAAGTCGCATTTTAGGTCTGTGTGTCCAGCTAAAACTCAGAAACCACCAAAGATACACTTACAGACCTTATATATTCAGATCCAGCATGATCTCGAGCTGTGTATAGTAAAAAAAAAATAATTAAAAAATTATAACATTCACCAGGGATCAAATTATTGCGGAGGGGGGAAGGTCAGATAAAAATTTACTTTCTTACTGGTAAATATTCGGAAAACATTGAAACTAGGTTAAACAATCGGTTGCTGATGACCTTTTCTTTTTTCTATTTTACTGAAACAGTTGCAAAGTTGGCGCATAAATGAGAGAAATGGAGGGATGTCAAAGGGAGAGGTATGTTCAAAGAAAGAGTGAGAGAGAGAGAGAGAGTTTACTTATATATAAAGAGAAAACAGTGACATCCTGAAGGGTCAAAAAGCCAATAAGGCTTGCAACACAGCATTCCATAGAAAGAACAAAAAAATGTTCTTCTAGTAAAAAAAAGAAATAAAAAAAAGAAAAAAGGAAAAAAAAGAAAAGAAAAAAAAGAAAAAAAGAAAAAAAAGAAAAAAAAGAAAAAAAAAGAAAAAAAAAGAAAAAAAAGAAAGAAAAAGTAAAAAGAAAAAAAAAGAAGAAAAAAAAGAATTAGTAGAATGAAACTTCCTGCAAGAACAACAATACGAATGCTAAGTCCCATAACTCCAGTCCATCAATCAAATCAAGCACTAAACTTGTTGACAAAGGAGGCTGGGACAGGTAGGGTAGCCACCCCACTTACCACACAGCATATAACGTAGTTAGAGATATAGAAGAAGTAGCGGTGCAAAAGGTTGCACTAATCTATTAGTGTGAGTCCCACGACTCGGTGGTCGATTGACAGTCGGACTTCTCCATGACACTTGAATCATCACCCGCACACAACTTGAGCCACTGAATTGCGATGAAAGTGGAAAAGAAAAAAAAAAAAACAGACAAAAAGATAGCTTTGTCTAAAAGGATGAAGGAATTACCATATTTCCCTACCACATAAGACACTGAGATCAACAGACGACGCTAGTCGAGAATGTATACTCAGGTGCATCATACGTGAGAGTTTAACCGACTTCTGTTGTTATGTGCAAACCTATCTTAGCATCATAAGACACAGGAGGTCTTTTAGACATAAAAAAAAAAATTAAAAAGAAAGTGTCTTCTGTGGCAGGAAATATGGTAGGTCATGGGTGGGGACAAGATATTCATATCATTCCGGTTTTTAATTATACCTAAAAAAAAGTAAGCAGGCGGAATATTATGAAAAGTATTTGTGAAGAAATTAAATAAATTTATTTATTCTTTGCATCATTCAGCATGAAGATAGATATAAGAAAGAAAAATTACATTTATACTTATTATTTTACTCAATCAAAGTTTAAACATTGAAAATGTGAAATAATTATTCTTGAATGGTGATTCTTCTTCGTACATCTGAATACATACAGTAACTTTTAAATGTATTTGAAGAGGCAGTTTTCTTTTTTTAGTGTAACAAACCAAAACATTACACAAAGGGATGATCAAATATTTCGTCATCAATAATCTATTTTTTTATTTTGTCATCAATCATCTATTTTTTTATTTTGTCATCAATCATCTATTTTTTATTTTTTCATCAATCATCTATTTTTTATTTTGTCATCAACCATCTATTTTTTTATTTTGTCATCAACCATCTATTTTTTTATTTTGTCATCAATCATCTATTTTTTTATTTTGTCATACATCATCTATTTTTTATTTTGTCATCAACCATCTATTTTTTTTTATTTTGCCATCAACCATCTATTTTATTTTTATTTTGCCATCAACAATCTATTTTTTTTATTTTGTCATCAACCATCTATTTTTTTTATTTTGTCATAAACCATCTATTTTTTTTATTGTCATCAACAATCTATTTTGTTTTATTGTCATCAACCATCTATTTTTTTTTATTTTGTCATCAATCATCTATTTTTTTTATTTTGTCATCAACCATTTATTTTATTTATTTTATCAATCATCTATTTTTTTATTTTGTCATCAACCATTTATTTTTTTTATTTTATCAATCATCTATTTTTTTTATTTTGTCATCAACCATTTATTTTTTTATTTTTTCATCAATCATTACTTTTATTGTCATCAACCATCTATTTTTTTTTATTTTGTCATCAATCATCTATTTTTTTTATTTTGTCATCAACCATTTATTTTTTTTATTTTATCAATCATCTATTTTTTTTATTTTGTCATCAACAATCTCTTTTTTTATTGTCATCAACCATCTATTTTTTATTTTGCCATCAACAATCTATTTTTCTTTTAACATCTTATGAACCTAAATGCTAATTAATTAATTTTTTTTATATAATGGAGATTATGTGTCTCTCTCACTGACACCTTGATGTGGTGACAAAGCTTGCATGCTTCGGCGACCCCAAGAGCAATGCATTAGCTTTTCCTTAAACCAATTATTCAAAAATATATACTCTGGTATTTATGACATAAACTATGATGAAAATAACATGAGAATCATATGGTATATAATTCTGTTTTTGCACAGGGATTCCTCGAGACATGTAATTTATTTTAAGAGTTACGTAAGAGTAAAAAGGTTGAGAAATGCTGCTTTAGAGTATGGTTCATTAGTATTTAATAGAATCTAAAATCAATTTTTATAGCTTACTAGCTGCCTTCACCCGCTCGCTATCACTTTAACGAAGTTCGCTACTTGAAACAAAAATATAAATAATAAACATTTCATTCATAATTTTGATGAAATGACGAAATAAAAATTTCACATTTATTCATATACCTAGTTAAACAATAACATTTTGGTAAGTTTTATACAAATTTATTTATCTTTTAAATATGATCGTAAACAAAGGAAAATAAAGAAGAAATCAATTTTCTGAGTGTGTGTGTGTGAAAATCTCTTAATAAAATACTAAGCATTTTTTACGAAATAAAACTATTTCTAAACAGAAGTATTTGTTATATTAAAATTAAAAAATAATTCAATTAAAAAACAAATAGTTAATGGAATGTACTTTTGTAAAAACAATATGCAAATTAGTTAACCTAACAACTTAGATCGCATGTACATAAGCAGTATATAAAAAAGATGGTGCATCTATTGTGTAAAGTTTAAATAGGCATTTTGACTTTATCGTTACTATGAGAAATGAACCCAATTTTCGCATTTATTCATTTCGATGATTGCAGGGAAAAATAATAGATTTTGCGCAAGGTGAAAACTAAAAAAACAAAAACATACCAGCTTGGAAATACATCCATATTGAAATGTGAATTTGATCTTTTTGAATAAAAAAAATATTCTTAATATGATTTTAGGAGGCTAGAAACAACCACCATAATCAAATTTGTTTCAACGTCAGTTTTACATGCAAGCATGTGTTGGATGGTCTTTAATTATCCCTCTTTCTCTCAAGTCCATCCTTATCACTTCCGCCCATGTTTTCCTTGGTCATCCCTTGTGAACTGACCTTGCTACCCCAATTGTTCTACATCTACTAACTCAAGAATTCTCATCCATTCTTTCAATGTGGCCATACATTCTAAGTCTTCTGTTCTGCACACATCTCATTATACTGTCCAGATTTGATCTTCCTCTGATGTCATCAAATCTAAGCCTGCATTTAAGACTCACATTACACATCCATCGTATCATTCTCATATCTATTTTTTCAGTTAATTATATTAAACCTGCATTAATAAGTGGAGAAATAGTTATGTGACGACAGAACTGTTTCCAATTGGTTGATTTATCGACATAGTCAACTATATAATAGGAGTGACATGGAGCTCACTCCCCACGACCAATGTTACAACATCGTCAGCCAGTCGCTGTCTTCATCCAGACCAATTCTGCTGACATAGTTTGAGACAAGTCCATTTTCGTATATCTATCTATTAGGAAGCTTTAATATGTGTGTATATTTGGTGTCTTATTTGTGAACACAAATTAATTCTGTTATATTTAATAAGTAAAGTTTTTAGAATTTTTTTGTTTGTGTTAAAACTAGTGATAGGATGATTCCAATATTTTTTTCCTATTCCGATACAATTAGCGATTCTGTTCTAAATTGCCGATTCCGATACAATTACTGATTCGGTTCTAAATTACCGATTTTCATACAATTGCTGATTCTGCATAAAAAGTAGAAGTCCTCACCTACTTTTAAATATAGATCTAATTTTCTTTTTAATTTAACAAACTTCTTAATGTTTTCCCTTTATGTATTGTATCCAAGATTTTGATAAACTCATTGTGAAGATTTTCATCTATATTTTTCACTTGTGCCATTTTTTCCTATTTATCCATTCATACCATTTTTGCCTGTGCCATTTTTAACAGGCCATTAAATTCGTTACTATGGTCTATAAATGTTTGTTTTACTTGCATTTTAAAATCAATAAATATTCATGATCTTATCAATAGTACCAGCAATAGAAAATTAAGTTTTAAACAAAAAGATTAATTAAAAACATCGTTTTTGGAATCAGAAATTAGGCTAAAATTTTTCTGATTCCAATATCGATACCCCAAAATATTCCGATTTTTCTGATTCCGATTAAGCGTCCCAACAGTAATTAAAACGAATACGAAAATGATAATTCTTATAATTAAATGCATAAAAAAATAATTTTAAAAAATCAGGATTCAGACCCACAAAATACATGTCTTGTTATGTTGATGGCAAGAAAATATGTTGTTCTTGTGTAATGTTATTGTAATAAACATCATAATCACATCGACACATCAGTTTTCATTAGATCGCTGAAGTTAAGCAACGTTGAGCCTGGTTAGTACCGGATGTCTGATCATTTGGGAAAACCAGGCACATCCCAGCAAAAAAACTGCAAAAGCTAATGTTATTAAAATCATCTCGTCTAAGTGGGATGCACATGCGACTGAGGATTCCTTGTGAATTTAATATTCCTTAGAAACTTCCTTCTTTGGAGGAAGGCGGCTCAACCCAATCCGCACCAGGACAGGAGGAATGTTATTGTTGTGTGTTCAACACTAAAAGAACAACTGCCTGTTCAAATCCTTTTAATAGTTACTGTGAGTGTATTCATATAGAGGGTGTCCCCAAAAGATGTATAAACCTTTTGAATCGTTATAACCCATTCAATTTACTGAATTTGACTTGCAAACAAGATTGATAGAAGAGAAAGAAAACACATTTAAAGATACTGACAGTAAAATTAACAAAAACATAGAAAGTTAACTTTTAATAAAGGTAAAGGCCACAGCGTTTAAAGCAGGAAACCTGAAACAATTGTAAAAAAATGAGGAAGCAGAATGTGCTCAAGTACCAGAGTAAATATTGCAGGACGTTTGTATGGTCTATTTCTTCACGATATGAAGTCTATTGAGCAGAACA
Source organism: Sepiola atlantica (assembly GCA_963556195.1). NCBI lineage: Eukaryota > Metazoa > Mollusca > Cephalopoda > Sepiida > Sepiolidae > Sepiola > Sepiola atlantica. The sequence goes on along the minus strand of OY744517.1, from coordinate 67,603,765 downwards.
GGTTAGGGTTCATTTTATGAACATTAAGAAATTACCCCAAGTAGCCTTTACCTTTATTAGAAGTTTATTGCCTATTTTTGTGTTAATTTTACTGTCAGTTTTTTTTTTGAATGTGTATTCTTACTCTTCTATCAATCTCGTTTACAAGTAAAAATCAGTAAATTGAACAAGTTACATAGATAAAAGTGATAATTAAAAAAAAACTGAGAATATTTTGCATTGATATTAAAGCGGTGATTATGTGACTAAACTAAAACTGAAGATCATTTGTAATATGATGATCTGTGTTGAAACTATAAAATAACTTCAAAATGATTCAAAATAAAATATTTAAAAAATTGTGTTTATTAAATTACATTTTTGGCAAAGATGCAACTTTAGTTCACACTATACAAATTTGGCTTTTTTTTCTTAAAACTTCTTCAGTTAGTATACTTCTGATAGTTTTTCTTTTTGCTGTTTCATCATTTTCTTTTTCGTGCTCGTTTGTGAATTGTTATTTAGTTGATTTTGTCGAGGTCTCCTTCATCTTCAAATCTTCTGCTTTCTTCAGCTTCTTTCTTTTTTCAATTTGAAGCCTTTGATTATATATTCTATATATGGGAAAACTCAGAGGACTTTCATCACTGGATTATAACGATTTAAACGGTGTATATATTATTTTGGGACACCCTATATATAATAGTGAAATTTATAACCAGAATCATGACTGAAAAATAAACATCTAAGACAATAAAACAGACAATTTTTAAGTGTAAAATCCTTGCACCTGAAAGAGCGAGAGAAATAGTTAAAACATTAAAAAAATAAAATCAACGGTCGGATCAGAATTTCTTGGAGAAAACGAAAACAGTCATGCTGATAAGCTGAGAAAAGCAGTTCATTTCTATTATTACACAATCAAAATTAAAACAAAAACATTTTTTTTTCCAAATTGACAGCAAATAATGGCACCAGATTCATCTTGTAAAAACTAATTTTCAAATACTGAAAATATCTATTAACATACATTGAAACTAAATATGAAGGATAATAAATATTTTTTTTAAAATTCGAACTGATACACAAACAGGCCGTGTGGAAAGTAACTCCCCATTATTAAGTGCTCAATGGTATGGAACCACTATCTCCTATCCACCGGGTCTCTAGGTGGCAGATAAGGGAATGGCATTCAGATATGGGGGTTACCCGTGAATACCCAATAAGCAGTCCCGGACCAACTGGCTGTCTATTCAGAGAGTATATGTGGGATATGCTCTAGTCAGGTATATCGCCATGAAATGCATACAGATGGCAGGTGTAAAGTTTAGACTTGACGGGTGTTGGCCGCCATAAACGCTGACTGACTGATTTGGTCAAGTACGGGCTGTTTAGCTTTTTCGGTGATGCATTTAGTATCAGTCATTTATATTTGAATGTGCATATATACATATATGATGTGGAGCGATTATATCCCATCCACCGGGTCTCTAGGTGGCGGATAGGATAACGGCCTTCAGATGTGGAGGTTAGCTGTGTGAATACTCAATAAGCAGTCCCGGACCAATTGCATTCTACTCAGAGGGTGTATGTGGGATATGCTCTAGTCAGGTATATCGCCATGAAATGCATACAGATGACAGGTGTAAAGTTTAGACTTGACGGGTGTTGGCCGCCATAAACGCTGACTGACTGATTTGGTCAAGTACGGGCTGTTTAGCTTTTTCGGTGATGCATTTAGTATCAGTCATTTATATTTGAATGTGCATATATACATATATGATGTGGAGCGATTATATCCCATCCACCGGGTCTCTAGGTGGCGGATAGGATAACGGCCTTCAGATGTGGAGGTTAGCTGTGTGAATACTCAATAAGCAGTCCCGGACCAATTGCATTCTACTCAGAGGGTGTATGTGGGATATGCTCTAGTCAGGTATATCTCCATGAAATGCATATAGATGCCTGATGTAAATTTAGACTTGGCAGGTGTCGGCCGCCATAAAGACTGACTGACTGATTTAGTTGAGTGCGGACTGTTGACTTTGGTTGGTGACGCACTTAGTGTTGATCACAAAAAGCGTTGGCCAAGGAAGCGAATCCTCCATAAAACTTTTGCTTCAAATAAACCTTCATGGATATTTCGATGCGTGCAGCTAGCCAGCTATTTGAATGAGGGCTCACCAGTGTGAATGATGACCCTGAACCTGCATGTTAATAAAAAAGAACTGATGAAGATTTTTTTTTTTTTGGTTTGTTTTACAGCATATCAACCATCTTTGGGTCATTTAATGCCGAATCAAGTTGTTGAATGGTATTTTATGGGTAGGACGATTTCATTTTCTAATTGGTAATATGCTCTAAAAAGCTTTGTTTACTTTAATTCATTTATATTTTTATAGTTTTAACAGCATGTCAAAACTTAGGGTTATTTTATGCCGAATATTTATGGAAATTGGGGAGTTTCCCCTTTTTGTTTGAATTTATATATATGTAATGTTTTTTTTTGTTTTTTTTTAATTCTTTGGTAGAGTCCGATTTTTTTGAAGTATGAAAGATGTGGGGATTGTTTTTTTCAAAAAGATCTTTAATATTTTTTTCTTTATAGTAGTTATTTCTTATTGTTGTAAAATCGATGCAGTCGATTAAAATGTGTTTGATTGTGAGTGGGGTTTGGCATGGTATACAGATGGGTTGGTTTTCCTTTCTCAAGAGATATGATTGGGTTAAAAGTGTATGCCCCATTTTTAACTGATGAAAAAAAAGTAATTTATTACTGAAATATAATTCTTGCAAGAAATGAATATGATGAAAAAGTTTATAGCATGTGTTGTAAACCATGTAATTTAGGTTATAATAATTAATAACTCGTAAAACAAAATGTATGACTTTTCAACAGAAAGGTTTAACATATTTATTAAAAGTGAAATTAGAATGAAATGAGTTATTTAGCCGCTGTAACGCGAGATGAAATATGAGCCAGTCTGATCCGTGTCAATGTTTACTTTTTCACTCCGGAAGCCACTCGACAAGGGGCGATAACTCTCAAATGGTCCAAGGGACATAACTGCGTTATCTTTAGTTATCCTTACAGCATGGGGTTTTATTTAGAATTTAATGTGGGCACCAACATATATACCACTCATCCAAAACAGTCGACCTAGAAAACAGCCTCACATTCTATGAGTAATGTTTCTGACAAATGTGCAAGAATTACTTTTTTTTTTCAACATGAAACAAAGACTGTAGGACATTTTTGACTGAAACTTGGCGGACAAGTCAGGCATAAACTGAACTTTATTTGTACCAAATATGATTAAATTACAGAAAGGCTTGTGAATTTTATTAACGATTCCATGGGTGACATTTTTTTAGGGGGGGGGGGGGGTGAGTCACCCTGTATTATAACTTCAGAAATCTGAGCATCTGTATTTAGCAGAGGTGTGGGAGGTGTTGTATATTGATGTGGGAGGGGTAGCTCATGTTGCTGTGACTCCACAAGCGAGAAGTGGGAGATCGAATGAGTCTCTTTCCCAAGCTAGAATTCAGCGAGAAAGAATGCCTTGAATTCTGTAAGGTACCTCCACTTCACCTCTGGTCTCGGGAGTGAGAAGTTTAGGTACACACCAACAGCGATTTGATACCATAGTTCACAAATATGTCTTCCCCTGGTCAGAGTTTTTAATAAAGAAACTGTTAACTTGTGTTGTGTTACATTATACAACAACGCTGGTCTGTTCCATGTGGTGCCATTTTCACAGTTGCAGGTAACAACAAAGGGAAAGGCGATGAAATTGACTATATGGTGAGCTGGTGGTGAGAGATATCAGGGTCACCCATCATTCAGATTCAAAGATGTTTGTAAAAGCGACTTGAAGGCCAGACACATTAAGATTGCCCTGCTGGGGATGAGATGCTTTGGTGGTTTTGTTTTACGGCATATCAACCCTTTTCGGGTTATTTAATGCCGAATCTGGTCATTTTGGAAATTGTTGTTTTTTGTTTTGGATTTTGCAGAACATGATTGAGTTTTGCAAAGGAAAAAAAAACAATAAAACATCAATGTTTGGTGCATTTTGAGTCAGGAAGTCAATAACTTCAGACAGCCGGATTTGGTAGCACCAGTAGGTTCTATTTGACCCATAGATGGGGCCCCTACAAGTACTACCACTCCGGGCCAGAGTGGACTTGGGAGCAATAGCAACTAAGGGCGACTCCACATTCCCCACAGCTCCCAAATGGAGGCCTTACCACTGGATGTCTTTTAAGGTCGTACCCAGGATTCTGGAGATAAGAGCTAAGTTAGAAACTGTGTAATGCTGAAAAGAAATTACATCTTCTGTGAGATGAACAAAGATGAAGATTAAAAAAATAAATAAATAATCAGCAGGTTTTACATGCAGTCAATGCAGCAGGGATTGTTATTCTCGCATTTGTTTCTATAAATAGCTTCTAAAAGGTGCTGTTCATTGTTCAAGTCTCCCTATTCACTTGCCTCCCCACGAGGGAAGAGTTAGACACCAGGTCGGTCTTTAATGTAGGGAAAATCCAGATCCCTAAAAATAAAAAAGGGCACTCTGGATTGGAACAAAAATAAAGATTGCTTCAGTCTCGAAGGATTTCTCTTTCACTGACTGAGGACAGAACAGATACTACACTTTGCTCCATGTCAAAAGACCAAGGTTCAAGTGAATTAAAAAATAAAAATGAGGGGAGAGCAGATCCATGGTCACCCGTAACCGACAGATGCCAATTAAATCCAGTATGATTTGAACTTAGTATAGCCGATTTCATATTCTACAACAGTATCCATTAGGTTCAACACACACACACTCGGCATATTAAGGAGTTAAATACAAACCTAATAAGTGATTACAATTAAAATAATATTTTTATTAAGATAAATATCTTAAACTATTTTAAACCATTGTCGCATATAGATTTATTTTGGGTTTGTGTATCCACATATAAAGTTATTTTGCAAGATTTTAAAAGTTGAACCCAAATAGCATTTAAGTTGACAAATAAAATTTTGCTTCTGATTAACCCATTTTCATTTGTTACTGTTGTACAATGTTATTGGCACTAGAATAACATACTTCGCTACAGTTTATTATTAAAATTATGTAGTTCTGCCTGAACAACCGATAATATGAAAACATTTTTCAATTATAACCAAAAAATCAAAATCAGCAAGGGAAAAAGAGTTGTCTCCCTTACAACTATTTTTTTTCTTTTTCTGTATAAGTTTAAAAATGTGCAAATAAACATAAATTAAAAACTAAAATGACTTTACTGAATCCCGGACAACGCCAGGTAGGTACAGCTCATCATATATAAAAAGAAAAGGTTGTTTTTTTTAGAAATGTTAATATTGTAAACATTAGACAAAGAAAAGAAACCGGGAGTTAAGGCTATGACTCCAATTGATCCTCTTCAACAATATTTCCCCCAAGTGAAAGGGTAGATCCATTACATGCTGTGCAGGGAGGACGAGTGCTACATATTACCATGACATGCTAAACCAAGTGACAATAACCACAACATGTAGCATTCATTGACAACAATAATTAATTGGAAAAAAGAAAAATGAAATGATGAAATTACAAGATGAAAATATAAAAGACCTTATGTAAAGAAATTATATTTTAACTCCTGAACTTAGCAGCTTACAAGGTATTAATTATATGTTCACATCGCTGTCGCTAAAGGCTCATATTATACACCTCCTCCATGTTTATAAAACTAGTATTATTTTGTTTTTAATATATTTTTTTTAATCACCAAAATACAGAAAATTATCCCATTTTAATGAAGTTTATAGAATTTATTAAATAAATACTCTATAGAGAACTAGAAGAATACCCATCCCCCAGGACAGGTCAAATTAATTCCTCGAACAGACCAGTTTTGCACCACTTTTATGTCCCCTTACAAAGATTAAGATCAAAATATAATGATATTAAATGGTATGTCTAGAATCCTTATTCTAATTTTGATCAAAATCCATTATATGATTTAAATTCTAGAAAATGTCTAAAATTTAAGACTTAAGCTTAAGAGGTCTTAAAAAGAAATTGAAATTCAGGGAATCTTGCTTGATTGGCGTCTAATGACTATGGATCAAATTTAATGCAAATCTGAAATATTTGAATTTTCAAATGGGAAGTTGGGCCATATTATGCCACCCCAAAATTCTTATTAAATACTTCAAAGGATCTGGAATTTGGGAAATATTGACTAATACCTATTTCACAAACATCGTAGGTATCTGAATTTTCACAAAAGGTTTCTACCCCTTTGCATAAAACTAAATTAAACTAAATATAACCCACATTATGAACCATTACCCCTAGCAGATGTATTCCAAAATTCATAATGATCAGTTAATTAGTTTAGGAGTGAATCCTGTACATACAAACATACTTAACTTTATAAAATAGAGATATATTTTCTTATATATATATATATATATATATATATATATGCGATTTTATTAAGGTTTACCAAAGCATTCCGTTCAGGAGACCAATGATCACCATGAAAGACTTTTTCTTACAAATATTATTTATTCAAATAATAAATAATATTTGTAAGAAAAAGTCTTTCATGGTGATCATTGGTCTCCTGAACGAAATGCTTTGGTAAACCTTCATAAAATCGCATATAAATGCTCTGTACTCTGTAATTGAGTATCATCGAGCTTGTTTTTATTTGCATAACCCCAGTCTTCACTGAATAATCTATTTTATAAGTGAAAAATCTAAATATATATATATATATATATATATATATGTATGTATACGAGCTCTGGTATTTATTAACTATTACCATCGAGCTTACTGACCTATTTTTTTGTGAATTTGAAATATATATATATATATATATATATATATATATATATAAACTGAGACACATTATCATGGTTGTTGATGATGATGAAAGGATAAAAAATAAAAACCTGCACCGCAAATCTGCACATGCTGCGGGGAAAAAAAACCTACAAAACATTTATGGGAGAAGGGGAGGCTGTGTAATTATGACAATTTCAATGTAATAAGTTGAAGATACTTCTTGTCATTGATGATGATTATTATTTAAAGCTTAACAACACCAAATAAAAATTGAATTCAGCCATTAGATAAGTTTCATGCAAATCAATTCGCAGCGAAGTCGAAAAGTAATTGAGCCAAAGCTGAAGTTAGAACGAACAAAATAATGAACAAATCTAAACAGAATATTATTATTATTATTATTATTATGTATATTTAAGAGGAAAAAACGGGGCTCAATTACATTTATAAGAGCGTTATTTATATGTGATACTATACAGCGATAAATAAATTAGCCATCTGATACTATAAGTTTTGAAGTTGGTAGTAATTAGCCTGTTAACCAATGAGAAAACAGTAGCACTTATCCTCGTCCCCAAGTCAGATTTACTATAAACATCAAAACCTATGGTATCAGATGGTTAACTGATTTATCATTATATAATATCGCATATAAATTTCAATATATTCAATGTCCTAGAAACAAATAGCTATTTTAGCCAGGCAATGCAGATATGCGCATATGAGAAGAGGAGGGGGAAGTGGTTGTTATGGCCGTTAAAGGGATTGTATTGTTGTTGCTGTACCTGCTCTGTGTTCAACTGGTCCACCGTGTGTACAGCATCGCGTACCTGCTGTGAAATAAAGCAATGATGACCCGAATGAAGAAACAAGTTGGTCTTGAAAATGGCAGATTGTGATAGAATAATAAAAGAATATTATGAGAAAGAGCAAAAAGGAGATGAAGATCGAGCGAGAGGGAGATTGAGGGAGATGGAGCGATAGAGAGTGGGAGCGATAGAGCGATAGGGACAGGGAGCGATAGAGCGATAGGGAGCAATAGGGACAGGGAGCGATAGAGTAATAGGGAGAGGGAGCAATAGAGTAATAGGGAGAGGGAGCAATAGAGTAATAGGGAGAGGGAGTAATAGATAGAGCAATAGGGAGAGGGAGATAGAGCAATAGGGAGATGGAGATAGAGCAATAGGGAGAGGGAGATAGAGCAATAGGGAGATGGAGATAGAGCAATAGGGAGAGGGAGATAGAGCAATAGGGAGAGGGAGATAGAGCAATAGGGAGAGGGAGATAGAGCAATAAGAAGAACGAAGGAGATTGGGTAGGAGAGAGAGATGGATAGAGATGGAGAGGGGGAGAGAGAGAGAGCGAGAGAGAGAAAAGAGATGGTTTACATGAGAGGTGCTGTCTATTTTGTACGATAAGCGTGGCGATATATAGAAAACTGGGTAAAATAAAGATTTGAGTAAATGAGATTAATAAGAGAAAAAAAGTTGAAATCCTTATTGTTTTGAACAAAACTTTAAAAACAAAGACAAATTTGTTAAAGCAAAAATTTAAAAAATAAGGTAAAATAAAAAAACTAACGAAGGAAGTAATATACCTCCATAGAAACCCCCAGTAAAAATATGATGGGGGGAAAAAAAAGCACACAAATTTTTACATTAATATAAAAAACTAATCAGTTATGTTTAAACAAGTGTTTAAATTTTTTGCTTTTTGTTTCTACTTTTTTTTTTACATGCCGGTATAACTTAAATTCAGATCCTTTAAAAGTCTCACCTGAAAGCACTCAATACTGTCCCTGTAACCAATTCTTTAAACCTTTATCACAGAATCAGTAAACTCTCTTGGTAAAATAAATCTCAATGTCTATTACATCAATTGTTGGCTGTTAAGACATCCTTTAAAACCGTCATGCTTCCTGAAATTTACGTAAACTTCATATGATGTCCCCCTTCCCTACACATGCACATCATGACTCATATGCTGTTCATTTCCCTGACAATTGTACATTATCCTATACATGCACTTTTGATGAGCTTTAGTGCACCTGAGAACTGTTCACAATGATTTCATTATCATTATTATTATTATTATTTAAATATCTTTATGCGGGGTTAAAATAATGTTATCTTTTCAGCTCAAGAAAGACAATCCTTATGTCAAATGAGAAAACACTGATTACTGACAAAAAAAATGGATCTGTTCTGAACAGGAGAATTGCAAAGATAAAGTGGATATGAATTAAAGACTAAAAGAAAGGAAAAAAATAAATCAACAAAATATTTTTTTAAATAAACTTGAGTTGAGCACGGTTCTGAAGAAGGAAAGAGTTCCCAAAATATTATATCATACGGAGTTTCCACCAGACCATCTTGATACAGGTATTACATAACATTGTTACATTGTGTAGATAAACAGATATATGTGTGTTTGTGAAAAAAAAAAAATATATATATTTAAAAATAACACACAAAAAAAGTTTCAAACATAACTACATGACATTTAAACATTGGAATATAATATTATTAGTAAAATATGCAAATATATATATATATATATATATATATATATGCATATTTGATTAATACTAGTGAGGCGTGGCTCAGTGGCAGAGTGTCGAGCTTCAGTCTCTAGGGTCCTGCTTTCGAATCTCGCTAGGTTCAGCCACGCTGATGAGCCGTAAGACTACGAAACATGTGTCCTTGAATAATTATATTAAAAAAAAAAATTATATACATATATCAGACATAGTGCTTACAGATAGTGACATGCATCTAGAATGCAGATGTTTAAATGGAAAAGTGTGAAAGACTAAAATAGTATATCAAACAAGACTTGAATATTTGAGGATATCAACAAAACAAAAGAAATTCTTAGATAATTCAAGAGAAAAGACGATTTACAATAATAAATGTAGATAAGTTTGTTTTTTTTTGTTTATTTAGCGACACTTGTAAATAATTTATGCAGATAACCTTCGCAGGTGTCTATCAAAATCATCAGATATTTTATTTTCCGGCTAGCTGTGACTCCATGTCAATCAACTGTGTTTTGTTTCTTCCAGCCAGGTGTGTGTCTGTGTCAAGTAGGCTTTATTTATTCCTGCCAGGTGCTATTTCCGATACACCAGACTCGATATTCAACATTAGATTAGTTTTATTTTATCATAAGCATATTAATAATCAGTTTCTATTTTAAGTCAATCAACTTCAGTCAAAATTAATAGCTTAAATTTGACATGCATTCAAAATGTTGAGCAGTCTTCAAAAGATAAAGAAATTATATACAAATTTTAATAGGCTCTGAAGATCAATAATGAAAAAAAAAACAGTTTATACTTCTATAATTCATAGTGATTAAAAAAAAATATCCTATTTTGAGTAGTAATTTCTTTCTGAAGAGGAGGTTTACCTAAAAAATTTACAGAATATGACACCATTCATATAATCCTGGTTCAACACATTACGCTGGTAAATAATTGAAAATTATTCAATTCTTCAACATTGTCATTTGATCTGTTTATCTTGTATCGTATCTTTTCTACCCAATTGCATTGTAACCGCCTTCAAAAATTTAATTTATTACACAATACGCACAATGCTTCAAGCAAACTACAACATCCTTTTAATGAAAAATAATTACTAATCGGTTGAGTAATCGGATCAATTATACTTGAGGCACCCCAGAAACCGGTATCAAGGCAAAATGTGTCCTTTTTGTCGTTGCTCATTCTGGGGTGCCTCAAGTATAATTGATCTGAATAATCTTGTGAAGATTCTTGACAGTCCCCTTTTTAAGGATATGCAAATGAAATACAGCTTAATGGTGATAAATGTTATTTCCCTTTTACAATAAGTATAAAAAAATAGCTTCAAATATCAATTTGATAATTGAAAATAATTTGCTTTTTGCGTCAAATTTAAGTGTTATTTAAATCTGTTTTTTAGAGATGTCATATGAAACGGATCAGAATCAAAACCAACTATAATTAAGTTGATATTTAATGTTTCAAATCACATACTATACAAATAAAACCTTTAAAAAATGTCATATTTATATAGATAATAAATACTTCATAATATACAGATAATACAAAAAAGTAAAAAGTTAAGAAAAAACATACCTGATCAATTTCCCATCCTTCGCTTTCATCTGCCAGTTGGTAATGCTGTTTACGGAGGTCGCCTAATTTTATTCTTTCATTCTTTAATAAATTTTCCAGTTCAATCACACGTAACTATGGAAAGATAAAATATAGAAAACGGGTATATATAATTAAAAAGCCATAATGTTTAATAAGTTTATCACCTAAAAATACAACTAATACAGCTGAACATTAAGAAAACCCATTTTTGGAATGAAACCTTGTTAAATATTAGGCGAGTAAACCCGCTAGTATATAAATTGTTTAGTAGAAAATAACAGGAAATGAAAGTTCAGTCGAGGTCAACTTGCTGAACTCTACGTTAGTTTTTACTTGACTGTGGGAATTGATAGAAATGGATGTGACGTCACATGGGTTAAAGAGTGACAGTGAGAGTGATTTTAGCAGTTCATTGGAAGCACGCAACGCGTGAACATGAAAATTAAAATGCTCTGATATTAAACAGTGATTATATATCTCTTTATCTCCCCACCTTAGTGATTTGGAACAAAGATCAAATCGAATAAATCTCCTCTGTCTTCCATCAGTCTTGGGTTGACTTACTCTTTTTTTCGATGTATGAAAGAATTTATTTGCAGGCGGCGTTCCCCCGAGTCTGGAAAGGTCACAGAAAGGGTGTGTACAAGAACAAGCAGCTAACAAGGATAGAAACTTAAAAGTTGTAGAGTACAAGAGTGAAGAAGAGAACATATCTAAAAGGCACATTAAGACACAGATAAATGAGAAGCTCGCAAAAGTAAAACGAGACACTTATCTCTTTGGAAATAGACAGATCGGATGTCAAACGCGTGTGCTCATGGCTCCATCTTAGTTTGAGCACAAAGATACACTTAAGGGCACACTACAAAAAAATATCAGTTCATTTTCCTAATATAGAGTTCAAGTGATTTTTTCACACAACACAGAATATATATTCAACACACTAACCTGTGTCTGCATTTCTTGCTGTTTGGTTTGATGAAGAGATAATGTTGTGAAATCCATCAAACCTAAAAAATAAAAAAATTAAATCACAGTAGTAGTAATAGTAGTGGTAGTAGTATAAGTAAACCATCAGATTAATACAAGAGTTTTGTGAACAAAACATTTTTGAAAAAGGGGAGGAGAAAAGAAAAGAAAATTAAAAAAAGGAAAAGAAAACAAGAAAAAAGATTTTCAACAGTGAATTTAATCTTTTTTTTTAAATATATAGCGTCAAAATCTTTTGCATGCACCTAAAAGCAATTGTATCTTAAAAAATAAAACTTTCCGGAAAAAAGCGGTGAAAAAAAGAAAAAAGGAAAGGAAAAAAGGGAAAAGGAAAAAAGAAAAAAGGGAGAAGGAAAAGTATAAAGTAAAAAGGGAAAAAGTAAAAAGGGAAAAAGAAAAGTAAAAAGGAGGAAAATATAAAGGAAAAAGAAGGAAATAGAAAGGAAAAAAGGAAGAAAAAAGAAAAAGGTATTCAATAGTGGATTCAGTCACTTTTTTAAAATAAAACGTCAAACTCTTTTGCATACACCTAAAAGCAATCATGTCTTAAAGAATAAAACAAAAATATCAACTCTTGTGAAACTAATAAAAATAGTTGAATGTGAAAGTATTATTTCTTTAGCAATTAATATTTTTCACGGGATGATAACATTTGACAAAAAAGTCAATTGCACTCTTACAAAAACATCCATCGCATTAACCCTTATCCCTGAGTGGCTTTTAGCCTTGATAAGTGGAGACTCATTAGTAAAGAAAAAATCATTTAAAGAATTTTTTTTTTAATTTTTGAAATAAAAAAAAAACTTACTTTTTTCTTCAACTGCATTTGACGCTGTCTTTGCACAGCCAACAACTTTACCCGTTGCCTGATTGACCGTCTTAGAAGCATTAGACAACTGTGCCAGACATTTGCTCTCACGGTCAGCCTTCACTTTAGATGCGACCACCAGTTGGGCTGTACTGGCGGCAATCTGTTTTGAACATACAATTAATTCTTCAAATTTGCCTTCCCCCTGAACCACTCTGTCAGCGACTTCTCTGGTATGCAAAAACAAAACAAAAAAAAACAATGTTTTTATTACTGTTCAAAATATTAAGTAGTATATACGAAAAGTGCAATAATACAAAGATCAACAATAAATGGAATTTCCATGAACAGAGTTTCTTTCCAAGAATCTCCCATTTGTTTAACATATTTACACAAAATTGTTTCCCTGAGGGTTACAACATGGTCATCTTCAAATTTAATGATAAGCTCTCGTTATAAACCGTCGTCATAAGTCATCAAATTTTATTAATTCCATTCAATATTTTCAATCCTCTCATAATATTCATTATCATTCAATATTCAGATCATTAACCCTTATCCTTGAGTGGCTTTGAGCTTTAAGTGAAGAGTTAAAAAAAAAATAATTGTAGGTAAAAAATAAGTTGGATAGACTTTTCTTCGTTGGACTCTAAAAGAGGTAAAAATAATGGTCTGAATAATGCTTATTTTTCTGAGCACAGGAAGAGCTGTGAGTCAGCATGCAGAAGGGCCGCCTGGGCCAACTAAACCTCCATCGTGGATGTGGCCAGCAAATGATGATCAACCCTGACATCAGGGCTAACCTGTTCAACAGTAGCATGCTGCCGGCCCTGCTCTACGAATCAGAAACCTGGTTGACTACCACAGCCAACCATCATACGATTGTCTGATGAACAGGCTGGGTCAGCACTGAGCAGCTGTGTGAGACAACCAAGATGGTGGATGCCGTGGATTCGGCAAACAAGTCAAAGAAGAGATAGGCCAGCTACCTTGACTCTGCAACATGGACAGTGACTGAATGGCTTTTAATTAATAATTAATAGCAAGTGGCCACTCAACTAACCGGCAACAAGATGCAGCGATTCATTGTGATGAGATCTGGGACAGAATTGAAATTGTGCTGGTTCAGGACAGATAGTCCTGCGCTGTCCGTTGTGATTTATACCGATCAAACACTGGCCAGCGATGACAGATCGGATAAATAAATTTTTCTGAGTAGTGTTTACTTTTTTTATAATGGCAATGTCGGGGGAGATACTTGTGAGATTTTGAGAGCACAGAAGACGTGTTGAATATTGTTTTTTGTCAAACCTTATTGAGGGTAAAGATAGGTCCTCGTCCTTTAAAAACGATCTAGGGGAGATAAATTATGCCGAAAAAATTCTATCAATTACCTCCCTTGAATATTCTGATATTTTCTTTATCTTTTTGCTGGGGATAGGATATCCTACTGGATGCTAGACATTCACCCACTATTTCAGAGACTCCAACAGAGAGATCTTTTAAGGATTCGAACCGTCCCTTTAAGCACAATTGTTTGGATCTTTCTTGCACCGGGTATATTCGCCACATAGTTTTGCAATTCTTTTTCATGAGTCCCGTTGATCCTATGATTACTTGAAAGATGGAAATCTTCCTCAGATTATATTTTTTTTCATATCGTACATAAGACCTTGGTATTTCGTCATCTTCTATCTCTCAGCTCTGTTGAAGCCAGCATAATTAGGGACACCGACTTGAACTAGGGTTTCTGCTCTCTCCCTCTTGTCTCATATCACTATATCAGATTTCACAGTTCCATTTTCTAAGTATGTAACTGTAGGGTTTACATAAGTCATACACCATCAACTATGACTTATGTTGTTGTGCGTATTAACACAATTTTGTTTATTTTTACATCTAGATTTCATTAAGTGCTGGTAAATGGAGCTTTAAGAAAAAGCAATAAGGTGGTGTTATTCATGTCTATATATATTATTTATTATTTTGAGAGACACATTATTCAATGAGGTACTTACAGTGTCTCTACAGAAAAAAAAATGTCTGTAGATAAAAATGTCTTATTCTATTTTAGTAATGATAGTCGAGAACATTTCTCTTAAAATCATTATTTTCACTTTTCGTCTTCATGTGTCATGCTGAAGTTAGACATTTCATGAATGATTTCCAACTTGTGTCTGTTGCCATTTCGCTTGTGCCGCCTGCTAGGATCAGGTCATCATCAGCTGTCTTAAGCGACCTACTGTGCAGCTTTAGGCTATCGAGATCGATGCGGAACACACTTTGGAGAGTTTTGGTTGATTGACAGTGGGTGACATGTCCGAGATGTCATTGTGCGACACAATTTCTCCTTTACAGCGAGGTTGGCAATTTTCTCTGTCTGATGTGCTGCAACCAGGATCATGTCGTTTTGATGTTTCATCGTCGACTACGTCTCGCAGCCATACAAGAATACAGGTCTGATATATATGCTGCCTCTCTTGCATATGGTGAGATTCCTGAATTGCGTAAAATTGTCGACAGCTGTATGAAGACTCTTCAGGTGGCAATTCTTCAAACAGCTGTCGACAATTTTACAAAACACAGGGCTCCCATCGTATACGATATGTCAAATTTTATTATTGTAAAGTATTTTTTTTTATTATTCATATTAAACTTTACACTTACACTATTTTTTTTTATTATTCATATTAAACTTTACACTTACACTATTTTTTTTTATCATTCATATTAAACTTGATACTTACACTAAAGCAGTGGCCGCCCAACCAACAGTTTTGGCTGCTGTAATTAAACCTTCAGTCCAACGATGATGTTTGTTGTAAAATTCTTTTGCAGTAGATGCCCCCTAATTTAAAAAGAAAAACATTAAAAAACATTACTGAAAACATTTTCTCAAACATGTGGCATGCTTGAGAAAATACATGTATCATTATCATCATCATATTCGGTTTAAAGTCCATTTTACTTGCTGGCATGTGTTGGATGGCTTTTAGAAAGTGACTTCCAAACTAGCCTATCAGTGGCCAGGTCTTTATTTATCCCTCTTTCTCTCAAGCCCATTCTTATCACTTCCTTCCATATCTTCTTTAAACTTCCCCTGAACCTGATACCTTAACTGTTCTACATCTACCAACCTAAGAACTCTCATCCATTCTTTCAATGTAGCTATACCATCAAAGTCTTCTGTTCTGCACACATTTCTCATTACTGTCCAGATTTAATTTCCCTCCAAGGTCTTCAGATTTAAAGCTGTCTTTAAGACTCAAATTGCACATCTATCGTATCATTCACATATCATTTCTCTCCATGCAACACATGTCCGCAAACCTCACTGGCCAGGTTTCATTTCCATAAATCATCACACTGCATACATATTTGCGTGATAGATGCTTGCCCTGGTCAACAGTGGTAATGCTTTGCTGGTTAATAATGACAGAAGTTCATTGAACTTCATTACTGTAAAACCAATTGTGTCCATATTGAGACTATCATTAGCCAACACCAACTTCACTGGCTCGGTCATGGCATTAGGATGCCAAACGCGCACTAACTGTGCAAGTGGTATATGGTCAATTACATCTTAGCTGCTGTTGAGCAGAAGAGCAGAAAAATGCTATAAAGTTTAACTAAATATATATCCATATGAAAAAGTGTGGGCTGAATCCAAGCCAGCTGGAAAACACTGCCGCTCAAGGCTCCATCTGGCAGCAGGTCTGTCAACAGGGTGTGCCTAAGCTAGAGGAGAGCCTCAATCATGAACAGATCGACTCTAAAATCTTACAGACCCCTTCTCACAGAAGAGACATTGCTAGTCTCTCTCTACTCTATCCTTATTTCCATGGAAGATGCTTGACTGAGGTTCAATCTCTGGTTCCTCCTTGTAAGACATTCACAGCAAGAACTCGTTTTCTACCACAACGAAAACAAACAAACTTTCCTTTCTTCTTCCATGTGCGAGAGGAATTTCCACAAATACAGATTCTTCGCAAAGGCTTACCATCTATAGAACACATTACCACAAGACTAGTTACCTGTATAATAAACTTCAAATCCAATGTCAACAGATTCCTGTTATGAACCGTACCCACAAATATTCAAATTCAATCATTCTCGATCCTCTCATAAGGTTCTTCATCTCTCAACTGACAATCCATCTCATTAACCCGTATCCTCGAGTGGTTTTTGGCCTTGATAAGTGGTGAGCCATTAATAAAAAAAACAAAAAAACGAAAAGGAACATCTGATGAGGCAGAACACCAAAACCAGATCTTCATCATCTGTTGGTGTTCTCATCTCTTCTGATTGTGGCAGATGGGGTGGATCATGAACTGCACTGGATAATCACATGAAGACTCATTAGCAGAGAGAGTTTGAATGCCTTCGGTCTCTTTGCCCAGGGGTTTGTCAGGACAACCTGATATGAAGATATTTCGCCCTACAAGTAAATCCTGACCAAATATTCAAAATAACATAGTATTCGAAGCCCAAATAAGATCCCTTTAGAATGGCTATACTGGCTTATATGAGGAATGGTGCACCTTCTCTAAGTGATGTTACCACAAGTAACAACACTAAGCTGGATACTCCACCAGACCAGATGAATTCTGGTCCTGCAATTTACATCAAAAAGCGACCAAAGGTCACAAGAAAAATAAACAATAACATATTTAAGTAGTCCATTTGAGAGAGGAAAATTATTATTATTCACTATACTATACTTAATCAAGGTTTGAGAAGTAGGGAAGATACTAAAATAAACACTTGAATATCTATGCATCTCATAAAAAATTCAAGTGTTATTTCTAGGAATCTCTGAGAGTTAATTGAAGTACAATGAAAAAAAGAGACATGACTCAGTTTGGAGTGAGTGTGTGTGTGTGGAGAGAGATCAAAAAGAACATCCCACCTGGACAGCTATCTTCTTTTGAGTCTTACCAACTTCCTAAACACACAAATGATTTCTTTTTGTGCCTCTGGCATATCTAATTAAAAGCAACGGTTAAAGAAACTTTTCTTTTTTTTTTTTTTTTTTTTTTTACTACATTTCATTCATATTTCCATTTCTTTTCTCTTCTTTTTTCTTTCTTCTCCCATTTTAACGTCTCTGCCGCACGCGTTTCATTATTCTTTCTTTTTTTCAAATAATCAATAACATCCCGTTGAGTTCTTCCTATATTTTTTACTGTTTTTGAATAAATTTAAAATCTTCACTTTTTCTGATAACGTTTGTTGATCCGAACAAAACCGGTAAAATCTCTTGTTTCTTCATTATTTATTCCTGTATTTTTATATATATATATATATACATGTATGTATATATGTATGTATGTATGTATGTATGTATGTATGTATGTATGAAAGAGAGAGAGAGAGAGAGAATTAGGAATTATTTGAGTTGATAATAAACTAAAATAACTCTTAGAATTCTCATGGGGTGATACTCAAATATATAGTTTTCAAAAATATATTGATATTATTTCATACGTATGAGTTATTTCAATACTTCAGTTAACTGAAGATTAATAATTAATAGGTTATATCAATTAAAGCTTTCATTTATTAATACGGTAAAATTCGATATTAAAAACATATTCAATAGAATTTCAAATATTCAAACCAAGTTTCGGTGTGATAGAATGAGCAAACATAACATACACATAAATAAAGAATTTTAAAAGAATATTTTAAGCGATTGAGTTTGAAACAGAATAAAAAACAAAAAGAACTTAGAATATAAACACACACACTGCGAGGTGAGTGAGCATGGTGCTAGTCTGACAAAGAGGAGAGAGAGTAACGGTAAGGTAGTCACAGTGTATCACGCTTTCTGCTTCTTTCTCTCTGTCTTTCTCTTTAGAACGTTACCAGGTAGGTGTGAGTGACTGTCCTGTTTGTTCGTTTCTTTCCTTCTTTTTCGTTTGTTTACTTGGCTTATAACAATAGTAGTAGAATGGGGGAGAAGGGGGAGTACAGTGTGCGAAAGAGAAAAGAAAAAAAGACTTGATATCGGGGCGAGAAGATGACAATTGAAACTGGAAGAAATCGGAAAATAATGCAGTTTTAAGTGCAAGGTTTGAAGAGACGAGAATAAGTTTTTGGAGTCCAATGTCGGGGAAAAGAGATTCAGAGAAAAAGAGATGACTAAATGTGTTGGCTACATATTGCGTCCTGTCGGATAAAAAGTTTACATGTCTGTATGGATTGTTTATCCGAAGAAGATGTGGTTGAATTTAACCATATATCTAAACAGATTGAACTTTGAACCCTTGATCAAAATGAAAATATTTTTTTACATGTTCTGTACGATGTTGGCACTCCGTAATAAAACAACACTTTTGTTTCCATCTTTTTATTTTCATTTCATTTCACTCTTGTGTTTTAGCATTAAATTGTTCATTGTAACCATATCTATGTGTTCGTCTTTCTTTCATGAGTTATCTTCTCCAATGTTATAGAATTCGGGAAGCATACTCCGAGCCAAAACGAATTCCGGCAAGAATATAAATATTAATTTGTGTCCGATATTACCAGCCATCACACCAGAAATAAATATTTTAACATGTCCTTTACATGTATGTTAGTTTCTAAGAATTCAACTTTATTCAGTATCAAATGACATATTTGTACAATTTATTTTAAATAAATAATTCTCAGCAGCAAAGTTATAGGGTAAAGTTATAGGTAAAGTTATAGGGTAAAGTTATAGGGTAAAGTTATAGGGTAAATAATCAGAAGTAAAAAATTACTCTAAAAACTTAAACATAATTTAGTTAAAAGATTTAGTTCGAAATGTATCCTTCTAAAAAAAAACAACAAAAAAACCAGATCAGCAATGAAATCCATGCAATATTCAATCAGCATTGTGTCTAAAAATAATGGTTTCAGATATATTACCATTATTCAGACAATTAAATGTGAGTTAGTCCATTGGATTTGTCAAACACTGTGACAGCTTACGATGTTTGCTTGTAAAAACATAAATAGACTTTATTTTTCCCCTTTCCACATAATGTTAGGGGATTCAGACTTGAGTTAAAAGGTGACTCGTGTCCGGGGTTCGAATGTGCTCGCGGCAGAACAGTTATCTACACACTGACAATTCCCTAAAAGGATGAAACATATGTGGATAATAATTAAAAATATTTATTATAATATTATATATATATATATATATATGGGAGAGAGAGAGAAAGAGTTTAAAATTACAAAAATAAACCCACATATTCCATATCTTCGATAGTGCCTTTAGAAGAAATAAACAATTGCACTCACCCTTCCTTGTGCCACAATTTCTTTTTGTAAATCTCTTGATTTTTCCAAAAGAACTTTAATACACTGCAAAAAGAAAGAAAATATAATTTCTTACCTGCTAATATTTAAAGAGCAAAGGACATTCAATAATATGAAATCATCATCATCATCATGAATAATATGACAAGAGAAAACAAAATCAGCCCATCTCCATCGTTTGATAACACATTCATATTATATTTTTAAACAGTTCATTAACCCATAAATGCTTTATTTTTTATATTGGTTTGACATCGAAGATACTGATTACTTATTTAGTGGGTGTGCTGATGCAACATCATACTAATACCTACTCACACTTGCCAACAGGCTCGTTGCAGTTTGACACATTTTCATTGAATATTATATTAAATAGGCATTTTGTTGAAATGTGTCATATATGAAACAAAAAGCATTTAAGGTTTAAAAATGGTAACATGGCTATTACTAGATATGAGAGTTTAATAAAACAGACACCACAATTAATTCATAATAATAAAGTTTCTGATACAGGGTGTCTATAAAATCCTTATGCAATATAAAAAATTTATACCTAACTTTTTGTGCTAGAAAAAAATCTAAAAAAAAATTAAAACAAAAAGAGTTTCATTCATTGAAAAAAAAAAGGTGGTATGAATTTTTCATAATATTGAAGCAGTTAGCTTCCAAAATGGGTGCCAAATTTTATCAGCTAGTTTTGTCTGTTTCTTGCGGTGGTGACAGATAAAATTAACAAACCTATTAATTTGAGGTCTGATTTTTTTGTTTTGATTATTTTGCAAATAAATATTAATTTGTTGCCACCAGAACTTATGGTTAGTAGCAAGGTTAAGGGAAGGTTTGTTTTGGTTTTTAAGAAATAAATTAATATTTGAAGGAAAAAAAGAATCTACAAAAATCAGACACCGAATATATGGTGGATTAAATTGCTCTGTCAATGCGTGGAAAATCAGACAAAACTAATCGATAAAATTTGGCAGCGATTTTGGGAGCTAACCACTTCAATGTAATCAAATTTTTATATCGCACACTGATCTTATGGATACCCTGTATTTACAAGTGATGTTAAAAACTAGATGAACCTTAAAAAAGGGCGGAGATTATATCAGCCGCAACGTTGTGAAGATAAAAATTAAGATGAAAATCAATCCTATTAAAAATTTGATGAAAAATAAAACATGTCTTTACCACATCAGATGTGGATTACACACTGTTGATGGCATGAAGTGACTTTCTCCATGAAACTATCAGTTACGTTGATTTCAATGTGCCATTGCCTAAGGTCATCTTAAACTAAGTCATTCCAAGTCTTTCTCAGCCTGCTTTTTCCTCGCTTACCCTCAATTGAGATGTATGTATATCTGTTTATCCAATCAGAGCTTTGTTCAACATGTCCATACCACTGTAGGCTGTTGCAATGTAGAGCTAACTCCAGTCTGGGCACCTTCAGCCTCAATAGCAGTGAGTCAGAACTAAATGTCATAAAGGCGCACACCACAAATCCACTGAACCATAGCCATTAGCTAATTAAATTGATAAACATTCTAAATATATCAGCATATGAATAACTCACCTTCATAAGACTCGTGCATGCATCTAGAATGCTGGTGTTCACTTCCAATGATGCTCCTGTATTGTCTTCACTTGTCTTTTTTAACATGGCCTGAAAAGAAAAAGGTTATATTCTGAAAATGATAAACTTATTTACTCTTATACATGTGAAGTATGTTTAAAGGATGATAATCTGACAGAATGTATAGATCAATGTTGGAAATGAGGAATAAAGCAAAAGACAGACTAATTGAAACAAAATGAAATTAACACAGTCATGATTTGAATCAATATTTCGCCTAGAACTAGGCTTTATCAAGATAGATTATAATGAATCAGACTGCAATAGTATATGAAAATGAAGCATTTTTGCTAAAATAAATAAAAAGTATTAAATATCTTTAATTAATTTTTCTTATAAAAATAAGACATTTTTTGTTTGTTTGAAGGAGACTATCTCAAACAATAAAAAAGACGTTTATTGATCAGAATTCATTCCAGTTAATGTCACCTAACCGTTAGCATAATGGTTAGAATGTCCGCTAATGGGCTAGGAGATCAGGGTTCAATCCTTGGTTGAGTCATACTCGGCATTATCAGGTGTGGATCAACAGTAAATGGAGCAATCCAGGGAAAAGAGTGATGCCCTCCCCTACATCTCTGTGTAGTAGCCAATAAAAAGGGATCCTTCATGTCGCCATTGACTATGGTCAATCCATTTATTTTTAATTTTCATTATAATTGAAATTCCAATATACACAACGACAAAGAAACAAATTTGGTAAATTGAACTGTAGAATTTGTTTTTTTTATAACGTCATCATAATTAAGCCAGTGTTATATCTTTAAACAACTTTTTTAAATAACATTTTTTAAGAAGTTATTTTTAAATAAACTTTATATTTCGTCAAACATGAAATAACAATTATTATATTATTTTTGCAAATCCACCATTAAGAAATTTAAACAAAAATAAAATGAAAATAAATAAAAATTATGAAATGTTATATTTCATATTGTTTTAATTTCAAATTTTAAATGTCTATGTAGTGAAGCCGATACAAACAATAAATTGCTAACTGCCTCTGGTGATAACAGTCACCTACACTTATGTGCTGTGTTTGTAGTAAAAAAGAGAACAGTGGCTATTACAAATAAGCATTTGTAGACAAACATCCTGGACAACAAAGTGAACTGCATTCAGTTATGCAAATGATTCGTTTTACTGATGAATCGATGACATTTTGGGCTCGATATAAGCAGACATATTTTGCCTATTTAGTCAATCATTTAGTTTGGCAACTAGCCTGCTGCCCAGTCCCTGTTGCGATAATCGGTGTTTATTGATCCGTTTAAGTTTAAGTCAGTTAAAGGCTGGTTGACCTTTGACTTTGTTTGCTGTCCCGTGAGTGTCAGGGTACACGCAGTTTCCTGATCCAATTTTATTTACTACATTCTGCATGCTTGCGCCTTTATTCTCAAAATGGTAAACAATATTTTTTCCAGGAACTTAAATTTACAAATATGTCAAATTCAACACTTACAAAAATCAATAAGTAAAAGAAAACAAATGTAAATAAAATAAGGTTAGGTATTATTTATATAAAGTTAAGTATGTATATATGTTTATATATTTGCATGTATACAATTCACTTAACAGATCATTATGAATTTTAGAACATAGCTCCAGAGTGTAAGAGTGGGTAATGTGGGCTATATTTAATTTAATTTAGTTTTATGTAAAGGAGGCAAAGTGGGGGATAGAAGCTCTTTTTGTGAAATTTTAACAATAGGTATTAGACATTAATTAATAAATATTCTTCAAATTTCAGGTTTTTTTAAAAAAGTATTTCAAAGGGGGTTTAGGAGGCATAATATGGGCATAACGTCCCATTTGAAAATTCAAATATTTTTGATTTGCATTAAATTTGATCCATAGCCATTAGACACCAATTAAGCAAGATTCCCTGAATTTCAATTTCTTCTTAAGACCGATTAAGTTAAATTTGAGACATTTTCTAGAATTAAAATCATGTAATGAATTTTGATCAAAATTAGAATAAGAATTCTAGACATAAGGTTGAATAGCAGTATATGTTGATTTTAATCTTAGCAAGGAGACATAAAAGTGGTGCAAAAACATTTTTGTTTGGCGAATTAATTTTACCCATCCTGGTATGGATATTCTTCTAATATATATATATATATATATGTAAATAAATATAAAGAAAAATTATTTTTCTTCAAAATCTAAAATTTAAAAACAAATAAATTGAAACCATATTCCAAATTTTTAAAATAAAAATCTGGTAACTAGTTGATTTTAAGTAAATTAATTTTTCTTGAATGTCAATCTTGAAGAGACTTTACAAAATGAAATGTTGTCCATTTGCAATGAAGAATCTTACCTCAATTCTTTCAGCAGCTAACTCAATAGCAGACGTTGTTGATTGCATTTCTGATTCAACCATGTCACCAATTTCCTTGTCTTTTACGTCAGCAATCTTTGGTAAGAGCGTTTCAGCATCGGCTTGAATCTTTTTCACATACTCTAAGATTTTCTCTATATTTTCATCTACTTTTTCTGAATCTGATGATAAAATCAAATGATTAATACAATTTAGAAATAACAGCAGATCGTGTTTTTAAAACTGAATTTAAAAAATCTAACAATTTTAAAAACCAATTCAGTTTAGTTTGTTTTTAATAGTTTCATACAATTCATTTAATTAAATGTATGCCTTTTTTACACAGAAAAAGCTTTTGACTAAAAACATTTACAAATGATAAAAAAAAATAAAATGACAGATCAGAATTATATATATATATTTTTGTGTTATAATGGAATAATTCCAGGAGGAAATCTGGGTATGAGAGCTCAATGTAGTAAACAGAGCAAGAATAACATAAAATATAATAACACGAAATCACATAATTGTCGATGCAATAATTTATTTCAACCGTGCGTTTTTTTCAAGCATCACTCAGACAATGTCTCAAAAATGTAATTGTCTGAGTGATGCTTGAAAAAACCGCACGGTTGAAATAAATTATTGCATTGACAATTATGTGATTTCGTGTTATTATATTTTATGTTATATATATATATATATTTTGAAAAGTCACATTTGAAGCGTTGGCGGAATGGCAATCATAACGAGGATATTTTTTTTATAAAATATTTAGAAAACCTTGCACAACATATATATATATATACACTTTATAGTTGCATTCTAATGACCATAGGAAAAATCAATCCCAAACCATAAGTTTCGCATATTGTTTCAATTTCTTTATTTTCATATTTCAGCGAATACCTGTATTTCACGTTCACTTCAAATTTATTTTAATATTTCATTATTTTAACCTGTATTTTATTTTATTTAAAAAATACTATATATTTTATTATCACTATTGATGTTATAAATAGGATTATATACAATTTATATACACAAGTGCTTTGTATCCTATAATAAATTGATATATATCTCCTTAAAAAATAGTAAATTTTTATGTTTTTTCTTGCTTGATTTCTATTTGTGATGTTGTGAGGGGTGCTGAAGTACAATTTTGGAATCCTCAAAAGTATAAAATAAAATATTCTAAATCGTTTTAGAAACGATTGTATACCAAATATGGTTGAGTTTGAATTCTTGGAATTGATATAAATAATGTGTTGATTTTATCTATCTAAACTTACTATATTATATATATTCAAAGAGACCTAGCGTCTTCAACCGACATTTGTAAGGTACATATTTGATGTTATTCACCCCAACTTCTTTTTTTTCTTTTTTTTCGGTCACTGAAAACATCAGAAATATATATATATATATATATATATATATATATATATATATATATATTATATATAATGGATTTACATATCTGACGAGAGCGTACCACGCTTGAAACGTGTTATATAAAATTATAAAATAACAAAATAATAAATAAATGTTGAAAAAACCTTTTTACAAATGTTGGTAGCCTTACTCCTTTACATATATACATATATATATATATATATATATATATATATATACACACCCCCAAGTACCGACCTGGACGTGTGCACAATATACTTAGCAAAACACATCACTTCTTCCAGTCAAACAAACCCCACGTGCACGTGACGCCAAATGGGCTCTTGTTAACAGCGAGTGCTCAGTTCTGTAAAACAGGACCCCACTGCCTTGTAGGCTAAGGTTTTGCCAGAAAGACTAAGGGAACCCTGACAGAAACCTCCAGAGGAGCTTAGGCCCTGTCAGCTGAGGCATGCATGATCCACCGGCATGTAGATCACACTCTGATGCCAAGCATCCTTAGTTCCATCCATGGGTACATGACAATACTACTAGAAGAGATGTCCTCTTTAGACTTTGTTAAGGTAGGCATCGAGGAGAAGGAAAACTCCGATCTAACACCTGCGGTTTTAATGACTACTGGTCATCGGGCTGTTTGTCACCGGGTTCATAGTAACTGATACCCAGAGAGTGGTTGTTGTGTCGCACAAGCGTTGATCACTATAATCCTGTTGCTGTGCTGGTACTTTTGGCGTATGTGATTCATGTGTAGATACCAACTATGTGTCTAGCTTAGCGGGATGAATGTAATAGGTAATACGTAATTTAATTTAAAAATGGCTTGTTGGAACGTCAAAACCTAAACCTGATCGTTAGGTTCTGACAAGCCGGAGAGACGAACAGCACTTGTTTGACAAAAAATTTTACGTTTCAACATTGATATAGCAGCCTTGTCAGAGATAAGATTGTTAGAGGAGGGTAGTCGTGTAGAGGAGGGCTCTGAATATGTATTTTACTGGATCAGGAAATAGGAAGGCGATGACACGACCATGGTGTAGGATTTGCTCTTAAGAAATGGGATGTTTCTAAACTAGAGAATCTTGCTTGTGGTCTAAATAAGCGCATTATAACCTTATGTTTGCCTCTATCTGGTCAGCGATATGCAAAACTTATTTCTGTTTATGCTCCTACATTGGACAGCCCACCTGAGCTAGTAGGATCCTTTTATGAAGATCTTAAAAGAGTTATCCTCACTGCTCTGCTAGATGATAAAATTGTCTTGCTGGGGGATTTCAATGCGAGGGTGGGTAGGGAATATCAAACATGGCGCCCAATCGGATGTTATGGAGTTGAAAGTATGAATAAGAGCGGGTTGCGTTTACTGCAAATGTGTTCTGAGCTGGATTTAATGATAACTAACATGTGTTTCCACCTGAAACCAAAGTATAAGAACACATGGATGCATCCACGATCCAAGCAATGGCTATTTGATCGATTACGTCATCACCCGTAGACGCGATCTAAAGGACGTCTGCAAGGTTTGAGTCAAAAGGAATGCTAGGTGCTGGACAGATCATCGTCTGGTGTGTGCTGACATTAGGTTCATAATTAAGCTGAAGAGGCGATTCAGCAACGTCAAGTGTCCACGTAGAATAAATGTTGCAAAGCTGAAGGATGAGAAAACTGCTCTAGTCCTACAGAATAGACTTGTGCAGATATCATTTGATGGTACATGGGAGTGTTTTAAGTGGGTTTATGAAACAGCAGTAGATGTTCTTGGGCAAACAGAGGGAAAACATGAAGACTGGTTGGATGACAATAATGCTCACATTGCCCAACTGCTACAGAAAAAGCACGAACTTCATCAAAGGCGAGTTGATAGCGGCTTGTTACCTCAGGATCGAAGTCTGGGGAACAGTCATACTTAGCTATTAAATCAGAGTTGCATAGAGAACTTAGACGGATGAAGAATGAATGGTGACGACGGAAGGCTCGTGATATTCAGCATGCCGCTGATGTTAAGGACAGTAAAACAATGTATGACTTGATGAAGACAGTTTATGGTCCTAGCCATTCTTTGTACAAGGTAAAAGGGAGGAAAGATGAGTGCGGCATTTATCGAGGCATCTCCCTTTTTGAATTGGACAGGAAAAGTATTTACCAGAATTCTGTTCAATGGTCTGAATGCCTACATCTGTGCCGTTGTGCTTCCTGAGAGTCAGTGTGGCTTTAGAAGAAATAGGGGTACCACTGATATAATCTTTACGGCACATCAAATGCAGGAAAAATGTATTGAACTTCATCTAGACCTATATCAGGTGTCTATTGATCTGAAGAAAGCGTTTAATACAGTCAATCAGGATACGCTGTGGAAGGTATTGGGTAAGTTGAGATGTCCTCCTAACTTTGTATGACTCCTTCGCGAGCTGCACAACAATATGAAATCACGTGTCACCTGCAATAGTTGTCTCTCTGAACGAGTTGCAGTTGATAAGAAGTTTTTATTTGTTTTTCAATTGCTCAGATTTTTTTATAAAGAAAAAAATGAATGACGAAAATAAAATTTGTTGTAAAAACATAACTCCCCAAATAAATTAACTTTGAAAAAATTGTAAAAGATCTTGGTATGGTACTTATTTTGATGAGCTAAAAAGCTAGTTATATATATGTAAATATATAGATATGTGATAATATAAAAGCAATTCTTTTATATAGTTCAGATCAATTCCTATGGGAATCAATTTCTAAAGCAAAATGAAGCTCAATATTCAAACCTTTAAATATATTTATTTCAAAATTTGCAATAGAGCTATAAATAAATAAATAAATAAAATGACAGATAATAATTATATCATACTGTAGTTCAATATTAATTTTGGGGCAAAGAAAACTTGCATGTGTTTCTGGGAAAATTCAGAGCATACGTTAACAAATTCAAGTAGCTACACGATAATGCTGTCTTCAGAGTTTGTTGCCAAATCAAAACCATGCAAAAAACGCTTTCAGAAATGTTCAGGAAAGCACCAAAACCGTAAATAGTGAAATGGGAGTGATACAGGCCCAAACTTGATCCCCAGAAAAATTCAAAAGTTGAATGTTAAAAAAAAAACTCGGATGCACACTAAAAGGCCCGCTGAAGAAACTCCCCAAAAGTCAAGGCAAACTTACCCAAAATAACAAATAAAATATCAAAAAGAAATTCTTACATCTGGTATGTATAATCGATATTTCCTTCCATTCGGTAGACTTTTCAAACTAAAGCTTTCTAAAAACCAAGTGGAGATAATCAAATAATTACATGAATGATGATGAAACGGTGACAACCATGCCAAGATCAATACTCATTTAATAGACAGAATTAAAAGCTAAAGGAATTTAAGATGGGTTTTTTAAACAAAATAAAATAAAAATAAAATGTATTTTTATAAATTTCAAGTTAAATTTAATGATTATTATTTAAATGAAAATACTTGTTAAGACAAACTATTGTTAAATAATCTTTCTTTATTTTGAATAAGTTTGCTTAGACTTTTGGGGAGTTTCTTCATGTTCACTGAGCCTTTTGGTGTGCCTCCAAATTTTTTTCTGTGCATTTGACTTTTTAATTTTTCTGAGAATCAAGTTTGGGCCTGTATCACTCCCATTTCACCATTTACGGTTTTGGTCCTTTCCTGAACATTTCTGAAAGCGTCCTTTGCATGAATTCTCGCCTAGATATTGTACGCTTTTCATTTGGCAACAAACTGAAGACGAGATTTTCATGTAGCTGCTTGAATTTGTTCAAGTATGCTTTGAATTTTTCAAGAAACACACGCAACTGATCTGTCGTTTTATTCAATGCTGTATCATAGAATCATGATACAACGTTCTTCAGTCTGACTGTGGCTTTGTTGCCGTCGGGCCGATATATGGTTCTATTCAGTCCTAGGAGTTCCAGCCTCCCAGGCTTTACCTTCTTTCTAATAACAGGTTAGTTTATTGTTAATTGCCTAAGTAACCCCTCCCGGGGAATGCCCACAGGGCTGCTCAGGCATTGTTTGTATGCCAGAGCTGGCTTCTCAAAACCACAACTGGCAAGGAGGTAAATAATATATGATCTGAAAGTTTATGAGAAGACATGATTAATATTATAGAAAACATGCATAATTTTTATGTACTAGTTTCCATTATACTTTTGATATTACAAATTCTAACAGGGAAAACCATTTGCCAGTGTAAAACAGTTACATTTGAGATAAAAAGTGTGAGAAAAAGAAACAAAAAATATGTTTACCTTGTACAATTGCCGTAAGTGTTGACAAACTTTCATCTACTGCCTTTTTGCAATTATCAGTTAATTCTATAAAAGAAAATAGTGAAATAAAAAGTTATATACAGTCTTAATCTAATATGAATTCCATAATAAAAAAGGGTCAGTATATATATATATATATAAATGAATAAATGCAAAAGTTGTTATTTTTTATTATCACATCTATATTAACATCAAAACAGCTCACTGCTATTTAAATAATTAATACAACAGTCTTATGAAATACTGTATATATAGTATGGAGCTAAAACCTGAACACAGTTATTTGTAAGTCTATATTATGTTCATTAATTTTCAAGAGAGGTAATTTAAATGAAAACTATTACTTTTTAAAATTACAGTCAATTTATATTAATGTAAGTTATACATTTAAAAAGATAAAAAGAATACTTAGAGTTATATTAAAAGCCGCCGATAGCCGGTAGTTTTTTGCTCATATATATATATATATATATATATATATATATATATATATATAATTTAAAAAGATTGTGATTTACACAGGTACCATGGTTTCACGCACTCCTGCAATTGTCAGACGGTGTAATTTATCAATTTAGGGTCAAATTCATGCTTTATTATCATAAAGTAAAATAAATAGCATATATATATATATATATATATATATATATATATATATATATATATATATATATATATGTACTTTGTTCTTTGTATTTTTATTTGGTTTCACCCAAAAATGAACCACTGTATAGTGTAGATTTTTTCAAGACACTTTAATCCAAGAACTTTGTACTCTTTGTGAATTTTTCTAATGTTTTTTTTTTAGTGTTGCAGAGACGATATTGACATAAAAATGTTGTTTGGCTCACAACAAATGAAACGGACCGTAAAAAATATATCTCACAGAAATGTTATGTTTTTTGGAAATGTGAAAAAATAAAAATAATAAAATAAAAACATGGCTATTGGAATATAAAATGAACTCGATATATATAGGCTCTGTTGTTACTGATTGACAATCATCGAGCGGAATCTTTTAAAGAGACTGCAAAGTAAAAAAGGCACTGATAGTATATGCTAATACATATAGTGTCATTAATAATTATATATATATATACATATATATATATATATATATATATATATATATATATACATATATATATATAACGTAAGCAGAATTTATTTCCGACAATATATTACATATCCTGCTACTTTTTATTGTTGAGACGTGGGTTATACAATTAAATATATTGTTAATTTAGTCCATGGAACGGAATAAACATAGAAAATCATAGAGAGGAAAATGAGGCTTGTACAGGATTCAAACCTGTACCTTCAAAAGAGAGACCACATGTGACAGGTGTTGCTTTAACCACTAAGCTAACAAGTTCAGTAGTTAGTGAAGGCTGAAGTCATACAATTAGCTCATCTATCCCACATTTAAGCATATGTCTTTACCTCTGAGATTATTCTTATATTTATTAGCAATTTGGAATGAATTCAAGCACAATTTAAAGAAAAATATAATTGTATTCTTTAGATTTTTTTGACAATTATTTTCGTTTTTGTTCAAAACGTTCCAGCAGATGTAATCTCAGACATTTTTCAGGTTTCAAAGTTGGGAATGATAATAATTAAACTTAGGAACCTGGACAGAATTTTGAACTGAACCTTTTATTTAATCCACAGGGGTAGATTGTTCTCATTCTGTCAGTCATAATTGGGTAGAAATGTTAAAATGAAATAAAAGGTTCAGTTTGAAATTCCATAGAGGTTCTCAAGTTCGACTATTAGGTCCTCAAATTTGAAAAGATACACCCTGAAGAAGGTTGGAGGTTACATCGTCCGAAACGTTGTGAAATTATCAATTAAGATGAGAATAGTAGTCAAAATAATAATGTGCTACCCCATAACGGGAACGCTGAAAAGAGATAAGTAAATTTAAGTTACTCTTTTCTAATCTAAATATTTATCTACTTACCATCCTTTTTGTTAACTAATTCTGTTTTAAATAAAAAGGAAACCAGCAGAGATGTAAGTAGCCAATGTCAAAAACGTTGAAATTGAGATCAATTCCTCAACCTGAACCTCACCTCTCCATCCCTCGTGAGAGTATGTGTGTGTTGGGAGGGCAGCGCAAAAAACAATAACTTTTTTTCCTAAACAAATCCAATCAGTTTTAACTAAGTCAAAATTAAATGAAAGATACCAAGTGTGCATGTGGGGGGAAGGAGACAGGAAGTCATTCTTTGATGAAACAAAAGTCATCTAATTCTTTGACCTTCTTCATGAATTGTTTGAAGTCTTAGGCTTCAAGGCAAAATTAAGATTTTCAGAGAGAAGTGTCATAAGGAAAAAGAATGAAAGACAAGACAAGAAGAGGAAGAGAGAAAAAAGCAGGAAGAGAGAAAGAAAGATAAAGTGAAAAAGAGGAAGAAAGAGAAAAAGATAAATAAAATCCAGCCAAATAGTGACAAGAAATTAACAATTTGGCAAAAATCATCCTTTTCTTATTTAAAATAAAGAAAAAAAAAAAAGTGGATTTCAACCAAAAAAGCCGAGAACTCGCATCCATGAGAGGCTCTTGTGATTTAAGAGGAAATTCACTATTTCTGGATAAAAAATGCGGAATTCCGCTCAAAAAGCAGAGAACTCACATCCCTGAACTAGGCAGCATTTATTTACTTACCATCTCCTGCGGCCACCTGGGCTGAATGTGATGTGGCAAATCCATGGATGATGCAGTCAGATAACCGGTGAGAGAAACCATTTAGAGAGACAAGCAGTTCATGTACATCTGCAAAGAAGGATCAATATAACAAAGGCTATTGTATGCGCCCGGTGCGTGTGTATAATATTAAAATTCTTATCAATATTCAGAAAATAAAAATGTGAAAATATAAAGCAATACCTCTGGGTGACAGTCATGCAGACACAAAATCTTTACTAATATAAAGTTAAGTATGTGTACACATTTATATATTTCTATGTGCAGGATTCACACGTAAACTGATCATTATAAATTTTAAAACAAAGCTACTAGAAATAAGGATGGGTAATGTGGACTATATTTAGTTTAATTTAGTTTTACGTACAGGAGGTAAAAAGGAAGTGGAAGCCCTTCGTAAAAATTCGGAAATTCACAATTTTTGTTAAATTTCAACAATAGGTATTAATAAATATTCTCTAAACTTCAGTTTCTTTCAAGTATTTTAAAGAGTTTTTTAGGAGACATAATATGTGCACAAACTCTCATTTGAAAATTCAAATATGTCAGATTTGCATTGAATTAGATTTATAGTCATTTGATACCAATTAAGCGAAATTCCCTGAATTTCAATTTCTTTTTAAGACCCCTTAAGCTTAAGCCTTTAATTTTAGACATTTTCTAGAATTAAAATAATATAATGGATTTTGATCAAAATTAGAATAAGAAGTCTAGACATAAGGTTTAATATCATTATATCTGAATTTTAATCTTCATAAGGGGACATAAAAGTGGTGCAAAGTTCTTCTGTTCGCTAGTTTGACTAGTATATACAATTTAAGTGTTGGGTTTGCTAATGAACAGCCAATGACAATTTCTTATTGACCCCCCCCTCCCCCTCCCCCCCAAAAAAGAAGAGGAAGTGATGCCTATAAGGATGATCTCATGACAACAGAACAGATACTACACCCCCCCCCTTCCAAAAAACAAAAACAAACATTCACTCCAAAAAAGATTATAACCCCTGGGAGAATGATATCATTAACACAGAGCAAGTACTACACTACCCCATTAAAGAGGGAGGAAGTACTCCCTGGGAGAATGATCTCATGGCAACAGAACAGATAATACACTATGCATATTCCCTCAAAAGAGGAGGCAATGCCTAGGGGGATAGTTTCATGACAACAGAACAGATACTACACTACCCCCTCCTTGATAGTACATTTGTCTGAAATAGGAACGAAATTGAGGATTAAAAAGATAGTAATAGTACAGTTCGGCTTCAGAGAGATAGATACAAAATTTCCATTCCTTCCAAATCATATAATTTATTAAAATAATTTTTAAAAAGATAATACATTGAACAGAACTTACTTGCTTCATTGGTTTTGTAATGTTGATGGGCTGTGCGTAACTTGTCAATGGAATCGTATACAGGATAAGTTCGGTCAAGTAAATATTCTGCATTGGAAAAGAAGAACATTTTTCAATCAACTGTGATTTATTTAAAAGTAAAAGACTAAAAATAAAATACATATTTCATAAACAGTATTCTGTCCAGTATTCATTAAGATTTTGACTTTTGCAGCCAAATAGAGAAAGTAGAAAGTGAACCTTGGGTTTACTTTCGGCAGCCTCGTAATTCTCGCTTCCCTTATTTTGTCCTTTAGTCCTCACATTCCATGGGCGATGTTTCTGACAAAGGGGGGATAATTGCTGTTTTCTGGGTCGGAATCTATCCATCTAACACTTATCGTTAGCTAGTTTTTAACCTTGAAGTAGTATTTTTTTAGCTCCTTACATCAAGTGGCTTCATGCTTTGTCTGGAGTGATTTCCATTTAAAAAAATCACGGTCTTGTTAAGCAATCTAGCTAGTGAGGGTTGAGGAGATGGGTTGCAAGGAGAGAAATGATATAAGAATGCTACTGTTAAATCGTCTAGTATATAATTTAGTTAAGAATAACAGGAAATGGAACCACTGTGGGGTTTACAAAGGTCAACTTGGTGAAGTCAAGCTAAAAAATGATTTAGTCTGTGGAAATGTACTGAAAACAGATATGGTGTCACATAACTCAAAAAGAGAGGGTGATAGGAAAAGGGAGTACGTTTGGAAGCACGTGAGATATTCGGACGTGTGATGACATAACCAATTATAAGATATAACCAATTAGTGATTTTGATATCTCTCTTAAATCTGATGACCTCAGAGGAAGATTAAATCTTGACAGAAATGTGTACAGAACAGAAGACTTTGATGTTATCGCCACATTGAAAGAATAGATGAGAGTTGTTGGGTTAGTAGATGTAGAACACTTAAGGTAGCAGGGTCAGCTTACAAGGGAAACATGGGAGGAAGTGATAAGGATGAACTTGAGAGAAAGAGAGGTAGATAAAGTCCTGACCAGGGATAGGTTAGTTTGGAAATCAATTTCTAAAAAGCCGCCCAACACATGACAGCATGTAAAAATGGACGGTAAACCACAACAGATGATGACAATGATGCTTCATACTGATGTTTTATTTCTTTAATTTCATACAGTTATTGAAACTGAGAAAATTGGGTTTTCATTTAGAATTGTAAAAAAAGTAATCCCAACAATCCCTTCCCACCCTGTATGGTGTCATGGGTGGCAGCCACTTCATGTATATATATATATATATATATATATATATATATATATACACACACACACACATACTATTTATTTAATGTGTAATAGAGAAGAAATTTCGGTGCTTATGCAGATGAGCGGACCATGAAAAAATCATTTTTTTATAAAAACAATATTATATACTTATTCAGTGTTATCTTCTTACTCACTGTGCAAAAAAGTAGAAAAAATTATCCACTAGAATTACAAGTATTTTTCCATTCTGCGTATCGTAATAGCGATTCGTTCACATAGACGCCATGTTGTTTTTCATTATCATTTCGCAAGTTGATTATCTCCCCTGCGAAATCTACTTTAGAAACGAACGAATCGCTGTTACGATACGCAGAATGGAAAAATACTTTTACGATACACAGAATGGAAAAATACTTTTAATTAAAGTTCTAGTGGATAATTTTTTCTACTTTTTTGTACACTGAGTAAGATTATAATGCTTAATAAGTATATATTAATTTAAAAAAAAATTTTTTTAATGGTCCGCTCATCTGCATAAGCACCGAAATTTCATATATTTTTATCCTTGTAAAACCTAGTTGTAGAAAAAGAATTAACGTGAATGTGCAACACTCACCGGCAGAGCAAGTGACTGTGAGATGAGGAAGGTTTTCGGATTGATCTGTTGCACTCTGTAATATAACATTGCACTCTTTAACACAACTCTCTGAAATGAAAAGAAGAAAATAAATATATAAATACGTTTTTAGCATAGAAACATCAAAATGGGTCATAGCAGTTAATATCCTTTTTTATGTGAGAGGTGCAGTAAGAATTCTACAAGGTCTTAATTGAAGGCTTTATTTTACTTAAAATCTACAGTCCAAGAGTCACATCCAGGAAGGCTGAACAACCAGCTTATGACTTATCTATAAATAAATATGTATATCTATAATAAAATGATTACACCAGATAATATCTGTATGTTCATGTTTAAAAATGTGGTACTACTCCAGATGAAGCGCCTAATTTCCGTGACTGCTCGGCGGCAACAATCGGGCAGGTCGCGGAAGCGCCCAAGAGCTGCCGAGACGAAAACGAAGCTGAAGCAGAGCTGACCGATCTGGTTGCTGCCAAATTATCTGCGCTCAGCACAACAAAACAAGCGGTAAGAAGACCTTTCGAACCGGCCGCAAACGTATCCGTAAACCCTGACCCTCGACGAGAAAATATATGACCCCCCCCCCCAAAAAAAAAAACTTGCCTAAATATTCTAAGAAAAATAACATACTTCTTTGTTTTATGTTAAAAAAAAAGACGAAAAAAAAGTTGCCTAAATATCGTAAAAGAAATAGCATTTACTTCTTTGATTTATGTAAAAAAAAGACAAAAAACAAATTAAAATGGTTCATTTGGCCCACGAAAAAAAAAAAAAAGTTTATTTATAGTTATTCAGCTATGGTTTGTTCGTTTTTTCCCCATTTTTTTTCAAATATATGTATTTTTTTTCTTTTGTAGTTTTTGTCTTATATTGTCGTCTGCCACTCTTCCATTTTACGACTTTCAGTTTTGCTTCAGCCTCGTTTTCGTCTTGGCAGTTCTCGGGCGTTTCCGCAACCTGCCCAATCGTTGCCGCCGAGCAGTCATGGAAATTAGGCGCTTCATCTGGAGTAGTACCAAAAATGCTTTTAATTTAAAACAATTTTGTTCAATGAATAATTCAATGACCAATGATACAGTAATAATTAATTTTCACTTTCACAAAAATCCTATTAAAAAAAACTATTTCGTACCAACATGCAATATGTCTATTTCACCATCTTATCTATCTAATATATGAAGTAAAGTAAGTCTCTTTCTCAATTTTTGTCATCGATAGCTTCTTCCTACAAAATCAACAGTTCATCAGTTCTTTTGGTGGATTGTTGTAGCATGCTGTTAACCACAATAAAATGCAATTCGATTTCATTTCTTTCAGAAATTATTTTTACCAGGTTGGAATTATTTTCATATGGACGCCATCTTAAAATAAAAGGGGCGTAACTCTGTATTCATCAATACAAAGTTACTTCCCTTTGAAATAGAAAAAATGGCATTGTTAAAAATACATAAATAACAAGTAAAAACACTATCGTGCAACGTTGGGTAGGTAGAGCTAGTTAGTTATAAAATGCCTTACGTTCGGATTTTAAACTTCTTCAAGATTGCCACAGTTGTATTTTGTTTAAAACATATCACCTTACAATTAGTTTTCTTATTCATACAATACAAAATATTGATTTGACTCATCATTTTTATCTGAATTTTAGTTACTATTCATGGTTTTCCAAATTATTTAGTCATGATTGCTTTAGGACACATGAAAATTTGTGAAGCATTATATAATAATGAATATATTATCAATGAAACTAATATATTTGCTTTTCTCAAAACACTAATGGATGAGTTTAATTTACAATTTTAATTTTAAAACATGTTTGAAAAAAAATATATATAAATAAAATATAAATAAATTTTTTTATTTTTTTATCTCAGATTCCTAAAAAAATAAGCAAATTATTAACAATATTTAGTGCTTTTATGGGATTTAAATTTCAATATTTCATAAGATGTGATATTGATTTTATGGTAAAATCGATTCTTTTTACTACAACATATTCCTTTATTGAATTATTAGCTTTCCAAAAATGTAAATATTTTCTTACAAGAAATTAAGAGAAAAGGCAAAAAGGAGATGGGGCAATAAACAAAACATAAATTCCGGGCACTACTGGGTAGATGCAACTAGTATATATATATATATATATATATATATATATATATAAGCAAAATCGTGGACGTAGATCCATTTATGACCGCCATCAAAATAACAGAAAATATAACTGAAAGGACCTGTCTCTTATAAATGGTTGATTGAAGAAGATGAATAGAGGATATCAAATGTAAACATATAGAAAAGAACACTAATAACAGCGAGTAAAACTATTAGGGTTAAAGGGTTTATGCAGAGTGTAGTACCTTTCCTCGACTGGTTCCCATGTACCCTGCACTATGTATGTGTCTTAAAGCACTTTTGTGCAGGCACAGTCTGTAGTTAGCCTCACTATCGTGAATGACCATCCGTGAATGGCGAAGAGTCACACCCTGTTAATTTGCATGGGTATAGTCAGAACATAGTGGATCTAGAGGAGTCTAAACTCAATAAAAAAAAAATCCCTCTATCGTTTAAGGGTAGTTGCAGTTTCGGTAGTGATCATCAACAAATAAATGCTTTGGTAGATATATAAGGTTTCTAAATGTATCTTGTGTAGTTTCTAACTTTTACAAAAAAAAAAAGGAAAACTGTTATAACACCTGCGGTAACTATTGCTTCCAATAATGTAAACTTGCTTTTCTTTTTTTTAGGTCAGGATGGCAGTCGCTTTGAGAGTGTGATTGGTTCTGTGCAAAGCTTTTTTCTCTCTTAAAAAAGCTTCATGCACAGGAATTGCTTGAAAGTTTTTATGAGTTAAACAATGTCAATGTCTGAACACAAGTTTGCAGTCATCATTTCTCTCAATATATAAGAGAGAGAGAGAGGGGGGGGGAGACAACTTTTTCCTATTGATCCTTTTATTTAATTTTTCATTTCTTCTGACGTCTCTTAATATGATTAAAATTATTAACAAAAGAATCAACATTATATAGCAAGTACAATCAATTCTTCTAGGAATCATCTTGAGGGTATCCGCTTAAAAATTGAAGAAAAAATGTTAAAAAGTTAGATCTGTAAAAGTTAAAATCTGTAGGTATTTAGTAGTTGTTCCAGATTTTTGTCTAATAAAATCGTTCACTTCTAGAGTAATAAATTGCGTGACCATTTCTCGTGTGTTTCTCACTACTACGTCATATACACATTTTCTTATTCACTATTAATCGATTAGCAAACCTTTAAAAATCCTATTTAGAAAATAATACAACGGTTAAATGAGGCAAGGGAAACAAGTTCACTACGAAATAATAGAGAGAGAGAGAGAGAGAGAGAGAGAGAGAGAGAGAGAGAGAGAGAAAAAGAGACAGATCGAGAGAGTGGTTAATTAGTATTCACTCTCTTCTGCCTTTTTTGCACAAGACAATAAGTTTCCCGCTTAAGCCCCCAACCTCTTTATCTGCCTGCTTGCTGATTTGGTACTTGTGACTTTTAACTTCGAGTTATTTATGAATTCATGAGGTAAAAAAAAAACACATAAGTATTTATGTGATTTAAAAAGAAAAAAAAAAGTGAAGCAAAATGAAAGTCAAAAAACTCCCAAGCAATGGCATGTACTTTATATATACTAGCAAATATATGCTCCCTCCGGTCGCATATTTTTGCTAGGCTGCCGCATCAGAAATGAAGGCTCACGCGTAAGCCAATGGAGCCCCAGTCATATTTTTGTGGTGGTTAGACATTGATTTTCTGTGTTTATGACAAAGAATATTTTTAGTTGAAAATAAAGAAAAAAAAAATTCGACCCTACCCCGACTTTTGTTTTACCCTCGCCCATAAATAGAAAGACTTGTAGTTTAAAAAGAAAGAAAAATTTTTTTTGTACCCCCCTCAATTGTTTTATATTACCAGTCATTGAAATATTTTTTAGTTAAGAAAAAAAAAATTTTTTTTGACCGCCTTCCCCCAATTTTTTTATCTCCCCCCCCCCCTATACATGTAAATATTTTTAATTAAAAAGGAAAAAAACAAACCTAACCCTAACTGTAACGACGGGGTCAAAGTTAGCGTGGGTCCTAAAATGAAAAGGCACCAAAAAATCAAATACAGTGAACGCGCGTGCGCGTGTGCATGTGTGTGTGTACCTTTTTTAATTAAACAATTTGATTCTACAATCAGTTGTATAGTTTTCCAGTACAATGTGTTAGTTTATTTTGTTGACATTAAAGAAAAAAAATCAAATCTTTTTTTTTAATAAATAAAACATGGAATCATAAATTCTGTGGAGGTCGTGAAAAAATGATAATATTGGATATGAAAGTATTCAGAAATCAAATACAGTAAACACGAAAAAAATTTTAATTCTCGGAAAGAAAAAGTTTACCTGAACTGTGTGTGGGTGTGTGCGTGCGCACGCGCGTTTTTATATAGTAATTTTTAAATCAATTATTATTTTAATTAAACAATTTAGTTTAATAAATTTATGTTTTAAAACATAATGGCTAAGAATAAACAAACTTAGGACGGTTTTAAAAATGGAAAACTGAGCACGGTGTTTGCCAGCGTTGTTGTTTACATGTTTAACGTGCCAGATTAACGTCGGCTGCTTAATCAGATCGCCATATTTAATTACCGGAGGGAGGGAGGGCATACTGATTCAACAGCCAATCGGCTGCTTAATCAGATCGCCATATTTAATTACCGGAGGGAGGGAGGACACCACTGATTAAACAGCCAATCGGCTGCTTAATCAGATCGCCATATTTAATTACCGGAGGGAGGGAGGGCACTACTGATTAAACAGCCAATCGGCTGCTTAATCAGATCGCCATATTTAATTACCGGAGGGAGGGAGGACACCACTGATTAAACAGCCAATCGGCTGCTTAATCAGATCGCCATATTTAATTACCGGAGGGAGGGAGGACACCACGGATTAAACAGCCAATCGGCTGCTTAATCAGATCGCCATATTTAATTACCGGAGGGAGGGAGGGAGGGCACTACTGATTAAACAGCCAATCGGCTGCTTAATCAGATCGCTATATTTAATTACCGGAGGGAGGGAGGACAACACTGATTAAACAGCCAATGACTTTGCAATTTTAACAGTACTCGAGTTGAAATGGTTTAGAAAACACGCCGGTTATGATGAAAATGCCTTTAATTAATTGTATGAATAATGTTTATTAATATAACCTTATCGGAAAATATTGTAAATACATATGTAAATTTGATAATAGCAGTTATAAGTGTATATTTGTAAATATTAATTTAATTGAAGGTTTAAAGGAATGACTTATGTAAATGACAAAACCCATCTGGTGTCTAAGCGACTTTTAGTGACAGTATATAAAGAATTTCAAAAATATTAATTTCAGTAAAATAGTCATACTGGAGTTTCGGCTTCAGACAGACAGACAGACAGATACATAAACTCCATTATTAATAGATATATATATATATATATATATATATATATGGTGCATCAGGGTATGCTGAAAAGAAATTAATAAAGTGCTCGATCGTAAGAATGTGAGAGCTAAAATACAAATTATTTATGCAAAAACTATATGTTACATATTCCAGAGATGTACCATGGTTTCATTAACATGGATAGACCTTTACAGTTTAGAAAGTCCCTTATAATCCATCCCAAATCTTCAGCAAAATGAAGACAGTTTGAAACCGGTGACTGTCTAATTCCATTTTTTAAACTGTTTTCATTTCGTGAGTTGCCGAAGATCTGGGATGAATTATAATGGCATTTTCTAAACAGTAAAGGTCTATCCATGTCAACGAAACCATCGTACATCTCTAGAATATGTAACGTATGGTTTTTAAATAAATAATTTGTATATATATATATAATCCTTGATAGTTTTTGTCATTTCATTTGTGATTCGATAAATAGTATAAATATGTATAAGCACAAATGTATGTAAACATATGTATATGGTTATGTATGTTAAAGAGAAA
The DNA here is from genome assembly GCA_963556195.1 of Sepiola atlantica. Lineage (NCBI taxonomy): Eukaryota > Metazoa > Mollusca > Cephalopoda > Sepiida > Sepiolidae > Sepiola > Sepiola atlantica. The sequence goes on along the minus strand of OY744517.1, from coordinate 67,562,080 downwards.
ATAAATGATAAATTGAAATAAAGGTTGCGTATAATTAAGTATGCATTCAATATATTCAACCAAGTGGTTGTGTAAATGAAGACTTACCAACGAGCATTTTGTAGAGTTTTTTCAAGGCTTCCTGGTGTTGACTCTCCACTCCTTGTCGTGCAGTTTGACTATCTTTTAATTTCTCTTCAAGTTCCGTCAAGCGTTGATTTAATGCATCTTCGGAATTTTTCTTGGCAGACTCACTCTCCAGCATCTTGCTTTCCATAGTGTCCAACTCCTTCTTCAGATTCTGTTCAATCGTAACTTTCATCTTCTTAGATTCTTCAAGCTCAGTCTGCATGGCCGACGCTTGCACCTTGAGACACTCTTCAGCCTTCTCCTTCTCGCTCTTCACTTTCTCTAGACTGTTGTCCAGAGTGGTCGCCTTCACACGTGCATCCTCAAGGTCAGTCTCAAGCTGTTGCTTCTGAGCCTTTAATAATTCAATCTCTTTTGATAACTCCTAATAAAAAAGATTTTTTTTTTATATATAAAAAGAAAAAAGAACGTTAGAATTTGTACAGACTGAATCAGAGATTGTAATCCTTCTATTTATGTTTTAAAAAATATATTAGTAGTCGTATAAGTAGAGTTAATAAAGCATCTATTTAAACTTTATTGCTACTACTATTACAAAAGACAAGATGTCTTTGAATGAGGACAGTGGGATAATGTGGCATCAGCAGATTGTCCTCATATGAGGATACTGGGATAAAGCAATACTGAACGAATGCTTGAAAATGTATAGAATGGTTCAACTGATAATATATATATTAGCATAAATTTTCATTTATATAAACATTTTGGCTACACATGTGCATACATGTTTCAACTACAATCTTATTCGAGGTCCAGCATCATCATCAGGCCACTGACAGATTTCATCCAGCCTCTTGTAAACACTGAACTTGGAAAAGGCTGATGAGTCTCGCACAGTCATTTTAAACCCAAATTTTTAGAAAATTTTGGCTGACCAGGAAACCTTTAATAAACACCTAAATGTACAGTATTTATATATATATATATATATATATGAGAGAAATAGAGAGAGAATTTCTAGTATTAGTAGAAAAATTGATGATAGTGTTCAATCTAAAAGTCTAAGATATATTGTTTTGTAATTCTATTCATTAAAATTTAATTTAAAGTTTCCTTCAGCTTCAATAACGGCTTTTATGTGAGGTATGAATCACCTACATACTAGAATCAGGTGCCTTTGTTCATAAACTTTTTCTCAACTAGGCTTCATTGAGAAGATTACATGCAATCATTTGTTAGTCGAAAAATTCCCCCATCAAACGTTACAAACGGCTTATTAGTGCTATGTAACGTTACAGCTGTAGTCCGTAATTTTGGGGAATTTATAATGTCTACAAGGCATGGAACACTGAATGAAAGCACTCGACTTTGGTGGATTAAATAAAACGTTTGATTGAAAATTCCCAGAAGGTTACAGATTTCAAAGAAGGCCTGAGAATATCACAGCCAAAACATTGTGAAAATTAAAAACAACCAAAACAAAAAAAAACAATCGGAAACATATTAATGTAATGAGATTACTTCAGGGTGATCGGAAAAAGCTGGATAGTGAATAGGAATAATAACCTAGATGATAACGCTATATATAGGTCAGGGGTGTGGGTAGACGTTAAGTTTGGAATGCGACTGTGATCGTTTTGATAATTTCAAGTTTAGGAATGTATAAAAAAAATGCAGAGGTACGTCACGGATCGAGAGAAGACCGGGAAAAGCATGAGAAAGGTTTGACAATTGAAATAAGGATACGTTCCACCCTTTTTCTTCCTTAGCTGGGGTTGGGGAGTTGAATGCATCTGTAATGTAGCTGTGTAACCAAAGAATGTCGACATTCTACTAAATTCTAAGTTATATATAAAAATGCTTTCTTGTTTATTGATTTCTTCATTTCTGTTGCAACACCTTTCGATTTGGGGACGAAGCAAAAGACAGGGTCGACAACTTGACATAAATAACGTAAACTTTATGCTGAAATAATTGTATAAAATCCTGTTTAAACTGAAAATGAAAAAAAAATCAGTTTTTCGTTCATAAAGATTAATGAATAAAGAAGCCCTAAAATATACGTTAGTTTAGTTTTTTTAGTTTTACGACATATCAAGCTTTTTTGTGCCATTTAATGTTGAAACACAATACAGTCTAAATGATTTATTGTATACAATAAATTGAACACAAATTGCTATTTTACCCATAGCTGAAGGAGGAAATTGTGGAGTTATGCATTTGCAAACAGCATTAGTACATAATTGAATATAATAGATTCAAGGTAGAATTTAAACTGGCATAACTGATTTCTATATTCTGTAACAGTATCCATGACACGATTAACACATACCCAAATTAAGTCTTATTCCTTGGCATAGTCATGTTAGAAACGTTGAGCCTGGGCAATACAAGATGGGTGGTAGACCGACAACTCCTCTCTGCAAAAACTAACATTGTCAAAATATCCTCTGGCCAGGATATACAGGCGAATTAAGTTTTATTCATTGGCATAATCACATGAGATTACTGTAGTTAAGCGACATTGAGCCTGGTCAGTACCAGATGGGTGACCAGGCGCTGTATTTGGGAGGATAATAACACCTCTCTGTAAAAACTAATGTTATCAAAATCATATCCCCTGACCGGATATACATGCAAATTATGGGGGTCGCTTGTGAATTCAATATCTTCTAGAAACGTCTTCTTTAACTCACATGCGGGCAAGAGAGGAAGCCAGTTCAACCCGCCAAGGGTGAATGTCACACCAATACAATAAGATATGGTAGAATTTAATCAGATAGATAACTTTCGAAAAATTAAAATAAAAAAAATAAAACAATACAGAAAGACATTATACAAGAATCAAACTTCTAAAATAAAATTATATTAAAAATTTTTTTTTTTAAATCTGTATCAGAAGTTTTAGCCATTAACGGTATATTTTTTTTAAAATTCAGTTTTAATTTCAATGTTTCAAAAATTTAATTCTAGAACTTATAAACAGTTATTTGATCAGATGTCACTGAAAGAAAATGTAAACCAATGCAAATTAATTAATATGGTAAATGATAAGACTTTAATAGGGGCATGCTGAATAGCACGAGAACACTAAAAGACTATACACAAGAAAGAAAAAACATGGTTAGATATTTCAAGTGGCAACAAAGTATGTTAGCAAAAAAAACTGAAAAGTGAGAGGAGATTAGTTTCGAAGAAACCTTATCAAGTGGAAGTGAAAGGTTTAGTGAATGACAATGATTGAATTAAATAATCAGGAATCGTCAAAGAGTTCATCTATATACTACTAAAACTGATGATGTTGTTTGTTATTTTGCTTGCTTGTCATGGTGCACATTTCATCTGTACATGAATGTGTTATATGGTGAGACAAAGGGTGAATAACATACATAAAGAGTTAACGAAAAGAGAAATGGTGAGAGCAATGGAATGATGTAAACAATTAAAAGAGAAAAGAAAAGAGGAGAAAGACAGAGAAAAGAAAGGGAAATGACAGAAAGGTAAAAGAGGGAAACGACAGAGAGAAAGGTAAAAGAGAGAAGGGAGATAGAAAATGAGAGTGAGAGAGAGAAAGAGAAAGAAAGGGTATGGGAAAGAGAGGGAATGGGAAAGAGAGAGAGAGAGAGAAAAGTGGTGGAAGAGTGAGAGAGAGAAAAAGAGTGGGTGAGAGAGTGAGAGAGAGAAAAAGAGTGGGTGAGAGAGTGAGAGAGAGAAAAAGAGTGGGGGAGAGAGAGAAAAAGAGTGGGTGAGAGAGTGAGAGAGAAAAAGAGTGGGTGAGAGAGTGAGAGAGAGAAAGGAAAATAGTGGAAGAAGTGAAAAGAAATGAGAGAGAGTGAAAGAGAGGAGTAGAATAGAGTGAGAGAAAGAGAGGGAGTAGAAGAGAGTGAGAGAAAGAGAGGGAGTAGAAGAGAGTGAGAGAAAGAGAGGGAGTAGAAGAGAGTGAGAGAAAGAGAGGGAGTAGAAGAGAGTGAGAGAAAGAGAGGGAGTAGAAGAGAGTGAGAGAAAGAGAGGGAGTAGAAGAGAGAGAGAAAAGGGTGGAAGAGAGATAGGGAGTAGTGGAAGAGAGAGGAAGGGGGAGCGTAATGCAGAGTGAACTCATCTGACATCACAATGTATTCTGATTTTTGTAAATCCTTTGACTGGCAATCCTTGTAAAAACAATTATCAACCAATATCGAAGTTGAATTATATATTTGATAATATAACAAATAATTACTGACCGCGTCATGTGTCGTTTAGTGTCATATAAAATGCTTTATATCTATACAAACCAACTCCCACAGAGGGAGATTAATATGGAAATGGAAAATCTAGGTGATTACCTCCTCCTCATCATCATCATCATCAACCATGGGTAGAATGTGTTGCCTAGCTGCCTTAACGCGTTGTTCCTTGGACGCTGCAGCAGCTGCAGTAGCGGCCTGCCAAAGTGCATTTGGAAAGAGAAAGAGGGTCATGGTAATTCTGGAGTTTACTAGTTGACAGTAACCACGCTGTACATGCCGCCACGTGATGACTGACCATCCAAACGACTAAAACAGCCAGATTAGAAAGCATTCGACAAGACGTCCCAACAGACAAAAAAGTCAAACAATTTACCTGACCAGGCAAGCAACGAGTCAGGTCAAAGTTCATGCAGTAGAACAAGGTGTGTATAGCACATGCAGATATCAGGTTTAGGAACCAAATAGTTTTTACAACAGACAGAGTCTCTTACATTTTAATATTTCATTTCCTGCCTCTTCAATTACTAAGTGACATTGAGCCAGGTCAGCATTGGATGGGTGACCATTTGGGAATACTAGGCAGTGTGTGTGGAAGGATTGGCAATCCCTTCCCGCATAAACACCAGCCCTGAAGATGCTTTTAGTGAGTACTTCAGTATAACCTGCTAATACTCACACATGTGATGAAACAAGAGAACAATCAATCCTTGGACAAAGTTTTGTTCTCAAGCATGTGGCGAAGTTTCCCCAAGGTATTCACATGAGTGAGTGGATAGATGGATGAAATAACTTGAATTAAATTTAATCTCACCAATTGCACTCAAATATTTTTATTTGTTTGAAAGTTTTTTTTTTACTAATTGTTTGACTTATGTTCGTAGGTTTTGAAACACTGATGAATGGGGACATATCTATACTAGTATTACATTTGTACTGCCTGTCTAGGGATGCAATTGAAAACAGAGACCTATAGCAAGATCAAACTTTTCTTGAATAACATTTTCACAAGGAATCCAATGTTGGTATTAATTTTGTATTAGGTGTTTTTTATAACAATATCCTGGGGTCTGGGTTCATGGCAGACATCCATGAACAGGAAAGATGACGTTTTACTTTATTTTATTTATAACTTGAAAATTATAGAAATTAAAAAATAATAAAAATGGTAATATATTCATGGATGCAAGCAGCAGTAAACAGGAGTCCTCATTTATTCCCGGGCAACGCCGGTGCTGCCTACTAGTATAGAACAGGAATATCAAACATTAAACCTACTTAAATTTAAAAAAAAAGTTTTTTTTAAAGATTGCACTGAATCTTAAATCTCTTAAAGGGAAACTAGCCTGTGCTTAGCAATATGAATAAATTTAAGATACAGAAAATCAAATATACGAAAAATAAAAATAGAAAAAATTAAAGGAATATGCTTTTGGGGTTAAATGAAGATATAATTTGTCGAGTTTATAAGTATGATTGACAGAGTTTGCCTTTGGGGTCAGTAATGCCCCTATTTCTGAGAAGTGAACTTGATTGGTCAGTTTAATCATGTGACATAGAAAAGATTTGAAGTTGGAATAACTGTTAAAAACTGAATTGTGAAAGAGTTTGCTTTTTTCACAAACGTCAATAAGAAAAATGTGTATCATGGAAAGCATAAGGGCTATGACCCAATAAATTAGATGTTAGCAACTACTTATGATAATAGTAATAATAATAGTAATAATAATAATAATAATAATAATATGACCTTTTCATCACAGGGATCTGAAGATTAATTTTAGAGAAAGCAATTCAATAAGTGAAATCTTTCTGAGACTTGAACTTTACGATCTTGTTTTAAATAGATTTAAAAGCTGATAATTCAGATAATATACAACAGAAGGGAAGATGAAAGTGGACACTGTATTGACTGGAATACATAAGATATTTAATAAGACGAACAAGAAATAAGATTATCGTGCAAGTAAAACAGAAAGAAAGAAAAAAAAAACAACACATAAAGAGTAGAACAGAAATACAAGACTTCCTATGATTATGAACAGGTCGCAGCAATTGTCAGAAGATTCAAAATTTCATGGTGTTTACAAAAGGCACTAAAAGTTCATTTCAACGAATCACCTAAGCAAGAACACAAATGAAATCATTGAAAGAACATCAAAAACTAGGATGGAATTTTTAACCAGATTTTATCTTTGTTTATATGAAGAATAAAATATGAAAGCAACATCGAATTATTTTTTATTGCAGGTGTTATTAGTTGCAGTAAAAAGATATTCACGTTCTTTGGCCTTTTAGCGAGAAGCAAAGTTTTCATACTACACTTCATCTTTTTTGTCTTCGGTCAGTGAAAGAGAAATCCTTCTAGACTGAGACAATTTTTATTTTTATCCCAATCCAGAGTTCCCTTTTTCGGGAAGCTGGATTTTCCCTACATTAAAAATTGACCTTGTGTCTAACTCTACCCTTGTAGGGAGGCAAGTAAATAGGGATATTAAGATGGAAGAGTATTAAATCCATGCAAATATATTAGTAGATTTAAGTAAAGTTTTTGTTTTAATATTAAGAATGCATATATTTCATGCCAAAAATATGACTTGTGCACAAAATTCCTTTATTGTAATAATTATACCTAGCGGGACCCGTGTAAATTACACGAAATGATGTTTTTAATACTAATTATCTTGTTCCTAACCTATACACGTTTGAATAAAATATGATAAGATTTGGACTTGTATATTTATTTAAAAAAAATGAACAATACATGAAACAATTTACAAAACTTCTTTATATACAATATTTCTAGTGAAGGTAATATTTCGACGACTAAACCTTACTTTGTAAATGTTTTCGATTAAATTAAATTTGGCTCCAATTCATGAATATTTATTTACTCCTCTCCAGAAGTTAGGCACAAGGCCAGTTTTATCTTACTCCCACAAGTAAGATGTGACCCAAGGTCGGGTCGGGAAAGTGGGGTTTGAAATGCCAGCGCTCGAGAAGGTGAGCACTCTGGCCATTAAAAATTGCCTGGGCAGCCGCGTTGGCATTCCCCGGTAGGGGCGCCCCAAGCAGTAAGCAATAAACTTACTCCTCCCCAAAGAGAGGAGGAAAAGTCTGGGAGGGTGGACCTCCTAGAACTGCACAGGACAGACCCATAGACCGGCGTAAATCAAGCCTCGAAGGCCAAGACAATACCAGTCTATGGAGTGCAGTATCCATCGGAACAGATACTACACTTTGATCTTAGCCAAAAGGCCAAGCCAATTCATGAGTAGCATACAAAGATTCGGAAGGTCGTTGCTTTTGATGTAAGCATGACACACAAAATCACACACGCTATTGTATTAATATGTGTCTTCCCAGTCGTCCCCTCCCTACCTCTCTTCCCCTTCCCCTCGAAATGTAGAAAAAAAATCTTAGAGGTTGGTTGGGATCGAACTATAAACCAATCGGGCCGAAGTCAAAAATACTACGTCGCTAACCGTTGCGCCAAAGGGAAATACTTGAACATGTTTCGAAAATTAGGCGAGTTGAATGTTTTTCAAAATCTAGGTGCGGCACGCATGCGCAGAGCTTTTGCCGGAAGCGTGACACACGAACACACACGCTATCGTATTAATATATAGATTATATATATTATTTCATTCTTGTTTACTTTTTTTTGTCATGCTTTTTATTAAATTACACAACTTATTGCAAAAATATTTTGTAAATCCTTAATAGTGCTAATTCTAATTTTATTAACATAAACTTTTGTTTATTCCATACTAGCAAATATATGCTCGCTACGGTCGCATATTTTTTGCTAGCCTGGGAGGACTGAACCCCAACAAGAGGAGGTAATGACTGAAAGCATAGTATCATGATGAACACCTCCTCCCAAGGAGGAGTTAATGCCTGGGAGGATGATATCATGACAACAGAACAGATAGTACATTACCCCCCCACCCCCACCCCAAACAGAGAAGATAATCATGGAAGGACAGTATTATGAGGAACGAACATATACTGTACTGCCCCCAATAAAAGGAGGTAATACCTGGGATAATTAATACATTAAATCATTTTATTTTTCATTCATTTAAAAACTCCTAAAATAATGTTTTTTTTTCTAAAAACATTATTTCTATGGTTACTTGGCCTTTTGGTTAAGATCAGAGTGTCTTATCTGTTCTGATGGATGCTACACTCTGTAGACCGGTATTGTCTTGTCCTTCTGGCCTTGATTCCGCTGGTCTGGAGTATTGTCCTGTACAGTTCTAAGAGGTCCACCCTCCCAGGTTTTACCTTCTCTTTGAGAAGGGGTTAATTTATTGCTGGTCGCCTGAGGCGCTCCTACTGGGGAATGCCGATGGGACTGCTCAGGCATTTTTTGTAGGCCAGCGCACGCTAATCTTAATGCACTGGTTAACCACACCTGATCTTGTGTCTAGTCTCCTGGAGAGGAGGTAAATAAAAGTACTTTGACCTTGTGTCTAACCTCCTGAAGGTAAATAACTTGGCTTTTTGACTAAAATCAAAGTGTAGTATCTGTTCTCAGTATCTGTTGATAGAATTCCAGTGACCTCCGAAGTTTTACTATTGACGAAAATATTGTGTATATATAAGAAAATATTACAATGAAAAATTACAACTGTATATTACAGAATATTAATTTATTAGAAGCTGTTTATAAAATAAATATGCAAATTAAGAAAACCTAAAACTCTTTGTGGGCAATTGAAGTCTACTATATACAGTATTTCAAACTTAAGTGTAGTATCTGTTCCGATGGATACTGCACCCTATAGACGGGTGTCGTCTTGTCCTTCAGGGCTTGATTCCACCTGTCTGTGGGTTTGTCCTGTGCAGTTCTAGGAGGTCCACCCTCCCAGGCTTCGCCTCCCCTCTTTGGGGAGGAGTAAGTTTATTGCTTACTGCTTGAGGCGCCCCTACTGGGGAATGCCGACGGGGCTGCCCAGGCAATTTTTAATGGCCAGAGTGCTCACTTTCTCGGGCGCTGGCTTTTCAAACCCCACTTACTCGACCCAAGCTGTGGTCACATCTTACTTGTGGGAGTAAGATAAAACTGGCCTTGTGCCTAACTCCTGCAGAGGAGTAAATAAATATATCATAGAATGAAATAAGCAGTCTGTTTTGATGTTAATATAGTTAGGATAGATGCATGGAAAACACTTTCGCATTTATTCATTTAAATTATACGTTGAGAGTAATTACACATCTCTGTATTAATAAAATTATAAGATATTGTAGGTCTGTGTGTTTCTCACCTATACATAGCTTTGATAAATACACATTGAATTATTTTTGTTATTTACTTTTAATTGAATATTTATTGAAATTAAAAAGGGAAAACTAAAATGAATTAAAAAAAAATCCTACTTAAAAAAAATGTAAATGTGATTATTTGGAATTATTTTTTCTAGGCTCTCCTCCCGGTAATATGTCATTACCGGGAAGGAAGAAAGGACGCCTCCTTCCCCCAGCTAAAAAAAAAGAAAGTGTTTTAGCTCATGTCATCGTCCCAAATTCTCTATTTAATCTATGTTATATAATAAGGTCAAATGAAATGTCCATATATTGCATATGCAAAAAAAAATAAAATTAGTTGTAATATTTTTATTAGTGATGGGACGATTCCAATACTTTTCCTGATTCCAATACAATTACAAATTTTGTTCTAAATTTCCGATTCCAATTCTAAAATCGCTTAAAAAAAGTAGGATTTTATTGTTTTGCGGAGGATTGATTTATCTGAGAGTCCTCATCTACTTTTAAATGTAGATATAATTTTCTTTTTAATTTGACAAACTTCTTAATCTTTTCCTTTTATCTATTGTATCCAAGATTTTGATAAACTTGTGAGATTTCCATCTATATTTTTCACTTGTGCCATTTTTTTGTCCTATTATCCACTCGTGCCATTTTTACCTAGGTTATTTTTACTGGAACGTTTTTACCTAACTTCTAAAATCAATAAATATTTATCATTTAATCATTAGTACCAGCAATGGAAAATTAAGTTTTAAACAAACAGAAAATTAAAAGAATCGTTTTTTGGAATTGGAAATTAGGCTAAATTTTTTCTGATTAATCGTCCCAGTGTTTATATGTTGATTGTATATAAAATGTGTTTGAATTTTGCCTTTAATTTTTATATAAAGTTAAATAATGTGAAAAATATGACTACTAAATATTCACTATTTTCTGTAAGCTAAATAAATTATCTGCGAACCTTAAAAAAAAAAATCCGAAGTCATAAGTTGGAAAATGTGATAGATAATTACTATGTGTATCCGTATCCTTAGCAAGCAGTGAAGCAAAACTTATGTATCATACTAAATAAATGATCAAATGTAATTGTAATAGATTATTACCATATTTTGCCACACTCTCCCACCTTGGGTAACGCCAGGTATCTTTTCTAAAATTCTATATTCATATTGAAATCATAATAAACTGAAGCAAACTTATCTAGTACTCATATTGAGATGATTCAACTTAAAAAAAACAAAAAAACATTAGCTTTTAATAAGATAAGATATCGAGCACTTCTGGAGTTTATTATGAAAAATAATTTAAAGAAAAAAAAAATGGTAGGCAAAAGGACAGGTTTTCATAACGCAGTGTGTTAATAATAAAAAAAATGTCGAAATACTTTGTTAGTTTGTAAAATGTTGATGCTTTAAGGGGGATTGTTAAGAAGCAAAAGGTTGCGAGATATCGACAAACCTGTTTGGTATTTTCTAAACTTTCATATTTTGTCGTGGCTTTTTCTAGCTCAGAAGAAGCAGCCTCAGAATGTTGCTGCATGTTTTCTTCCAGTGTTTTCTGTTCTTGTTGGACCTGCTCCAGTTGAAAGTTTGTCTCCTGACATTCACAAAGGGAGAGAACAAAAGATACAAATACATGCAATAAACACAAAACACAACAGTTATTCCTAGAAATAATCAGGCAACATTGAAAGAATATAAAACACATAACATATACAACACACACATGTATATACATCTATTTATATAAAGTTAGGTATGTGTATATGTTTATATATTTGTACACGATTGACTTTTAAACTAATCGATCATTATGTATTTAAACACAACTGCTAGGCGTAAGAGTGGATAATGTGGGCTATATTTAGTTTAATTTAGTTTTATTCAAAAGCAGTAAAAAAGGAAGCAGAAGATTTCATCAAAATTCAGATACCTCTTATTTTTGTCAAATTTTAATAGATATTAGACACCGATTTCCAAAATTTCAGTATATTTGGAGTATTATAAAAAGTTTTTAGGGAGCATAATATGGACACAACTTTTCATTTAAAAATTAAAATATTTCAGATTTGCATTAAATTTTATCCATAGTCATTAGACACCAATTAAACAAGATTCCCTGAATTTAAATTTCTTCTTAAGCTTAAGCATTAAATTTTAGAATCAGTAATATGCAATGGATTTTGATCAAAATTGGAATAAGGATTCTAAACATAAGGTTTAATATCATTATATTTTGATTTTAATCTTTGTAGAAGGCATAAAAAGTGGTGCAAAATACATTTTTTTTTATATTCAAAATTAATTTTATCTTTCCTGGGACGGGTATTCTCTTAGTATATATATACATATAGATATGTGCGTGTTTCTTGGTTAAAATTTATGAAATTCTTCCTATTTGATAAATAAGGTCTGAACTCCAACGTGGGTATTTTTAAATATATATAATTTTTTTTTCCAGACTGACAAAATTCTCATTTGAACTATAAACGAATTACTTGTACTTAACAGTAATAAGAATATGATAGACGAATGTACATTGAAGACTAATATATATTAGTAATAAAAGAGAGAAACTCTCTTTGCAATTCAAATGTACAATTTCACGTAAAGCCGTCGGACACGAGAGACTCATTAAAGGACAGTTAGAATAAACATTGTTCATAGTTAAAAAACGAATAAAATGAAGAAGACTTAAATAATGCCCAATTATTCATACAAGTTTCATATGCATTCATATTCTTTTCAGAAAAATTTTTTTTTGATAAAGGACAGAAGACTGTCCGAAATATAAAAAAATTACATTAACACCTATAACTTACATGCTTTTATCTTTTCTGAAAGGCTATATTTTTCTTTGTCAAATGTGAAGAGATTCAGCATTTTGAACTGAGAAACAGATTTTAAATTATAACAAAAGTATGCGTAGATTAATCATTATATATATATATATATATATATATATATATATATATATATATATATATATATATATAAAGGCAAATGTTATTAAATAACACAGAGGGTTTTTTGTTTCATGAGGCTTTTTTTTCTTCGATTTTTCAAATAATCCATTTAGTATTCAGTAAATCTAAAAAAATAAAAAAGCCTCATAAAACAAACAAAAATCCCTTTGTTATTAATAACATTTGTCTTAATGAAAACATGCTGCTTAAATACATATAACACACACACCATTAATATTGATACAACATATTACAACCATGCTGAATTATATACAAATAGCAAAAAAAACAAAACAAAACAAAAACACATATAATTTGCATTATTTGTACAATTCTTCTCATCTTGGATGGTATTCTCAGAACATTTCGGCCAATGCAATCGCCAATCTTTTTCAGGTGCATCTTTTCGAACTCTGAAATCTATATGGAATTTCGAACTGAACACTTTACTAAATCCACAAAGGTAGATTGTTCCCATTGCATAAGCCATGACCACGTAAAAGTCCAACGTAAGTCATTTTTTAAATTTTATTCTTAGTATTACCTGTAGTGGGGATTGAACCTCCAACTTCCAGCCAAACTGTCACTCAATACTAAGAATAAAATAAAAATTTTATAACACTTCTACTCAATCATGGTTGACAGAATAAAAACAATCTATCTCAGTGGATTAAATAAAAGATTCACTTTGAAATTTTGTATAGATCGCCAAGTTTGATATAAATCAAGGGAGGCGCGAGAGCGCTCTATCCCTTAATAGACTTCAAAAATGGCCTATGCTGGAAATCTCATTTCTTTTATCAATCATAACTCAAAAACCAATAAACCAAATTAGTTAAAACTTTGCACAAAATTTTTATTTGATAGGTTCTATAAGTGTGTAGAATTTCAGCATCATTAGTCAAGGCAACCCAGAGATCCAAAAAGTTCAATCATGAAATCATGTTATCTGTGTGTACGTACGTACGTATGTGCCACCCTGTATCTCATCAACTATTTGATGGATTCAGCTGATTTTTGGCAGAGATAGAGATTCTAGGGTCTAGTTGATGGCATTTTAATTTCAGTTTACCATATACCTTAGTTTTCCAGAAAATTCCAAAAAACCTTATGAGAAGGCATTGTATTGAGGCATAGCCTTTACAAAAGTAGTGACATTCCATGAAAAATGTCAGTATACTGAAATCATATGCCCTTAATAGGGTTAAGATGAACATTCATATACACTAAATGTACAAAAGCAAGGAAATTCTCAAATTTTTACACTTTTAGTGTCATTAAGGGTATGACTACATATCAACCAACCCATTTCATTATCACATCACTACAGTATAAATCTCTATGCATGAGTGGATGAAGTGTGTGAGGTGCGCTGAAGAAAAATTCCTACCAGTAAAATACATAGCCTTGTTGTGCTCGCATACCCTTAATAACAATAAAAGTGTACAAATTTGGGAATTTCCTTGCTTTTGTACATTTAGTGTATATGAATTTTCATCTTAACCCTATTAAGGGCATATGATTCCAGTATACTGGCATTTTTCATGGAATGTTACCAAGTTTTAAAAGATGCACCTGAAGAAGGTCGAAGGTTATATCGACCAAAACATTTCGAAAATAACAACCAAAATGAGAACAACAGTTCAAATAATACAAATTATCAATCCTCATCTAAAAAATTCCGAAAGTAAAAACAAACATAATTTCTTTAAAAATTCAAACACAAACAAATTATTACAAAAGAAAGTTTATCTAAATTTCTAAGATGAATGATTACAATTTACATAGTTCATATATTCTGTTATATACCAGAAGAAATGTTATAATATCAGATGTTACATTAGACATAAAATGAATAAATTTATTTTTCAATCACAAGTAAAACTACATTGAACAGCAAAACATTATGATCAATTGTTGAATCTATAATCAACTGACTGCCTACTTCCAGTGAACTATTTATAGACATATGTACATAAACTGAACAGAATTGGGGGATTATTTTTTTTCTTTGATAAAGCACTTGGTGCTTGTTCAGTGTTTTGTGGAGACGGAAAAATTATTTATGTGTGAAAACAATATCATGTACTTAATCAGTGCTATCAGTAATGTAAAAATATTTGTAATTAAAGTTCTAGTGGATAATTTTTCTTACTTTTTTCAACATTGAACAATAAAATAGCACTGATTAAGTACATGATATTGTTTTCACACATAAATAATTTTTCCGTCTCCACAAAACACTGAACAATCACCAAACACTTAATAAAAAACATAAGTCGCTCGTGAGACTGCACACATCTGCCTGACAGCGTAAGAATAGACCAAAGTTTTATTTGGGCCTTATTGTATTCATAAAGTTGTGCCATGGAAATGTTGATAATTTTTCATGGTGGAATTTTCATGGTGGTTACTGTTACCATTGAAAAAATTGAAAGCTAAAACCTCATAAAAATTTCGACCTTGAGCAAACTTTTAAGTCCAAGAAAGATGACATGATTACAAATCAATACTTATTAATAAAACATATAATGAGGGGTATGAATTACTGTTGACCTGTTACTTCCTATAAATTTTTGTTTTACATGGTCAGCAGTTGAGTATTTTATTTAATAGTAATACTGTCGTTACTAACTATTGTCTCATTATAATAGAGATTTGGTGTCTGTAACCGAAAATATGCCCCATTTACAGAAAATGTTACACCCTATTCTCAAGGTTTTAGACATTATGCACAATCAAAACTTTTTTTCCTCTGCTTTTTGTTGTAAACAACTATAAGGAGTAAAGCATGACACAGATTGGGAAATACATAATTTCTTCCAATCCCAGTAGCAGGTTCGTTAGCTTAGATGGTAGAGCATGAGACACCAATGGTCACACAGTTGGTAGTGACTAGATGTGTTCACTATGTCCAGCCACAATTATGAGTCTTGAAACGACAAATCAGCTGTTAGTGAATAACTATCTATATATATATATATCTATCTATATGTTCTATATCTATATATCTATCTATATGTTCTATATCTATATATCTATCTATATGTTCTATATATATCTATCTATATGTTTTATATCTATATATCTATCTATATGTTATATATATCTATATATATATATATCTATCTATATATATCTATCTATATGTTCTATATCTATATATATATATATCTATATATATCTATCTATATGTTCTATATATATATATATATATATCTATATATATCTATCTATATGTTCTATATATATATATATATATATCTATATGTATCTATCTATATGTTCTATATATATATATATATGTTCTATATATATATATATATATATATATATATGTATCTATCTATATCTTCTATATCTATCTATATCTTCTATATCTATCTATATCTATATATCTATCTATATCTTCTATATCTATATATCTATCTATATCTATATATCTATCTATATCTTCTATATCTATCTATATCTTCTATATCTATCTATATCTATATATATATATCTATATGTTCTATATCTATATATATATATCTATATGTTCTATATCTATATATATATATCTATATGTTCTATATCTATATATATATATCTATATGTTCTATATCTATATATATATATATGTTCTATATCTATATATATATATATGTTCTATATCTATATATATATATATATCTATATGTTCTATATCTATATATCTATCTATATGTTCTATATCTATATGTTCTATATCTATATATCTATATGTTCTATATCTATATATCTATATGTTCTATATCTATATATATGTATCTATCTATATCTTCTATATCTATCTATATGTATCTATCTATATCTTCTATATCTATCTATATCTTCTATATCTATACATCTATCTATATCTTCTATATCTATATATCTATCTATATCTTATATATCTATCTATATATCTATCTATATGTTCTATATATCTATATATATCTATCTATATCTATATATATCTATCTATATCTATCTATATACCTATCTATATCTACCTATCTCTCTCTATATATATAGCAAACACAAATCCAGCGACCATTTCCCTAGCTCTAAGTATTCCTTTTACATGTATAATTTACATTACATATCTTTAATATCAATCGAATTATTTTTAAAACTAATAGTTTTTATTTAAATTACCTCACTTGAAGATTAATAAACATAATATTTAAAGTTTTTGGTAATTTATCCTTTTTAATCAAATCACTTTAATCAATTACTGCTCAACAAAAACTATTGCATATTTATATAGTAACATTTTTAAAAGTTACTGCATGTGTGTTAATTTGGTTCAATCTTAAATTCTGTCAAACTTCCACTCTTTTGAAGATCACTATGATGTTTAATTTGAAGAAGATTTCATTAAAATTAGATAATTCTTTGATTTAAACAAAAAATTAACACATTGGTTTGTTTCCAAAGAGTTGTCTTCTAGTATCATAGACTGGAGGCAGATTTACCCCCCCCCCTCCCTCCCTATGTGACCCTTGCGTTAGAACTGGATCAGCACATACCTTCAACAACATTTCTTTTTCTTCTGCTAATTTTTTTTCATCCTTTAACTGTTTGTTTACTTCTGCATGCTGAAAAATAAAAGCACAATTAGAATTTAAAAAATGCTTTTTTTCATTTTGTGTTTGAAATATTACGAGATAATGTAAAATGTGTTAGACATTGTGAAAACAAAAGTTATTGTCCAAGTACAACTTTGTATATTAAAAGAGAAATTAATATACATTTCTCAGTCACTATTTGAACCTTTGAGAAAATAGCATAAGAATCAAAATATGTCAATGTATATTTTCAAATCAATTTAAGTACTGTCGTAGCAAGATTGCACGCAGTATATGTCAAATTATGTAGGAAGGAAATTTCTGTGTCAAAGTAAGTGACATAAGAAAACAGGAAGTCGAGATGGGATACATGGCAGTTGGAAAGCAGGAGTCAGTCTTTTCGGGTGTGCAACTGCTTACCACGCAGACATGTTTCAGAGACCTTTTCGCTCCCCTATAAGATGAGGGATTGTGAGAAAGACCAACTGGGTATTATGTAATACTAATGTATAATGTAAAGAAAAATAAAGCCCCAAAAGAATTATTAACACCCAGAATATGAGCTGTTGTTATTTAGCAAAGAAACGAGATAGCAACTATTACAACCGATGCTATAAAAGAAAGAGACAGATAGATATACAACATCTACAGTTATGACTACTACATGGCTGCTATGAAGAGAACAACTCTATGCACGCTGTCACTACTAATGTGTCAATAACACTTTAGCTGTTCATGTGCACGGCGATATTTGTTACGAGACAAATGATCGTGACCTTAATGTTACACCCACAATCTGGCTAAGTAGCAGTAATTACATATGCATCACACTAGAAAGCCAGTAAGTAAAATTAACATGTGCACTGTGTATTGTCTATACAACATAAGCACACATTCAACGTTTTAGGTTTAACCCTTTTCAATCCATAAAAAAAAAGAAAATGTGAACATGCGCTAATATTGTTTCGACAGTACACAGTATTTATGTTAATTTTACATACTTGGCTTCTAGTGCGATGCATATGTAATTACTTATATTGATGGTGTAAAATCATTAAAAAGTTTGAGCTGGTGCTAGTGTAATAGAAAGAGCTTGAAGTGGATGGAGTAAGTTCAGGGAACTTCTGTCATTACTAACCAGCAGAGTGTTACCACTGTTAGTCAAGGAAAGTATCTATCAGGCATGTGTGCAGTGTGATGGTGTATGGAAGTGAAACCTTGCCAGCGAGGGTTGAGGATATGTGTTACATGAAGAGAAATGAGATGAGAATGATACGATGGATGTGTAATGTGAGTCTTAAAAACAGGCTTAGTTCTTATGCTATTAGAGGAAGATTAAATCTGGACGGTATAGGAGATGTGTGCAGAAGAGTGGACTTCTATGGTATGGCCACGTTGAAAGAATGGATGAGAGTTCTTGGGTTAATGGATGTAGAATAGTTGAGGTAACAGGTTCAGTTCACAAGTGAAGGCCAAGAACAACATGGAAGGAAATGATAAAAATGGATTTGAGAGAAAGAGGGATCAATAAAGACCTGGCAGAGATAGGTTAGTTTGGAAGTGTAGCAACCATCATGCAGGTCCACAAGGTCAAAAAGTGAGGGTCACACCATGTATCGTTCATCGGAGATTGAACCGATAGCGTTCCGATTACAAGATAGAATTTTTGTTATTTCTGTGCAAGGACAAGAGTCCATTTATGCAAATGACCATTGTTTTGCATGGGCGAATTCTCGTTGAAATAAAAAAAAAAGTAGAAACTTTCCTCCACAGCATGTGATGATAAGATTACGATATGTTGAGTGTTAAGTGAGAAAAGGAGAAAGAAATTGAATTGGTGTTTTCTGTCGGTTTACTCAATTGACGAGAGTAGGATTTTCTTTAGAGAGTTGGTGTTGTGTTTTGGAGAATTGTTAATAAAATTTGGGAGTCAGACTTTCGATTTTTTTTCATGTGTGCACGTTTAAAAATTTTTTTTTCAACTTTCACTCTTACAGGAAGTCAATTTCTAAAACCTATCCAACACATTCCGGCATGTAAAACTGACGTTAAACTGGTTCTTTGGGTTGGTTCTTTTGTTTTACGGCATATCAACCCTTTTTCGGGTTATTTAATACTGAATCTGGTCATTTTGGTAAAAAGCTTTATGCTTAAAGTTCTTTATATATTCAAGTATTTATTCATGGTGTTTGGTTTGGTTGTTTTTGACTTTGCAGAACATGATTGAGTTTTGCAAAGGGAAAGGAAAAAAATACTAACATCAATGTTTATTGCATTTTTGGTCAGGAATCAGGTATCTTCAGACAGCCTGATCTGGTAGCACAAGAGACGTTCAACTGAATATGATAATCATGATACAGAATTTTGGGGTTAGTATTGATACTTTGTAGCAATTTCTTTGCAACTTAAAAAAAAAACATGTTTCAAATGGAGTACAACAAAACAACGCTTCTTACCGATCTCAAAAGAGTCACATGTTCTTCTCGTAATTTTCCATAAATCTCCTTCATCTTTTTGAATTTCTCTTCATTAGCTTTTATTAATTCTAAAGATAAAATAAAAAAAATATCAATTAAGTTCTTTGAAGCATAAAATAGTAAAATAAATATTCTTAAATTCTTTAGATAAAACATTCTTATCATAGAGGATTCATTTTTATTATACTAGATGTACCTACCCGGCATTGCCCGGGATGCAGTGATGTAATTTTAGTTTTTAATTTGTTCCCACATTTTTAAACTTAACAAAGACGATTATTATATTCTTCAATTTAAAATGAGTTATCCCCCACTTTCAAATTTTTATTTTTAGGTGATTATTTAATTAGTCTAAAGGGGAGTTAACCGTTGCTATTATTAAGATAGGTAAACTGAACATTTTCTTAAAGACTTCATCATTAGGTTTTGGTATTTAAGGTGCTGTAAGTGTCCCGGACTTTGGTATGGGCAACACCAGGCAACGTCTCACGCCTGCTCTGCATACAGTCCGATCCATAAGGTTGATACTAGTCATATTGCAAGCAGTCAAGTCACTTCGTACACACTCAAGCCAGGTTTTCCTTGGTCTTCCACGCACCCTTATACTTGGGGTATCCATGCTTGTTATTGAGTTGATGCAGGAGGTGGAACGCTGTACATGGCCAAATCACCTAAGATGCTGAGCGCATAAGACATGAGGCAAGATAGTGGAGCGAACACAGGCCGAAAAGACCTTGCCCAGAGTCCTGAAAGAAATGTGCCTAGATGTAAGGATTGGCAGCAACTTCCTGAACCTTTCCCAAGCAACACAACAGCGAGCAGTGATAGCATATTTGCAACC
This sequence comes from Sepiola atlantica, assembly GCA_963556195.1. Classification (NCBI taxonomy): domain Eukaryota; kingdom Metazoa; phylum Mollusca; class Cephalopoda; order Sepiida; family Sepiolidae; genus Sepiola; species Sepiola atlantica. The sequence goes on along the minus strand of OY744517.1, from coordinate 67,541,654 downwards.
ACCACCACCACCAGCAGCATTTAATATGTCACAAAAGGTAGTTTCAGCACCAAGTGGGATGAAACCACAATCATAAATACCAATAATTATACTAAAAAAGTGAAATCGGTCTTATTTTCAAATATAACAACCTATTTGATTTCAGTATAAAGACATTTGCCAAATCTGGATGACGTGAATGAGTTTAACACATTTTCTTTATATTATTAAATCTGTTTATCTTAGACTTTTAAAAAGCACGTAAATTAACAAACATAAACTTACTGTCTGAGTCTGTCGGCTTTCCTGTATTTACCGTATATAGTTTAGCTTCATCAACTTCTTGCTTTAGAAGTTCATTTTCCTGAAAATAAAGGAAACAAAGACATTAAACAATTACACAACATATTAAAACCATTTTATTTGTAAAGTGATATTAAAGAAATTCAAAAACTCCTTATTTTATGTTGAAACATTCTATACTCAAGCCATATCTTTTTATATGTAGCAAATAGATTATACATTTTTATTTTGTAAATTATGTTTCTGTAAATTAAATAGAATTTTGTAAATTATTTTGTAGATTAATTTTTACTTTTTATATGTATGAAATAGATGATACATTAAAAAAATACGCTTTTTTACCTATTCAAAATACAGGAGTGTCCTAGTTTTCCAACAGCCACCTAAACTGTTATCAAACTAATATGTATATTAGATAAATTAGAGCTTTATTTTAAACATTTACGCACCCATAAACACATTTGTTATTTCTTCTTTAAATGATATTGCAACATAACTATATACGGATAGTTGCAAATTAAAGTTTTCAAAATAATGCCAAGATAAATGGAAATCACACCTTTTATTTATATCGTCTAATAGAAAAGACGTTTTTTTTTTAAATTTGGTTTATATAATGAAATTTTAGACAACCTTTTAAAATATAAAAGTATTATAGGGATCCAATGTTCAACAACTAATTAATTAAAAAAAAGAAAGAAAAATTAAACTAAATTAATCAAGAATAGATTAGACCCAACCTTTTCTCGCCAAAACCAAAGATTAGAACACTAAATTAAACATTCTAAATAAACAGCAACAAAATATCTCTTGATGACGAGCGTGAAAATTGAAAGCACTCCAGATGCATCATACAACAATCTTGGATACCTCCTACACCAACTACCCCCACTCCCTTCTCATAAAATTAATAATAAAAAGAATGAAATAAAGAAAACTAATTTTTAATTAAACTTGCCTATATATCTAAAGTCTAAAGGGTAATATATTATTAATATTATTATATTATTATTATTATTATTATTATTATTATTATTATTATTATTATTATTATTATTATTTATTAATGTATATATTAGTGAAATTTTAAGCTGAATTATTTCGACACTTGATTATTGGGGAAATGGTAGTTTAATCAGTACCATTGGAGAGCCATGAATATTATAACTGTTCTGTTTTTAAATCTCCGAAACAGTTACATGGTAAACAGCTGATGATCCCCGTTGTTAATATTAGACGCTTAAGGTCTCCTTTTTTTGTTTCACTGTTAGATACTTAACCCCCCTTTTTATTTTATTTACTTATTTTATTTACTTATTTATTTATTTATGAATTTTCCAACGAATGTTAAGTCTGCAATATCTTGGATTTAGTTAGTTTCTCTGGGAATTTAAACTGCATTTTACTTTTTTTTTCTCTTTTTCTTTTGTTTAAAATGACTCAAAGCTTCTTTAGACTATATATATATATATATATATATATATATATATATTCAATTTTTTTTTAGTCATGAACCCCCTCCCCCCCAAAAAAAACAACAAAACAAAAACAATATATATGTAGTCAATATTAATAATATAATGCAAGCCCAAAACAACTAATTTATATAGGCCATCTTCAGAAACAGCCCCCATTGCTAACAATCATTATGAATTTTGGAATACAGTTGCTAGGCATGAGGGGTCCAAATGTGGGCTAAATTTAGTTTATTTTAATTTTATGCAAAGAGGGTAGAAAGGGGTGGCAGCCCTTCATGAAAGTTCAGATACTTCTGATTTTTGTAAAAATTTAACAATAGGCATTAGACATCAATTAATAAATATTCCTCAAATTTCAGTTTCTTTGGAGTATTTCAAAGGATTTTTATGGAGCATAATATGGGCACAAACTTCTATTTGAAAATTCAAAAATATCAGATTTGCATTGAATTTGATCAATAGTCATTAGACACCAATGAAGGAAGATTTCCTGAATTTCAATTTCTTCTTCAGACTCCGTTAATTTTAGATATTTTAAAGAATCAAAATCATTTAATGAATTTTTAGTATCATTATATCCTGATTTTGATCTTCCTAAGAAGACATAAAAGTAGTGCAAAACTGTTCTGTTTGGAGATTTAATTTTACCCATCCTGGGACAGGTGTTCTTATAGCATATATATATATATATATATATATATATATATAAGTATAAATGTGTGTATTAATTTACCTACAGACCTTTTAAGTATTTTTCTAAAGTTTATTTTTTAAATTTAAAATATGTGCTCTGCAGCAATAAATACAGTATTTTAAACATTTCTTTGGATATTTTAAGCACAAAATGGAATATATCAACCAATCATATTACATGTCATATGCAAATCACCCACACACATACCTATGAAAACAATAACTCAATACCAATAAATGTTAGTCAAAATCTAGGAGACACACACATAAGTTACATTGAGTAAAAGGAAACACAAAAAACACAAACATACCTTCAAAGTATTATCAACCGCTAATTGCAACTCTGCTAATATCTTTTTAAGTTGATCTCTTTCTTCCTGAAGGAGTAGAACTTTCTGCTGAGCCTGAAAATACATTATTTCATCATCAGCATCACATTACTCAGTCAGCATAAACAATCTAAATTACTAAACATTTTTTGAGCTCGGGAATCTTTACGCCAAACTTGTATAGATTCTCGAGTTTATGCACCTGAAGAAGATCAGAGGTTACACCGGCTGAAACGTTGTGAAAATAACAACCAAGATGAGAAGAGTAATCCAAATAATCCAAATTATCAATCCTCATCTAAAAAATTCCAAAACATAAACCTCAAAATAGAATTCTTATTTTTTTTGTTGTGAATATTAATTTCTGTTGAATATTTTCTGTGTTTGAATTGCTAATGTCAAATTATTTTCTTGCAACAAGGAAATATATTTCAAATTGGATACCTCAAAGAGAAAACAATTCATAGATGAATATTATTAAAAAGGAAGTAAGATAATACCTCTAACTTGACCTGTTCAAGTTCTTCCCGTAAGAGCTGTATTTCTTTTGTGAGCCGATCAATAAGTACATCTCTGTAAAAAGAAAAGAAAACAACAAATGTAATCACATTTATTTCTTATTGATTTATGTTAATCATTTATTTCATCAACATCATTATCATATTCGGGTTAATGTCCATTTTACATGCTGGCATGTGTTGGACTGCTTTCAGAAATTGACTTCCAAATTAATCTATCTCTGGCCAGGTCTTTATTAATCCCTTTTTCTATGAAGTCCATTTTTATCACTTTCTCACATATTTTCCTTGGCCTTCTCATGTGAACTGAACATGCTACCTCAACTGTTCTGCATTTAACTCAAGAACTCTCATCCATTCTTTCAATGTGAACATACCACCAGTCTCCTGTTCTGCATACATCTCCCTATATTGTCCAGATTTAATCTTTCTCTGAGGTCATCACATCTAAGCTTGTCTTTAAGACTCACATTACACATCAGCATATCATTCTCTTATTATTTCTCTCCATGTGACACATATCCTTAACCCTCATTGGCCAGGTTTCACTTCCATATATCATCACACTGCATACACATGTCTTATGGACTCTTCCCTTGGTCGACAGTGGTAATGCTCTGCTGGTTAGTAATGGCAGAAGTTCACTGAACTTACTCCATCCACTCTCAACTCTTGCAATCATACTATCACCTGCTTCACCCTGTGCTCCAATAGTATCAGCAAGGTAACAAACGTCTCGACAATTTCAATAGCTTCGCCATCCAAATATACTGTCTATATCTGAGTTCTCGTCATTCTCTATTGTCTTACACTTCTTGCACATGAACTGGTTATCCTCTCAAATTACCAGAAATTCTACTGCACTTCTTGCGTACCCAATGCTTACAAGTACCACAAAAAATTGAATGGCACTAGACTCCCCTTTCCACAAACTGATCAGAGGAATTTTCCTCTTTTGGGAGCTTTCCAACACTACAACCACTGATCATCACTTTGGTCTTATCAAGATTCACTTCAAGTCTTTAACCTAAGTGGCCTGATATTGTTTCACAGGCAAGTACTAAATCATCAGCATACAGCATCTCTTCAGAAAACCCATACAAAACTCCCTGGACAATGCTTCTAAAACACAAATAAAAAGCAACAGACTCAGTACATAACTCTGATGTACTCCTACTTTAACATTAAAGCTTTCACTAAATATGCTTTTAATTCTAACACTACTTTGAGCATTTCTGTACAGTGCTTGAACAACTTTGACCAACCACTCATTTGCCCTAGTTTAAGCAAAACCCACCAAACAACCTCTAAACCCTGTGCTCAAATAGTATCATAAAGACATCAATAGCTTTGCCATCCAAATTTACTTTCTCCACATCTGAGTTTTGCATATTGCAAAAAGTTGTTGCAAAATGAAACGTTTTTAAATAAAGAATTACTTTTACAATATGTTTTATTATTTCTCTTTAGTTTTTCCATGTACAGAGTTATACAGAAATTACCACTCGTATGTTTTTCAAATAATGACAATGTGCATGAGCAAAGAAGAACACTTACCTACAACCAATATATCAATCATTTTTTTTTATCTATTAATCTAACATATAAAGTTATCTTGTCGGATTTTCAAAATCAAATCCAAACAGCATTTCAACTAATAAATCAAATTTTGATTATGACTAGCCAATTTTCATTTGTTATTGTTGTACTGTGTTTTCAGCAATATAATAACATACTTCGTTACAATTTATTACTAAGTCCAGATGACTGCTAATATGAAACATTGTTTTTAATGTTACTGTAGCATCGTATGCAAATTACATAAACTTATAAAAACAATAATTCAATGCCAACCGACATTCATAAATGCTGTTCGCTAGTTGGCATCTATCAGATACATACATCAGACATATTGAGCAAGGAAATATAAAACAAAGACCTAAAAATAAAAATCAGCAAGGGAGATAACTCATTTTAGACTGAAGAATATAATAGAGTTGTCTACCTTATGTACAAACAAACAAAAATCAAAAACTAAAATCATTCCACTGCATCTCGGCCAATGCCAGGTAGGTACAGCGAGTAAAAGATAAACATTACTAATTAATTTTTTTAAATTTTTCTTGATATTTCAAAATTTAAAAGTTATTTTGAAACCGTTAAACTGACGATTAGAAAACCATTTTTAGCAAGAATTAAGATTTAAGAGCAAAAGTCAAGTATTATCGTTTATTTGTGCTTGTAAACTAAAGAAAAAAAGCGATTTTTCTCCTGTTGTGCCGCAGTTGTACCAAAGAATCAAATAAAATGAAAGTAAGAATCTAAAGTTTGAATGCCCCCCCCCCCGGTTGAATAATTTCAAGATGTGCAAATCTTAAATCAAATTAATTAAAAGACATGCAGAAAGTTTGATATGTAAATAGATAGGTCTTACACATCTTTTTCTTATTTATATAATAATATGCTACGCCATTTCATATTTGTACTTACGTTATCACCTTTCACACATTTAAAAAAAAAATGAGATCATCTGATCAGCAAAGATGGTGATAGGTGATTAATCTGATGTCGCTAAGGTAAACAATTCCGACTTTACCCATTTTAAAATGAATTGTTCCCAAATCAAATTATGTCATCCCGTCGACTAAAACAGTATACTTTTAAATACATTTCAAAAAGTTAAATTTTTTTATTTTATTGATTTAAAGAATATTTAGCTGAAAATTATTTTTATGGTAAGAAGACAGAGAATATTGTTTTAAAAATAATTGAATTGCTACAATTTTAAATAAAGAATAAAAATATTCATTTTATTTATTTTAAGAATATTTCGCTGACAATGACAATTATTTTAACAGAAGAAGAGTTATTTTTTTCTTAATAGTATTAACCTTGACAGACATTATTTAAAAAAGAATATTATTATTAACAGTAAATTATAGAGATTGATTTAGAAAGTACCGTGGAATTTCCACGGGTCCCGCTAGTTCTTATTATTAGTACTCATATTTGTATTCTTAGTTGCTTTTTATATTATTCCCCTTTTTTTTTTTCGTCTGTAAATTAAAAAATAAATTTGATCTTATGATAACTGCAATTCTTTATGAATAAACTTTAGCATCTGCTTTACAGCTGTTCTCATACGATCCACTAGACTAAGTTGGATATGTTGAAATCTTTTCATTTCACCACAAAATCAGTTCCTTGTTTCAACAGCTGTTGGGCTTTATCTATTTTTATTCAAAGCAAAAATGAAACCCGAGAAAGTTTCAAGACACGATAGATTAAAACAAAAAATACAAAATTCAGATAAGAATAAAACTAAACACTTATTTTGACGGATGTATATCACCCCCCCCCCCTCTCCCATAAAATTTTTGTTATTCCATTTTTTTTATAAAAACATATCTTCTGATTATTATCGACTAGCTGTACCTACCTGGTGTTACCCAGGAGTAAAAGAACAAAAATCAACAGACTTGTTTACAAAGAATTGACAAATTATTTTGATGACTTTAATTTTGTAAGCAAATTATTTTGCGAAACAAGAATTTTTAAATAGTTCGTTTTAATACTTGACGTTAATCGATTATTAGTAAAGAACAAATAATGTGCAGTTAATGTAGAAACTTCCCTTTTAATATTTAAAAATATAACACAGTTTTAAATATTTATTTTTGCATAAGTCAAGGGAAATACCTGTTACATGATTACTTCCCTTTAATGTTTAAGAATATTCGGTGAGTAAGGAAAAAGTCTCCACTAAAGAGAAGATAACGTCATATGTTAAATTAAACAGTACATTTTAAGATAGTAACATTTGTCTTAACTTTGAAAAAATGACATGTTCAATACTTAGCAATTCAGTTTTCTATGTAAGCTTAATATATAATAATTCCCTAGCCAAAATAATAATCCAACAGCAGCCTCATAACTTTTGCTTCCCACCTATTTTGTCCCTCAGTCCTCACATTCCATCAACGATGTTTCTAACGAAGGGGAAGAATTTCTGTTTTCTGGTTCGTGGGTGGTATGTGGAGAATTTCAATCCTCTCATAGTATTCATCATTCAGCTGTCAATCTATCCATCTCATTAACCCTTACCCGTAAGTGGTTTTTAAACCTTGGTAAGTGGGGATCCACTAGTAAAAAAAAAATTAAAAAAAGAATTTGTTGTGAAATCAGTTGTTGTGGTTCCCAGGTGGCGTGAGAAGCTAGTGGCAAATGTTGGTGGTCATATTGAATTCTAAATAAAATCCTATGCTATACACTTTATCATATTCATTTCTTCTAAGAATTATATTTCAGTAATAAGGAGTTACTTTCCAATCACAATGTAACACATTTCTTTTGAAGTTAATTTATTCCTGTTAGTTAAATAATGATTTTTAAAATAGAAGTCTAGAAAAAAATATAACATTAACAGAAATTATTGTACTTTTTTACAATCACAGCGTCATGAAAAAAAAAATAAAATTTTTTAATCAAATTTTATTATGCAGTTACTCCAATAGTAATTAACTCTTTAATTCTTAGTGTATTTGCATAACAAACAGTTTTTATGTTATTTTTAATTAATTTTTATTTAATAGATGACATCATTATTTTTTATTTATTCAATGAATGGCAGCATTATTTAATTTTTATTTAATGAATGGCAGCATTATTTAATTTTTATTTAATGAATGGCAGCATTATTTAATTTTTATTTAATGAATCGCAGCATTATTTAATTTTTATTTAATGAATGACGGCATTATTTAGTTTCTATTTAATTATTCTTATCTACCAAGGCAGAGTCGCAGAAATACCTGGTTTAGTACCCAGGTGCGGGATTACCCCTCTCGGTGTGATGGACCTGTAGATCTTGTCAGGTCATCCATCTAGAAGGAAAACTGATGTAAAACCTGTACTACTGACCTCATACGCCATGGCATTGAACAACTAGGGGAGGGAGGCCTCCTTGGAGACTCAAACAAATTATCCAGTTTGTAAGCCTTAAATATCTTATGGTGTAGGTAGGCTCTGCTTATTGCCTGGCTTCCACACTTCTTTGTCTTTGCCAAGGTACCATTGCAGGGACTCACCAGAGACACCCAGTGCTTGGCCTTGTTTCCTGACAATGAACGCCATCTCCCCATCTCCCAAACTGGGAAACTTGGGGATGCTTGCTTGTCACTTATGTTCACACGAGTAGTCTGGGCCTCTCTTGTCTGATAGGTTAAGGGTACAGGTTTGACAGCTTGTCTGACTGTTGTTTCCGATTGCTAGTGCACTAGCCCTAACTCTTAGGTAGTGCTAAGAGTGGTTGCTCTATCAACAGTTGTATAATATCGGGGTGGCTGTAGTGCCATGTCGCGCATTGAAAGGGGCCCTGCACTTATCACTGTGAGCTTTCCCAAGGCCACAACCCTATAGATTGTGTGTGCATACTGGCATCAAACAGACACCCACTTTGCCCAACCCACTCTACCCTAAAACTAAAACAATAAAATGAAGTGACATTCCAAACAAAAAATACGATCAAACCAGATACCCACCTAAACAAAACCAATTCGCCTCCTCCTTTGAGGCTCGTGTTCTACAAATATCCGAGGGCTTAGGACTAATCTAGACGATGTAGAATCATTTCTCTAGTAAACTCCCCGGATATCCTAGCACTAAGTGAAACTAACCTACACTCCTCAATATCCTCCAATTGCTTTGACATGACTGGGTACCTACAACTTTGCCCTAAGGACTGAAACAGACATATGCACGGACTTGTCTATATTCGTAACACCCTCCCCTTGACTCGAGTGCATAATCTAGAATCAGACGATCAGACCTTCATCTGCTTTAGACTAACCGTGCAACACTGCATTAGCTACTTATATTTCCTCTCCCGTTCTCTTTCGACTTAGGACTGTACCCTGCTCAACCATATCTCTCACAGTATAGATGCAGCACTCTCTTTAGATACTAGCGCCCAAATACATGTATTTGGTGATTTTAATGTTTACCACAATAATTGGCTCAGTTTTTCGAGTTATACAGACGCAGCTGGTAGCAGCACATAGTTTCTCCATATCTCATTCCCTTTCACAGACTGTCACTTTCCCGACCTGCCTCCCAGATCGTTACGATCAGCAAGCCTCACTTCTTGATCTATTCCTGACTACACTCCCAGAGGGTTGTGTGACGTGATGAATGCCCATAGCATACTCGGGAATGCTGATCACCTTGTGATATTAGTAGATATCACCCTTAACTTTCGACCCAAAGCTGAAGAGCCGTTGATCAAAATGACGAGATATTTAAAAAAGGCTGATTAGAAATCCATCAGAGATCAAACCAGAGATGCCCCATGTAGTAAAATCTTTTCTCTTCCTGCTAAACAGTGGGCAAATGAGGGAACTGAATGGGTCAAAGCAGGCACTGAAGCACATGTTCCCACGCGGAAGTTCTATAACAAGCTCCACTCTTCCCAATGGTTCACTTCTACTTGTGCAGCTACTTTTGCGCAGAAGTAGCATGCGTTCCACCGATTCAGCCGCCATAAGTCAAATACAAATAGGCAAAAATTTATGAAAACTAGAAATCATTGTAAGAATGAAATAGCCGCAGCAAAAAGAAGGTATACTGAAATGACTAGAAAACGTGTTGAGTCGCAAAAATTAGAAACTCGCGATTTCTGGAAAATTTATTATAGTGTGGTGAATAATGGGCAATCACCAATTCCCCCACTATCCAACAACCATGATATCACTTGCACAGCAACTGAGAAGGCTGAACTGCTTGCCTGCCGGTTTGCCTCCAACTCCACCTTCGGCACCATAAACAACTCCCTCCTAAATTTCCCTTTGCGAACAGACGCCACACTCGACCTGATAATCACCTCTCCCAATGTCTATGATATAAAAAAAACCTAGATACCTCCAAAGCGTGTGGGCCTGATCTCATCCCTGCTGTACTAATAAAGAAATGCTCTGCTAAGCTAGTCCCTGTTATCTCCAAACTCTACAACAAATGCTTTGCTGATTCTTGCTTCCCTGATAGCTGGAAAATTGCTTCTATGCTACCAGTATTCAAGAGTTCTGGTGAAAAAACTGACTCACTCAATTATCGCCACATCAGTCTCCTCCCTCTCTTCGCTAAAATCCTTGAGTCATTAATCAATCAAGCGCTAGTCTACCATTTCGTAAATGCTAAACTTTTTTCTGACCAACAGTATGGATTTAGACAAGCGCGTTCTATTGCAGACATCCTAACGATCATCTCTAAATGTATATACCATGCACTGGGCACAGCAGAGGAAGCTAGGATGGTAGCTCTTGATATATTCAAAATCTTTGACAAGGTCTGGCATGAAGGTCTTCGCATGAAAATTAAATCATACGGTATTACTGGATGAATACTTGATATAATCAGATCCTTCTTAGACGAGAGAAAAATCCAGGTTTTCCTCGATGGCTGTACATCCAAACTACATGATATTAATGCGAGTGTGACACAAGGGTCTATCCTTTGACCATTATTATTCCTGATATTCATAAACTACCTCCTTGAAGAAATTATGTCCGAGATGGATATATCAGCTGATGACATCGTACTCTATACCAGACATGTGGGAAAAACCAATGTACACATATCCAAGGCAATGTCTGAAACCTTAGAAAATTAACTCCAGTCTGTAGTAGAATGGGGACGTAAATTTATTTATTTATTTGTTTGTTTGTTATGCCTCCTTGGGAATCTCCCCTTTAACTATCTTCTCAATTCAACTGTTAAAAAAAAAAAAAAAAAATTAAACTCTTAGTACCGTATCGATATCCAGATCAAATTCTGTTAAATATTTCATTTGACAACTCCCAAAAGTGCCTCCTCAATTTCTCCCTCCTACCACTTTCTCTGAATTCATCCAACCTCATCTTAAACTGATCCACGCTATTGCTGTTCTTAATCTGATCTGGCAACTTATTCCAAAAACATATTACTCTGTGAGAAAAAAAACTTAACTGGTTAACAGATCTAGTTTTTGAAAACTGCCTTGACAATAACCTTCCAGATCTAGGAGAAATACTAAAAAAATGCCCACCATAGTTAGAAATGCCATTAATTATCTTGAAAGTCTCAATCATATCACCTCTCATTCTTCTCTCCAGCAAAGTAGTCAATCCAAATTTGTCCAATCTCTCCCTGTAACTGCACTCCTTTACTTTACTTATTAGTTTTGTCACCCTTCTTTGTATGCCTTCCAGTTTCAATATTACATTCCAATGTCCATATCTAGTCGCTGGAGCCCAGGCCTGGGTGCAGTATTCTATATGAGGTCTTATTAGAGCTTTATATATCCTTAACACAACATTTGTCTCTTTCGAAATAATATTCCTAACCATCCACCCGATCATTCTATTTGCCCTCAATACAATGGTCAAAATATTATTATTTGCCTTCAATGTATTATCAAACCCCACTCCCAAATCGCACTCTCCATCTACTTCTTTGATTTCTCTGTTGTTTAGTACATATTCAACTCCAACATTCCTGAATCCTACATGTAGTACTTTACATTTGTCTAGGTTAAATCCCAATTTCCAAATGTCCTCCCAATATGATAATTTATTTACATCTATCTGTGTTATTTCCTTTGATAAAGGTCTCACAAGTAGTTTAACATCATCAGCAAACAGTTCTATTTCTGAATTTATATTATTAGGTAAGTCATTTATGAATATCAAAAACAACAAAGGACCCAATACTGAACCCTGTGGAACACCGGGGGGTATGTACTGTGATTCAGAATAATTGTTTCCAACCTTTACCTTCATAGTTCTATCCTTCAAAAACTTCCTCACAATATTTACCATTTTGTCAGTAATATCAAAATTTTCATAATAATGAGATACCGTATCAAATGCCTGGCTAAAATCCAAATATATGATATCCGCACTATCCTCCTCCATCAAATATTCATTTAGAATGTCAATACTTTCCAAAATATTAGATAATGTTGATTTACCATGGACAAAACCATGTTGGTTACAATTTATATCATCCTTTATAAAATTTAATATGTGGTTTCTAATTATTTTTTCAAATACCTTACACAAAATACATGTAAATGGATGGTAACATTTAATGCTACTAAGACAAAGCTTCTTTAACAATTACAAGAGACCTTCTCAACCGCCGATTGCCATGGCTAATAACACTACCTGAGAGTTCATTATTCAAACTCTTTGGCATAAGATTCACAAGCAACATGAATTGGAGCAAATACATTGCAAAGGCTGCTGCAAAGAAGGTGGGATCCCTCTAACACACCAGAAAACTTTTCACACCTGCCAGTATCCAATATCTCTACAAAGCCACCATCCGCACATGCATGAAGTATTGTTGCCACATCTGGGCTGGTGCATCTACCACTAATCTTTCCCTATTAGACAGGGTCCAAAAAAGGATCTCCAATCTAATAGGTTCCGCAGTATCAACCAAGCTCCAACCCCTGTCTCATTGCCGCAAGGTTGCATCCTTGTGCTTGTTTTACAAATACTTTAATGGAATGTGCTCTGGCGAACTCGTAGCACTTGTGCCCCCTAAACGTAAATACCCTTGACTAATCTGACAAGCAGCAAAATCTCACCCTTTCACTGTAGAGGTCTCTAGATGCCGGAAAGCTTTTAATAGTTTCTTCCCTCGAACTGCTAGACTTTGGAACTCCCTCCCTGTTTCCTGCATCCCTGACTGTACTAACATGTAGAAATTTAAATGTAATGCAAACAGACATCTCGCTGCTCAACTCCCTACTTAGAATGTACCTGTAGGCATGGTCCCTAATAGTAACCCCTTACATTCCAGTGGCAATGTGCCTTGTTTGGGGTGAATAAGAGTTTAAAAAAAAAAAAAAAAATATGTGACACCATTATTTATTTTCTATTTAATATGTGATAGTATTATTTAGTTTTTATTTAATACATGATACCATTATGAATTTCGGCCATTGTGACTCTGCATTAGACTACATTAACACACAAAAAAAAAAAAACGGTCACAAGTTTGTAAAAAACAAAAAAACAAACTTGTTTGTTACTGAAATGCACCAAGATTTTACAAATTTATAATTACTTTTGTAAACAAGTCAAAGATTGAATTATTAAAAATAAAAGGTGCTTTTTATAGTAATGTGATTGTAAATAGGCACCAAATCTTCCAGAGTGAAAATGTAGTTGGTTCACCAAAATGGAGAGAAACATTTATAAAAAATAAAATGACAAGCAACTCACCGTTCATCGATTTCAGGTTGTCCGTTAAAGTTAAAAGTATCCATACTTTCCTGACCGAAAGTTTCATCAAATTTGTCATGTGAATCGTGCTAAAGAAAGAAAAGAGAGGAAGAGAGAGAGAGAGAGAGAGAGAGAGAAAGAAAAAGAAAAAAAAAACAGAAAAAGAAAAAACAGAAAAAGATAAAAAGAAAAAAAGAAAAAAACAGAAAAAGAAAAAAAAGAAAAAACAGAAAAAGACAAAGAGAAAAAACAGAAAAAGAAAAAGAAAGAGAAAAAGAAAAAAGAGAAAAAAAAAGAGAAAAAGAAAGAGGAAAAAAGAGAAAAAGAAAAAGAGAAAAAAAGAGCATTGTTATTATAGGAATATAATTTGTTAAATTGCTTCAAACTTTAAATAAATGCAAAAGTTTAAATATGTTTACAATCAGAACTTTTTACATACCTTTCTATTGTTTACATTTTTCTATAATAAACTCAACGGCTTCAAGGATATACACTTTATGGAACCTTTTGGTTTATGTCTAGACTTTTCAATAAACTAAAAATTGATGTTTATTTTTCTATTTAATTAAAAAAAAAATGATTTAATCATTTAAACTATTTCGGCATTCAAATTCACTATAAATTATTTTTTGAGAGACAAACCCTCACTTATTTTAGTTTTAGAAGAGGGTTCAGTTTGTACAATTTTTATAAATAGAATTCCCATAAAAATAGAGGTTACACAACTAAAAAAGAATTATTCTTTTTTGAAAGGATAAACGCCCATTAAATGGGTATTAAAATAATCAAATTCTCTCACATTTTGGGTCTTTTAACAGTGGTTTAAATTTCGCTAAAATCAGAGGTTAAACATTTTTTAGTGGAGGATTCATATTCACTCATCAGGAACCCTCTTCAAATATTTACACGAATTGAACCCTCCAAATAGTGCAAGCGGTTGGACCTCCCAAATACGTCAAACGGTTGGACCCCCAAATACTTTAAGAGGCGAGATCCCCCCCCCATATACTTCAAGGGGCGAGACCCCCCCCCCCGCCCAATGTTTAAAGGGACGAGACCCTTTCTATGCTTAAAGGAATGAAACCCCTTATATACTTCAGATCAAAACCATATTCAGCTAAAACCAGTAATAAAATAGAGCTTAGATGATTAAAGTTATGGGCTATGAACAATGTAAACTTTTGCAGTTAAGACCCTATTAAAACATCTTAAAAGGATTAAAATTTTCTCCAGTTTTAAGAATCAGCATAATTTTATGTAATTTAACTAATGTTTAAATCCCATTACAATCAGATGTAAAAAAACATTTAAGTATGACTATTTCATGCACCCACGAAAATCATTTTATAAAGAAAAAAAGATAAAGACTCCTTTATGGCGATTTGCATAGGTAGTAGATAATTCCTACAACATTTCAAGTTCCTATATCTAATAGTGTAAAAGTACTAAGCAGACAGTAGAGCTGATGTACATAAGAATACATTATAGTCACATACAAGTAGTACAATAAGACATAAAAATAGCACGATACATTTGTCACAACCGGAAATTGCGTACAGAAGAATATGAGGCTCGCACACTTCGAATTATTTAGAAAATATCCACTTGTGATAACCAAAACATGCCTAGGAGCGGGAGCAGATAAACAGAAATTTTTGGAATTAAATATGCTCTATCTCGTATTCACACTTGTACCCAAAAGAACAATTTATTGCATATTGTATACAGTAGTTGGAAAAATAAATTTATCCTTTTCAGGACAAGTGTATCACACATTGTATGTAGTAATTGGAAAAATATACTTCTCCTGAAAAGGACAATTTATTGCATGTAGTTGTTTGAAAAATACAGTTGTCCTGAAAAGGACAATTCATCGCGACGTGTAGTAGTTGAAAAATAAACTGTCCTTTTCAGAACAACTGTATCATATATTACATGTAGTAGTTGAAAAATGCACTTGTCCTAAAAACAACAATTTATTGTACGTAGTTGGATGGCAGCAGTATAGGAGGGGGTTATTGAAGCAATTTGGAGCTGAAACAAGTGGTAGCTTGAGCTGGAACTGGCTGCGACATTATGCTGGCTGGAACAGATACTACATAATCGGATTCCGGGTGGTGAATAGAGAATAGGTTGCCCCAAAACTGCTTTGCTTATCTACTACTGCTTGTAGACAAGTTGCTTTCGCCTTGAGTGACTACTTTCTAAGCAATCAGAAATGTGCTGTCTATTTCTTATTCTTATTCATCTGCATGCGATACATTTCTAAACTTAGGTTAAAAAACATTTCAATAGGAAAAACATTTCAATAGGAAAGCATTAAAAAACTTAAGCGCATGCATTTAAATTTATTCAAATGTTAGTCAGCATGATATCAATTTCTGATTTGTATGCTGCAATTAATTTTAATTAATTCAATTCAACCATCTGACAATAATACCTTACTTTTGAATAAAGATAAAATTTTCAGTGTAAAAATGAAATACTTACGACCGGTGAGGACGTGTCGATTAGAAAGCCAATACTATCGGCCTCAGGGGTCTCCGCTTCTGCCTCTGGTTCCGGTTCAACAGGAACTACAGCAACAGGTTTCACATGTTTACTCAAATCCGATGCTATCAAAAAATTGGGAGGATCCTGCAGAAGAAAGTAGAAAGAGGCAAAAAAATGATTGTAGAGAATTGGTGATCAAAAAAGTAAGATCAAATATAAGATAAACAGCTGCAAATAAAGTTCACATTTAATGGACTTGAACCTAAAAGATCTGAAGTTCAAGAAACACCAGGATAACAGTCAGAAACAGTTCAAGATATCTGTTCATCTTGCTGGTATGTTTGTTTGTCTCTGTGTATACTGGATCACATCACAAAGATATGACGTCGTCCACTAAAACAGAGGTGAAAGATATTGGGAAAGTTCCTTAGCATCTTGGCTAGGAGCAAGGTATAGTATCTGTTCTGATACTACAGTTCATCTTTTCTGTCCTCAGTCAGTGAAGGAGAAATCCTAGATAGAGAAAATTTATATTTTTTATCCCAATCCAGAGTGCTCCGTTTTGGGGTGCTGGATTTTCCCCTCATTAAAAACCGACCTTGTGTCTAACTCTGCTCTCATGGGGAGGCAAGTAAATATGGACTTCATCGTTTTGTGACGTCATTCATTGAAGAGGGAGTGGAAGACATTGAGAATGATGTCATAAATGATGTAACAAAAGGATGATGCTATCCATTAAAACCGAGAACTTAGATGCGGACAATGACTATATATATATATATATACTAGCAAAAACTACCCACCCTCCAGGTGATAATTACTGACACTGTAGTCTTCTTTACAGAAACCAAAGAAGTAATTTTCATTTGACATTTTGGCAATTTAGAGGAAATTTTTAAAAAATGATGATTGTCGTAGTACTATTTGATATATTCCAATGTGATGGAAATATACTGTGCATAAACATCGTCAAATTTTGTTTTTTAGAAAAAAACAACAAAAAGGTTAATTGATATGGTCTTTAAGATATTCAATGTCGATAAATTTTATTTTGTTTCAGCATAAAAATGAAAATGAATTCCCCATTAAAACTGGTTATATAATGAAATGAATCACTACCAACATGTTAACTCCTTGGCTAGGAGCAAAATGTAGTATCTGTACTGAATCTGCACTTAATTTTTATGTTCTGTGTCAGTGAAGGAGAAATCCTTCTAGACCGAGGCAATTGAAATTTTTGTTCCAATTCAGAGTGCCCATTTTGGGGGAGCTGGATTCTTCCCACGTTAAATATTGATATTGTGCCGTACTGCTTTCGTGGGAGGAAGTAAATAGAATCAACAACAACAGCAACAGATTTATTAAAAAAATAATAAACACATGTATTTAATTATTAAAAGATTAGAAAATATTAATTCATTCGAAACTTAAAAATAAATAAATATGCTAATGAGAATCTGAGAGGATGATATCATGATGAATGAATTACATACACTACCACCCCCGTCCCCCTACAAAGGAGGGGTTAATGTCTGGGAGGATGATATGACAACAGGTAAGATAGTACACTTAACCTCCCCCCCCCCCACACAAAACTGGTAATCCTGGAGAAATGGTATCGTGAGGAACGAATGTATACTGTATGGCCTTCCCTCCGAAGAGAAGGTAATGCCTTGGAGGAATGTATGATGACAAATGAAAATATACTACAGAGAATTAAGTAAGCATAAACCGTTTTAATGTCAATATTATTAGAATAGGTAGAAAAAAAACTTTTGCATTTATTTATTTAGATAATGGCAAATTTCATTGTCCACGTGAAACACCTAAATAAAAATTGGCTGGAAACATATAGTCGCCATCTTTATAAACAAAGATGAATATGCTAGCTAAGGAAGAATGATAGCTTTCATAATTTTCTAGTTAAAAAAAACATGTTTATTATAAACTTGAGTTATTGTTCTTCCTTAGCTAGTATTATGGTGAACAAACATATACTACACTGCCCCCCCCCCCCCCCCCCCGACACAGGATAATATCATGATGAACGAACACTACTTCCCTCCACCCAAAGTCATTCTTGCGTGGACGGTCTTATGAGAACAGAACCGATACTACACTACACCCCAAAAAAAGATATTCTGACTAAATCGAGTCTTGGGTTTTTTTTTCATTCTGGGAGGATCCCCTCCCCCAACACACCCTTAAAAACGGAGGAGGTAATTCATAGGAGGACAATTTTATGACAACAGAACCGATACTACACTACACTGCCCATTAAAAAAGATTCCAATTTAATAATTTTTGGGGGGTTTTCTTTAATTAAAAAAATGCAAGTCACAAAAAAATATTTTTCTGGTTACTTGACCTTTTGGCTAAGATCAAAGTGTAGTATCTGTTCTCGACGTCTCAGCGATATTTGACACTTTACTAAATCCGGAAGTAAATTATCTCCCTTGAAAATGAAATTCAAATAAGTTTTTAAACGCTATCAGTTTTTTTATAAAATCTCTTTATCTTATTTTATTTATAATTATAGTACTATTGATAAAACGATTGCGTATGTAGAAAAAATTTGACAATACAAAGTACAAAGGTATATTACAGAATATTAATTTATCAAAATCTTAAAAATAAATAAATATGCAAATGAGCAAAATCGAGATTTGTTTGAGTGCGTTGGAGATGCCTATATATCGTGTATTTCAACATATTCTTATATTATTAGAATTAAATAAGCCTAATGTGTTTTGATGTTTATATAGCTAGGATAGATGGAAAAAACATACATTCATTCATTTAGATATATATATATATATACATATCTGGTTCACCCTGGGTGAATTAAACCGTATGTCTTATATATCTATACATATATTTATACTAGGTTGGAAGAATGATATAATGGTCAATGAACTACATAGACTGATACCCCAAAGAAGGAAATAATGACTGAGAGGATGATATAATGATGAACGTTAAGATAGGTGGAAAAAGCTTTCGCATTTATTTATTTCGATATATCAAACTCAATGTCTGCATGTATTTGTGTTATGTTTGTGTGTTCCCTATAGAAAAAAAGGTTAGAGAATCTACATTAAATCTAAAAGTGTATTCTTATGTAAAATTTTACAGGGAAAGACAGGAAATGTTCCTGAATCTCTAAGTGCATCCCCGAGGGGGCTATGAAGGCATAACCCCCTTAAAATTTTAAATATATCCCATTTTTATGAAATTTAATTTTTGTATAAAATTTTCTGACGAAGACAATGAAAGTTTTCTTGAATCTCTACGTTACCTTCGCTGTGCTGAATATCTACGTTCCCCCACTTTTAAGTGACCCATGAGGACAGACCCCACTTAAAACTTCGAAGTGTATCGGATTTTAATGACATTTAAATCATATGTATAAGACACTAATTCAGAGTTTTCCAATATTTCATTTAACTATATCAGGGGACAGTAAAATCATCTTCTTCTAACTATATTAGGGGGCAAAACGGGAAGAGGGGGGCAGTAAAACCAAAGTAATATGGTATTATGAGCATAGTGAAAAAGTACATTAATCCCGAGCAACGTCGGGTCTTCCTGCTGGTATATAATATATATACTAGCAGGATTACCTGGCGTTGCCCGGGTTAGAGTGTGGGAGAGCATCATATGCAACATCATATTAAGGAGAGTTTACATTAACAGCAACCTTGATGTTGTCAGTTAGATATCTTACCCACTGAGCTATTCAGATATACATTTATACTCTAAACCTAACGCTTATAAATAGATTAATTTCATTGTGTGACACGTTAGAAAAGTGTTATTAGCTCCTTTAAGGGGCAACTAGAGATGCAGAACTACTTCCATTATGTTCACATGCAAATACACTTATATTTAAGGTACACTCCCTAGTATGTCTTCGTTTTTAGGACAGACATGCACACAGACAGGTGTTATTCTTGATATATATAACGTGGATTCCACCTCTTGGATTCTACCATCGAAATGAAGAAAAAAAACAAACTAAACAACAGTCTCCCTAACAAAAGTTGTTAATTAAAAAAAAAAAAAAATTTAAATAAATCATTTTATCATTTAAAATGGCACCATGTGTTGGTTTTTCAAAAAATTTCATTTAAATACATTTTCATGTGTGCTTCAAAGACGTTATTAATTTGCTTATATATATATATACATATATATATATATATATATATATAACAATATGTATAAATAAATATGAAATTATTATTACCTACATATGCAGGCGTTTCAAGCTTATTGCTCTCATCAGTGTAGGAAGTGATAATTACAGACTGTCGCAGGCGCGAATCTCATTCACAGAGTCAGCCTAGACTCTGCAAGCTATCGCTTTATCTCCACGACCACTGGGAACTACCACGTGATTAAGGAGAAATTAAGTTCTATTTGTGACTTGAGGAAGCGGGCGGTAGACAGAAGACAGTTGAGAGGGTTCAACGAATGCTTTCGGAACCTTGCTTTAAGCTAAGTGACAATCTTTTTTTAACATCCCCGAACAGTGTGTGTGTGTGTGTGTATATATATATATATATATATATAGATAGATAGAGAGAGTTTGGTTTGGTTGTTTTGTTTTACAGCATATCAATCCTTTTTGGGTTATTTAATGCCAAATCCGGTAATTTTGGTAAAAGAATTTTTATATGTTCAAGTATTTATTCATTGTGTTTGGTTTGGTTTGGTTGGTTTATGGCATATCAATCTTTTTCAGGTCATTTAATGCCGAAATATTTATTTATGGTGTTTGGTTTGGTTGTTTTGTAGAGGAAAATTGTTGTTTTTGTTTTTTGGCTTTGCAGAACATGATTGAGTTTTGCAAAGGGAAAGGAAAAAAACAATAACATCAATGTTTGATGCATTTTAGGTTAGGAAGCCAGTATTTTCAGACAGCCTTATCTGGTAGGCAATAGGATAGATAGATAGATAGATAGATAGATAGATAGATAGATAGATAGATAGATAGATAGAGATAAAATGACACTAAGTTTTATGTTTAGAATTCTTATTCCAATTTGGATTAAATTCCATTACAAATAATTTTGATTCAAGAAAATGTCTAAAATTTCAAGCTTAAACTTAAGGGGTCTTAAGAAATTGAAATTCAGGGAATCTTGCTTAATTGGTGTTTATGGATCAAATTTATGACTATGGATATAATTCAATGCAAATCTGAAATATTTGAATTTTCAAATTGGAGGTGGTGCCCATATTATGCTCCCTAAAACCCCATTAAAATACTCTAAAGAAACTGAAATTTGAGGAATAATTATTAATTGATGTCTAATAAAATCAGCACTATCTGAATCTTCAGGAAGAGCTTCCAACTCCTTTTTTTCTCCCTTTACATAAAATTAAACTAAATATAGTCCACATTATGCTCTCTTACACATAGTAGCTCTGCTCCAAAATTCATAATGATTGGTTAATTAGTTTAGGAGTTGATCCTGTACATACAAATATGCATACATATACCTAACTTTATATCAATAGAAGTAGATGTAAAAATTGACATTAAAAATTCACACTTCATAAATAGCAACCTGTATCAACAGACTCCTTTCTTGTTTAAATAAGATACTTACATCAGGTAACAATGGGACTTGGACTAGATTTTTAAAATATTGAAGGGTTCCACTTTGGTGGTAAAATTGTTTCAACCTAAAAATAAAAAATAAAAAAAAAATATATATTACACATTTTATGTAAAGAATCATAAAATTCTAAGAAAATATAATTCAAGACAGATACTAAAATTCATAAAACTTAACCACCAAAATCAGAAAACAATGACCATAGAAAATTATTTTTAGAAATATTATTTTTCAATAAGTTTCATAAAAAAATTAGCTGCCCCAATCCGGTGTTGCCCGGGAGTCTATTTACTACCTTTTTTTTCTCTTACTATTTAAAAAAAAGAGAAAAAAATAAGGATTTTCAAAGTAACTGATAAAATAAACTAAAACATTTATAAATCTTTGTTTAAATGTTTAAAAATGATTACAAATTCATAGACATGCACCAACTTTTAGTAGTAGTTAGATTAGAGGAGCAGATAAAAGTTTAGGTGTGTCACTGCTCTGTATAAACATATTACCAGGTACCAATTTTTAGTAATACATTTATTATTAATGAAGAAAAGATAAATGTGTACTGATAGCAACACCCCCTTTTTTGGGTGACATCTATATTAATAAAATTATTATATCATATTTATTAAAAATAAATAAAAACTAAAAACAATACATGTTAGATAAATTAAAAAAAAAAATTGATGCCATTTTCTGCAGATAACCAAGATTGTGGCCATATAAAAAAATATTAGCCAATCAAAACGCACCTAACACCAGTGCATACAACGAATGTCTCTTATTAAATAAAATCAGATTGTTTATGGGTGATAGTAAGGATTAAAAATTTAAATCGATTGAATAAAATTCACACTATTGAATAAAGACACTTCAATTTTACGAAATTATTTAATTGTATTTCAGCTGTACAATAGATTTAACTCAAACAAGTGAATATTGATAAAAACATGACATTGATAACAAACATAATTGCTTTAAAAATATCATTGGTAAACTTTAGAGATATGAAAATATAACTGACAAAAAATTAGTCATTAAAAATTATGATGTTTTAGGTAAAAAGAGTATTAGCACTTACCGCTGATATCCAGATAGAAAACGATCTCTGTGACCAGACAGAGTATCAGGTGGAAGACCTAAAATAAAGAGAAAAAAAACTCATTTTAATAAAAGGACATGGTTGTTTGCTTGAAGCATTGCTGGTAAATAAGTACATAGGTATTTTATAAGGCTGTAAGCAATACAGAAAAGGCTGGAAAGGTGAAAGAGGGGTTGAACAAAAACAAATAATTGAAGACAATATATGTGATATTTTTCTTCAAAAAATTTATCCATTTATTTTTCAGTAAATCTTTCACATACTGTTTTAGTAAAATTTTTCATTTACAGTTAATAGAATCTGGGATGGTGGAAAATATTTTCATATTTCAACAGAAAATCTTCCTTTCTCAAAAAACAAATGTTCTTTGTGCTTACAGAGAAGAAACGTTCAAGATCACCATTATATAAAGGATATTTTTACATCAAAAGTTTATATTTTTTTACTTGGAATTATTTTGGTAAGAAAAAATTGTTCAATTTTGAAAAACAGCATCAGTGAACTTAATCATCGTTATATTCGGTTTAACATTCATTTTACATGCTGCCATGTGTTGGACAGCTTTTAGAAATTGACTTCTAAACTAACATATCTCAGCCCAGGATTTTATTTATCCCTCTTTCTATCAAGTCCATTCTTATCTTACTTCCTCTCATGTTTTCCTTGGTCTTCTCCTGTGAACTCAACATGCTACCTCAACTGTTCTACATTTACTAACTCAAGAACTTTCATTCATTCTTTCAATGTGGCCATACCATCAAAGTCTCCTGTTCTGCACAAATCTCTCTATACTGTCACGATTTAATCTCCCTCTGAAGTCAGCAGATCTAAGTCTGTCTTTAAGACTCACATTACACATCCATTGTATCATTCTCATGTCATTTCTCTTCATGCAATGCATGTCCTCAACCCTAACTGGCCAGGTTTTATTTCCATACATCATCACACTGCGTACACATGCCTGATAAACTCTTCCCTTTGTTGACAGTGGTAACACTCTGCTAGTTAATAATGAGAGAAGTTCCCTGAAATGACTTCATCCACTCCTAACTTTCGCAGTCATACTAGCACCTGCTCCTCCTTGTGCTCCAATGGAGATGAAGTGAGATCAAATTTCCATCAATATCACAGTGCGATTTAGTTACGGATTACAATAAAATATATTGTACTTAAGTGAAAAATATTGGTGACACACTCTTACACCTTAAGGGTCAGGAATGCCCATATTTAATTGCCTTCTCAAGAAGGACAGAGTAAGACACAGGGTCGATTTTTAAATGTGGGGAAAAGCCAGCTTCCTAAAAGGAGCACTGACCGAGGATAGAAAAAAAAGAAGTGTAGTAACAGAAAAGATACTACACTTAGGAATGTAATTTTCATGAGAATGGCTTTATCACAATCAGGCATTTTCCAGATCTTTCTTGCTTGCTTTCTCTCTCTCTCTCTCTCTCATATTCAGGGGGTGAAATATTTTTTGCCATTTTGCAAGCTCACTTGCCAGTCCTCACAGTTCAGCGAATAAACTGTCTCCAGATTTCACTTTCACTAATTATGAATCTGTCATTACACTGAATACTAAGTTCACGTCCACCACCTGTCTTCAGCATATCTTCAAGATCACAGAGAGTCTACTACCTCCACGGTGTTATCTAATGTCATTGATTATAACATAAGTTAATTTTTTTCTATAAATATTGAACATTTTTGTAAATTTAGTCAAGTGTGAATAACAACATTTTCAAATAATATTTTAAACGATAAAAAAGAAAACCTGGCTTAAAACAGAAACAATCTAAACATTTGTAAAAAATGTCCCCTAAAAATCCTTTCATTTGTAAATGGTCATAGACTTTTCTACATTTATGTTGCTTTTTTGATATATTGATAATTTAAATTATTCATACCATTATTCTCATTTCGGTTGTTATTTTCACATTTCGGCCGATGTAACCTCTGACCTTCTTTGGGTGGATCTTCTCGAACTTGGGAATCTTTATGTCAGACCACATATACAGAATTTTGAACTGCACCCGTTAATTCATGAGGGTAGATTGTTCTTTTTCTGTCAGCCATGACTAGGTAGAAATTTTAATTACTATGTTATTCTAAGTTATTATTGCCTATAGTAAGAATTGAACCTTCAACTTCACTTAAAACCAATTGTTAATCAATGCCTTTAACCATTGCACCATAATACAAATTACCAATCTTTATCTAAAAAATTCTGAAACATAAGAGTTTGTAGTTGAATTCATTGCAAATTAATAGTTTCCAAAATTTTCAATCTTTTAATACATGAGGATTTGCTAAGAATTTTAAAACCAGAAATTACTTTCTATTCGATAGCTTAAATGCTTCCAAATTTCTTTCAAATTTTGAAGAATCGAGTAATTCATTCTTCTTTATTCAACTATTAAAAAAAGATTAAAATAGCTGACTTGTTTACAATGAAATGAAAATGCATTCTGGTGGATTTAATTTTGTAATAAAATTATTTTAAAATGTTACTTTACACTATTGTATTTTAAATATAATACTAATCCAATGTGTAATTATCAAAGTTATAATGATGCTAAAATACACACAAGTGAAGTCGTTCCATAATTGCATTTATATAAAGATAACATTTGTAATAAATTACATTTAAGATTCAATAACATGAAACAATAAAAGTTTCCGTTAACATGAAAAATGGATTGACAAAGTAAAAGAGAGGAAGAGACTCGTACTCACTAGAATGCAATTTAAATAGAGATTTGACCAAATAATCATAAAGTTGGCATGAATCAAGAATGCATGGAATAAGAGGAGCAAGCCGGCATTGACCAGAATTTGTCATCGAGTTGGAACGAGACATGTCCAAAGATCCAAACACTGTAAATATTAAAAAGAAACTCAATTATTTAATCAACATTTATGATTGGATTAAACAATAAACAACAATGTGTTAATTCTAATTGTATACAATTCAAACGTCAATCGTTTTTATAGATGAGTGAGAAAGAATTTTAAAATAGTTATCTTTAGTGTTACTTGTAACACTAAAGATAAGTTTGTCATTATCGAACTAATACAAGTAGAGAGAGGGAGAAGGGAGTGTGAGGAGGAGAGTAAAACAGAAGAGAAAAATGGAGGGATAAAGAGAGAGAGTGATGAAAGGAGAGAAAAATAGAGAGAGATGAAAGGAGAGAGAAATAGAGAGAAATGAAAGGAGAGAGAAATAGAGAGAAATGAAAGGAGAGAGAAATAGAGAGAGATGAAAGGAGAGAGAAATAGAGAGAGATGAAGGGAGAGAGAAATAGAGAGATAAAAGGAGAGAGAAATAGAGAGAGATGAAAGGAGAGAGAAATAGAGAGAGATGAAAGGAGAGAGAAATAGAGAGAGATGAAGGGAGAGAGAAATAGAGAGAGATGAAAGGAGAGAGAAATAGAGAGAGATGAAGGGAGAGAGAAATAGAGAGAGATGAAGGGAGAGAGAAATAGAGAGAGATGAAGGGAGAGAGAAATAGAGAGAATTGAAAGGAGAGAGAAATAGAGAGAATTGAAAGGAGAGAGAAATAGAGAGAGATGAAGGGAGAGAGAAATAGAGAGAGATGAAAGGAGAGAGAAAAAGATAGAGGGAGAGAGAAAAAGATAGAGGGAGAGAGAAAAACAGAGGATGGGAAGGAGAAAGGGGGAGGAAGAGAAGGAAAAAGGGGAAGAAAGGGAAGAAAGAGGGAGGAATGGAAGGAGGAAAGAGAGATAGAAAGAGGGAGGGAAGAAGAGAAAAATAGAGAGAGACAAAAAAAAAAAGAGTGAGGGGGAGAGAGAGAAAAAAATCTGTGAGGGAAAGGAGAGAGAGAAAAAAAAGTGTAAGGGAAAGGAGAGAGAGAGAAAAAAAGTGTGAGGGAAAGAGAGAGAGAGAGAGAGAGAGAGAGAGAGAGAGAGAGAGAGAGAGAAAGTGTGAGGGAAAAAGAGAGAGAGAGAGAGAGAAAAAAAGTGTGAGGGAAAAAGAGAGAGAGAGAGAGAAAAAAGTGTGATGGAGAGAGAGAGAGAGAGAGAGAGAGAGAGAGAGAGAGAGAGAGAGGAAATTCTCTTTTTGAACTATCAAAATCAAAACATGTAACTGATGATGTAAAGATAGATTTTAATGTAGAGAGAGGAAAAAATATGGTGAAATGGTGATACGTACCAGTCTCTTGCAAGGCAAGGATTTCATCGAGATAATCAAGCATGTCGCATGAAACTTCAAAACTGAAAATAAAATAAAAAGATATCAACTTTTATTTGTTTCTTTAAATGTTTTCCATCAAACCAATTACGCAAATCTTGTCTGAATTTTTTTTGATACGTAATGTTGTTTCGCTTCAGACTTATCTGCACAAATGTTGATAAGTAAATTTCTGCTATGTTATGGGCATCTTCAGATTTAAGAATGAATAACATACCCAAATAATCAACAACAATCATATTTAAATATGGGGAAAACGTTGACAGAAACGTTGGTTGGTTGTTGGATTTTACAGCAAGTTGGATTTTACAGACTGCGGACTGACAATCGCATAGTAGAGGTCATCCTTAAACATTCTAGATGTGAACACACATTAGATGAGATGAAATATTATTTGATTTTGAAAAAAAATTTGGAAGGATTTCATTTAAGCCAAAATGGAATATTTTAGAGAGGGGGAGGGGGCTATTTCACATTTCTAAATTTAAAAATAAGAGCCACTCTAATATATATATAAATAAATAATATTTCATGTTTATTTATTCTCAGGCTTAATGTTAACCATGAATCTGTTAATTTTAGCACAGGTTAGGTCAAATATTCAATCAAATTTTAATTTATGAATGCAAGTTATGACATAAAAAGTGTTTAAATTCTGGCTATGATGAATAAAAGTGTTTTCAGGGTCGAAGTATGTCGAAAAATAAATACTTATTTGTATATCTGCATTAACAGTTTATTCTGGTTATTAAATATACTTATCTGAAATTTCTCTTGTAATAATGTAAATTTGAATTTAATGTGTTTTTTAACTTTTTTAATTTTTTCATAAGTATAATCCTTAAAACCATTTTCTCTCCTTAACTTTCTCTAGAAGACGCATAAGTAACCCTCAAAACAGTAACGGACAAATATACGCTACTTATAAACATTGACTCACGGGATTTGTATAGAAATATTTTTTATTTTTAAAAAATCTTCTCCATTTTTAAAATCTCAACTGTTACATTTCATCCCACCCCCTTTTTTTCAAACCTTATTAAACCTCCCTAACACTAATTTTAAACAAATATACATAACACTAAGCAAATAACGCGTCCAAACGACGGTGACACGTGACTTCACATTTCTGAAACAGGTGACAGCATAAGCTGAAGAGAGCCGGATGGCTAAGTCCCTCTGAGCTTGAAACCGACAGTACTAATGTTTTATTAATTTTTCTGTACCAAAAAATAAATAAATATTACGCTCTTAATTTTAATTCTCAATTAATCGAGCACTCTGCTGGAATTTTTCCTACTATATTACAAAAGAAGTTATATATACATATTTTTTATATATATATCTTGTATTAAAATAACTATCAAAGAGTTAAAAATAAAATCAAACTTTTTAGATCTAAATATGTAAAAACTTGTGTCAAATATAGATGTTTATATTACTACAAGATGAACATATAACCAGTAGTTATGTTTGCTTTACATTTTCAAAGTTAACATTTATTTTCTTTATATTTCAGTGCAATATGAACTTCAAAGTTGGTTATTGTGTTTTACCATATGTCAACTGTCGTTGGGTCATTTTATAGGAACCTCTGGAGGCATGCAAAAGTGGATCTAGCAGCTCAATCTGAAACAATATGGTGTCTTATTTTCATTGTATAACCATGCCGACCACTTGACGATCGATGACCCCCAAACACATGTCCCGTCGCTTTTCTTCTCGATCTCCTTATTCTGGCGCTGTAGATTCTAGTATTGGTGATCGCATTTGCATTAACAAGTAACAACGCAAACACAGATATATACATTGTAAAAACATAACTTGTTGAACACGGGTGTGTTTGTGTGTGTGTGTTTCGTTAGAGTCCATCGTTAGCATACCATTCTTCTGAGCTAAGTTCAGGATATCAGTTAAGACTTAACTGAGATCTCACAAACTCATCTGCCAGTCACCCACTCAAACTCATCTGCTCGTCTCATCTAACTCATCTGCTCACAAACATCTAAATATATCTACTTTCTACCTAAAATCAGATACGTCTGATCTCCCTATTTACTCTCAGCTTACTTCAATCTGAAATAAATACTTCATTCCAAATTCTCTATCCCGAACGTTTTCCCTGGCTAATTGTTCATGCCATCACGTCGTCTGTACATTACAATGTATCTGTCACTCCCATATTGTCATATACTTCCGCATTGCTGTTCAGTGGTCCCGGCTTGGGGAGAAGGGTCCATAGTATCACATCATGATGGTGTGATTGTAAAGATCCAACATATTTGAAAACGGTGAGAAAATATTTATACATAAATGAATAAAACAAATGAACTTGGGAATCTTTCTGTCAAACTCTGAATCTGCACGAAATTTCGAACGGAACCCTTTATTTAATCTACAGGGTTAGCATGCTCTCGTTTTTCCGCCGGCCATAACCGGATAAAAGTTTTCAGTAATTCGCAATTCCTAGTATCGCCCGCACTGAGGATTGAACCCTTACACCCTCCAGAAAAATTGCAGCTAGAACTGAATTTTACTTAGTACTTTATCTGTTACGCCACGGGTCCTTGTGGTTCCATTTGAAATTCCATGCAGATTCCAGTGTCCGACAGAAAGATTCTTGAGTTCGACAAGATACACCTGAAGAAAACAATGACACTTAAGATGAGAACAGTAGTCCGAATAATCCAAATTATACAAACTATCAATCCTCATCTCAAAAATTCAGAAACAACTTAAAACAAGTATTTAAGAAAGCCACTCATATGGGACACCACTTACTCCCACCTTTTCATCCTGTCAAGAATTGCAGAATCTGCTGTTAATCCCAGCATCACAGCTCAGATCGTGAAACCCCCCTCAAAAAAACTCCCCAAAAACAACGAATACAACTAAAAAACTGACTGTTTTATTTTCCAGCCTATCAGTCAGAACGTCAGGAGTCCTCAGTCTCGATGATTCATAAGACATTGGATCTATGATAGCCACTTGTAGGAAAGAGCTGCAAGAGACCGCTTGGATGTTCCAGCGCATCTCCCTAGCTTTCATCCGAGGCAACGCAATGTCTATTATGACATCATCCTGCAACGTTTAAGTCTTGATGAAGTAAACAAAACAAAAACTCTCTGCTCTCATGTGCAGGCAAGTAAATATGACTTATTGAAATACACTTATTTCTTTGAATAAATATATTTATAGTAAATATTAATTATTAAAAATAATAATTAGCAATTAGAACGCCAGACAATGCATTTTAGTTTTATTAACTTTTTTTCAATTTAATGATGAAGTATATCTTCGAAAATTAAATTAATTAAGTTAATAAAACTAAAATGCATTGTCTGGCGTTCTAATTGCTAATTATTATTTTTAATAATTAATATTTCCATATAAACAATGCTTTCTAACCAAGGACAACAACTTATATTATATTTATAGTAATTCAGATAAAATAGATATAACAATTTTCAGCACATTTGAAAGCAATGTGATGATTAAAAAAATCTCATTTTTACTCCATTGCTAAAAAAGAAAAAAAAAAAAATATATATATATATATATATATATATATATACATACATATATATATTGAACGTTATACTTGTTAAAATAAGGAATTAATAGTCATTTATTGTAATTGTTACGCATGAATATGGTTAGATTTTAAGTAAAAATAGAATTGCCGAAAGTTTCAAGCGACGAACACTTACTAGTTATTTACATCCACTCCAAAGATTTTATTGAACTGTTCATCTGTCATGGTCAAGCTGCCAGGGATTCGGGGATTCTGAAAGAAAAGAAATGTATTTAATTCAGATGGGCTTTCGGTAGAATGTATACCTTTTTCAGATATATAAGTGTTTCTAGAGCAATGACTCTCCACTAACCAAAGGCCTTTGATAGGATCTGGCACAAAGGGTTGCTTCACAAACATGCTTGCAATGGAAACTCTGGCAATGTTCTCGCAACCATTGAATCCTTTCTTTCTGATAGGTTTATAAAAGTAGCTGTTGATCGTCAGAAGTCTGAAGCTCATAGTGTCAATGCCTGCATGGCTCAAGGATCTATTCTGAGCCCAGCCCTCTTCCTAATGTGAATTAATGATTTTCTTAGTTATGTTCTGAGATCATTTGTTGATATTTATGCAGCCGACACAACTATCTATGGCAGCACATTGAAGAACACTAGTGATCAAGCTGCTGATTCCCTCTCTTCTGATCTGGAGTGCGTTGTCCTATGGGGGGAAAAGTGGCTTGTTCTTTTCAACATTTCTAAAATCAAGCTTCTCTGCTTCCATTAACAACCCCTGAATTCTTTTATGTCCCGATCAAAATGAATGGCTCTCTCTCTCTCTCTCTCTCTCTCTCTCTCTCTCTCTCTCTCTCTCTCTCCTTCAGAAAGCTCATTACTTTGATAAGCTCCTCAGACTGACTTTCACTCCAGACCTAAAATGGAAGGCTTACATCCAAGCTGTTGCTAGAATCCCTGGGAAAATGGTTTACTCATTCTACCGTTCTAGACAGTAGATGATTCCTGATGCAATCCTCTAAATGTATAAGAGTCAGATTCGTCCCAAGATGGAGTACTGCCGCCACATCTGGGGATGTGTCACTCAAAGCAATCTTCGTTGCCTTCACAGAATTCAGAATCAACTTCAAAATCTAGTGGGGGATGATCTCTTCCGTTCCGTACAGGTCTTTTCTCACAGAAGAAACGTTGCTATTTTCTCTCTACTCTATCATTATTTCCATGGAAAGTGCTCGACTGATCTCCAATCTTTGGTTCCTCTTTGTAAGACATTCACACCAAGAATCTGTTTTGCTACCACAAAAAAAAACAAAAAAAAACTTTCCTTTCTTCCTCAGTGTACATAGCGTCAGGCGAAATTTCCATAAACAGAGCTTCTTCACAAGGACATTCCATCTTCCCAGCAGATTACAATTTGGTCGGCTTCAAAGTCAATGTTAACAGATTCCTATCTAGAACCGGCCCGACAATTATTCGAATTTGATCTTAACAATCATTCAATCTCATTAACCCTTATGCTCGTGTGGCATCTGGCCTTGATAAGTGGAAACTATTTTTTAGTAAAACAAAAACAAAAAAAAAAAACCTTTTGTGTAAGATTAATCAAAAAAAGAGGTAAAATAAAAAGAAGGCTCTATTAGAAAAATTGGCAATACGAACCCAAAAAGAAGTTTTATGATTTGAATATTTTGTTGTCATTTTAATAATCTCTATATTAATAAAATTGTGTGACCATTTCTTGTGTGTCTATGTACATTTCTCTTGTAAAAGTAACTTTTATAATTACATATTGAATTATTTTTTTTATTTACTATTAATGAATATTTATTAAAAAAAAAAAATTCAATAGCATAAAATAAAAAGAAATTTAAAAAATCTTATTTAAATAAATAATTTAGTCATGAAATGCATTTCGTTTTTTTTCTAAATAACTCAGCCATTTTAATCTTTTGTTAATAGTTGAAAATAAAAAAAGGAATGAATTACTTTGTGATGCTTTGAAATTTGAAAGGAATTTGGAAATATTTAAACTGTTGAATAGAAAGTAATTTCTGGCTTTAACATTCTTAGCAAATCCTCATGCTTTAAAAGATTGAAAGGTATTTACATTCATTATTTTATAAATAGCATTAAAACAACATTACCATAACAAAATTAGTTATAGTTTGCTTCAATTAATAAATTAATTTATACCATTAAATTTAACTTTATCTGATAGAAAAAAAATAATTTGGTAAAAAAAAAAAAAAATGAAAACAAAATGGCATAGTTAAAAAAAGAAAGGAAAAAAAGGGAAACAAAAATGAGAGTAAAAGCACTCCCGGATAACGCCGGGTAGGGACAGTTCGTAATATTTAGAAACTGTTGGATGTTTCATCCAATCCACTACAACACACACAATTACTTTTCAATATTATCATAGTTATCTCCCTTGCATAACACACACTTAAAATAAATCATAACTCTTCCAACACAATAATTCACCTCCAAATCAGATCTTTATTTTATTTAAAAGTTAAGACTTTCATACATATTAACCCCAAATTAATGTGTATTAAATTAAGTTATTTACTTAAAATGTATTGAACAAACTGTACATACTGTGTTGCTTAAGAGTCTTTCTATCTTCATTTATGTGTTGACTTTTTTTCTTTTAAATCATATAAATACTTTAGAGTTTTTTTGTACATTTTTTTTACTGTTAAATTTATAAATAAGAGCCAGGCAGCAAGCATGACAATAGAGACAAGACGAGTACTGATTACATGACGAATGTGGGGAAGAAGGAAACTGGCTACTTGTGTCAACCTTGTGAGCAAATGAAGGAGAGAAGAGAGTGAATAATAATGAAGCTCGAAATCGTATTTTAAAAAATTTCGTTTTAGTTTACGCCATTGAATTGTTGATTTCAATAAATATTTGATTAATAGTAAATAAATAAAATAATAATTCAATGCGTAATCATCAAAGCTTTGAAGTGAGAAAAACACACACACTTGTAAAGTTAACTTATAATCTAATATATAAAATTATCTTGTTGGTTTTTAGAATTAAAATCTAAATAGCATGGCATCTGCCACATCGATATTTGATTGTGTTTAGTCACTTTGTCTTTTTCTTCCTTTCAGCATGTTCTTTAGAATATCAAAATCTCTTTCGGTTCAATTTGTTTGAAAAATATTCCAGTTAGGAAGATTGTTATGATGGCGATAATTTTAAATAATGACTCAAATAATGTAAGGAAGATAAATGACTTATCTTCCTCACATTATTTGAAGTATTGAGCACCTTTTCTGTACTTTATAGTATACTAAAATGAGATTGATGAATCTCAAGCAACGTAGTTTTATTAATATAAATGTATAAAAAAATCTTATTAATAGAAATGCATAAAAAGTATCCATTACCTTTTTGTGAAATGATAGCTTCTGAATCAACAGCTTGGTATAGGCAGCTATCAGCCTTCCATAGCCGTCCTTCAAATGGCCCTGTAGAAAAGAGACGATTAAAAAACGAAATTTAAAATAATATCCAATTTACTTAATATTTTCTTCACTTAAACTATGCACATACACGCACACACAGATACACAGATAATTTCAAAACTTACCAATCAGTCAAGTAAAGTAAAAAAATAGAATTTAAAAAAAAAAACAACAAATATATTCAACATCAGAAGACAAGAACTAAAGATGAACAAAGCGATAATGTGCATGCATTTCTCTTTTGTTCACTTCCAATTTTGCTTTATGAAAATAAAAAAATACTGAAAAAAATAAAATAAAATAATAAAACTACTCCAAAACCAAAAAGAAGCAGAATCCCAATTGCAAATAAAATAAAAATGTTATTCTTTTTATATTTTTCATTATCAATCCATCTCTAAATGTATAATAATATTTTATATGATTTACATAGACATGCCAGTTTCTTTAACCCAACAATTTCTTCAGAGAGTTGGCTCTGAATAGAGCATTGGGTATGAACCTTTGCATATCAATTTAAATCATGTATAAAATAATATTATTACTTCTCTCCTTATGGTAGTATTGCTCACTTTCTGTCACTTCAAAAGTACTATCGAAATTTGAAGTGGCACAATATCATAAACAAGTCAACCATTTCAATATTTTGTTAATAGTTTTTTAAAAAATACATTACTTTGTGGCCC
This sequence comes from Sepiola atlantica, assembly GCA_963556195.1. Lineage (NCBI taxonomy): Eukaryota > Metazoa > Mollusca > Cephalopoda > Sepiida > Sepiolidae > Sepiola > Sepiola atlantica. The sequence continues at coordinate 67,506,965 of OY744517.1, read as the reverse complement.
TTCGAAATTTGAAAGGTATTTGGAAACATTTAAACTGTCATATAAAAAAGTTATTTCTGGCTTTAAAATTAACAGAACAATTTTAATGACTGAAAGTTTAGGAATTTATTTATATCAAATAATTTTATAAATAGAGATTAAAACATTACTATAACAAAATTTGGATATATCTTAAAATAAACTAAAAACAGTAATGTTTGCATGTGCCAATGTCATGAAAACACCAAAAGTTTGATTTCATCATTGCGTGTTCTTTAATCTTTTGCTTTTTATTTTTATGGTATAATTTTCTTTGGGAAAACATTAATCCAAGGTTTAATAAGCTGTATCTACCGAGTGTTGACCGGAAGTCTTTGTTTTCATTTTTCTCCTCCCCTCCCCCAGTCAGTCCACTGACACGATCAGTTGACCTCCTTCAGTGGTCGTTTTATTTGAGATCATTTTTCTGGAAGTGAAAGATTACATTTTTCAAAACAGTTAATTATGAGTTCTGGCTAACTCTAGCCGGCAATAAGAATAAGAATGTTAGATAAAATTTGTCTGCAAAATTCAGATTTATTTGTCTGGAAAACTTTGAGACTGCCAAGTTGTGAGCGCAGACAAGACTTATCTGAGAAGGTAAGAATTAAGATATAAAAATGGCCACCTGACTTCTTGGCCAATGATAAAGGGGCAATTGATTGTTATATTATGGGTTTGACCGAAATATGAAAAAAAAAAAAAAGAAGTCTGATAAAGAAAAAAACTGTCAGGAGTCGAGACTTCTGTCTATTTTTGCAGTCTTAAAATAGGATTATTGAAATTGACCAAGCCAATCAGAGATCTTCAGTGCACATCTACGTCAGGCAATGGTGGGATATGCAGATAAGAGGCAGTGGGAGTAAAAAGGAAAGAGCTAATCCAATATAAGAAGAAACTAATAGGATGAACATGAACGTATTGACCCATGAGTATTGTTAGGACTGCATTTTTTTATGTTGCGAGAAACGTGAATTTACCATACTAAGAACTGACCGACAAACTTTCACTGTCAAACTCATGTCTGGGAAAAGTTTTGTACAACTGTATTAACACTCTGTATATAGACTAATCAAAAAAACGTTACAAGTTTGTTGATATATTTTTTTATTTTAGAGACGCTGTGTGTCCTGCAACCGACTCTGGCAAATTAGCATCCTTCTATGGCCAAAGAACACAACGTGGGTCAGAAGGAAAAACAGTCGTGTGACTCGCCAACCGAATGCAAAGACAGACAAGAAATTGGCTTAGCATTTGTTGCAACTTATAAAATTGTGGCCCCAACAGTACTCGTGCGTCAACACATTCATCCTAATAGTTTCTTCCCATTTTCGAGTAGCTCCTCCCTTTTTACTTCCACTTGCTCTTGTCTGCATTTCCACTACTGCCCAGCATAACTGTGCACTGGAGATCTCTGATTGACTTTCAATAATCCTATTTTAAGACTGTAAAAATAGGCAGCAGCCCCAACTAATAATTAATTTTTTCTTTCTATCAAACTTATTTTTCTCCATATTTCGGTCAAACCCATAATTCAACAATCAATTCTCGCTTATCATTAGCCACGAAACCGGGTGGCAAAATTTCATCACCAATTTTTAGAAAATCTGGAGAATAATGGACAAAGACGAAAGCATGTTCTTTCCATTTATCATCGAGGACCCAAAAAGGGTTAAAATAAGATACAAAGAAACTAATGCATGCAATAGTGAATCGTTACAACTTAACTGTTAAATAGTTTTACCTACTTTTAACGTAAACATTAAACTTAATCCATGTCTACACAAATAAACACACCATAACATTTTTCCAACAAAATAACAATAATCATTCAATAGTTCAAGATATACAAATGATTTAAATTATGTGTAATAACTTCTATAAATATTACTTGTACAATTTTTAGTGATAAGGTAAGAGGTCAGTTTTTAATGTAAGTTTCATGAAAAATGCCCCACTCCTACTCGTTTTTTTACTGGTCTTAAGCAAAAATATCTTTATAAAAGCATTTTTGGAATATCTAGCAAAGGGGGGAGGGCAGGTTAAACTTACATAGAAAGCTGAAGCCGTCTTTAAAAACAAAGTTTTAATAAGCTAAGGATTTGGTGTCCATTCGATATTGTAATCCAAAGATCTTTTAAAAAATAATTTTAATAAAATGTTATATGGTGGTTAAGACATCCTCAGAAAATATCGACTATGGGAGGATCTGGGCAATTTACATTAAACTTACATAGCAAACGTAACACCTACACTAAAAATTGAACAGGTATTTTTTTTTTTTTTTTAATATGAAAATTTTGTGCTTAATCGATAGTATTCTGAAGAATTCTTAAAAAAAAAAAAAAAGAAAGAATTCAGTAAATTTTATATATATTTATAGTATACATCTATCAATTTTTTTTTTACAAACCAGTATCCAAAAATAGTGAAAATTATTTCATGCAAACTTTGAGAGAAAGAAATTACATATGAAATGAGAAAAACACATTGGAATATTAAGTTTGGTTTAGTCTTATTGCTTTATAACATCTCAATCTTTTTTGGTAATTTAATGTTGAATCAAGTTATTTGGGTATAGTTTAAGTATAGTTTAAGTTCTTAGTTAATTTACGTTGTACATTCGTTTCACTTTACCAATTTACTGATGCCAGTTTGGGTTAGTGCAAGTGTTCATTTGTAACAACCGTCGTCCTAATTGTGACGCTGTGTTGATTGTGGGGAAACAAAAACTATATGCCCATACATTGCTCAGAGGTTTCTATTTGTAGTTTTTATTTTTTACAAGTTATTTACTGAATTATTATACAAGTTGTTGGAGATTATTGTATAGTATCATGCTACCCCACAGGAGAAGGGAAAAAGAGCTACGGAAAAACACGTCTAACTTTGTCCAAACCAAAACTCCCAAGAGGATAATATTTTCCACGTCTAACTTAAAATTTCCTTTTATGTCATTAGCTAAATTTCTAGTAGAATTTTTCTATTCGTAAGGCATCTAATAAATCTCACGTTCAATATCATTAATCACTACACCTTGATTGTGATTAATATTCAGATCTTCAAATTTTTATGGATAAACATACTGCTTTTAGGAAGACATTATGCTATCTATTTTAGACTTTTAAAACCGTGTTATTGATACTATAAAAAGATTTCCCTTCTTAGGGGTCAAACCGATACATTTAGTGAGCATATGTTTTACCATGTATAGTCTGGCATACATGACATATTGGTCTTGTATTATTAGAAATTTTCAATCCACTGAGTTCATTTTGGATGTTATTATCACAATGTTTTAGCCGACGTAATCTCTGATCTTCTTCATGTGTATCTGGTTGAACTTGGGAATCTGTACAGAGTTCTGTACAGATTCCCGAGTTCGACAATAGGCACCTGAAGAAAGTCAGCGGTTATATGGTCCGAAAGATTGTGAGGATAACATCCAAGACAAAAACAGTAGTTCGAATAATCTAAATATAAATTACCTATCCTCATCCCCAAAGTTCCGAAACATATTGTTTATCTTTCTTCTTTAAGTAGGAATGTGTTATCCTTGTATGACCTATGGAAAGTCTGGATAAAATTATTTTCGATTTTTTCCTGAAGCTTTTTCATTATCCCAACGTAGGTTTAATTTCCAGTAATTTGTTATTTTTATTGCTGTTCCAACAATGTTGTCTTTGTTGCAGGATATGTTTGTTTATTTTCATTTTAAATGTTATATTTTAACCTTTTTTTTTTCAGGAGGGAATATAAAAGGTGTTTTAAAAAAGGAAACAGATGCTGATTGACAGCAACCCACGACGAGGTTATTAGAGGTATATATATATAACAGCTAAGATAAACATGACACTGAAGATGAACCTTGCCTGTTCAAAGAGATTTAAAACCATAAACCATTTAAGTGGAGGCAGCAGAAGGAAGACACTATTGGGTCGGAATGTTGATCCATTAGAATTTCATCATCTACACTAATGGTATATACAGAATCTATCGGAGAAAATATAAACAGCAAAGTTCCATGGGACTTTGAAATCTAGGGCAAGAGATAAAATCGACTTAAGATAAAAGAAGATCTCCCCAGTTGGAGATGTGGATGTTCAACATGAAAGATTGCATGAGTCAAATTAAAAGAATTAAAAGCTGAAGAAATACCAAGAGCTTCACCGAAAACAGAAAGATGTGGAATATGAAAGTGATATTTTATCTGTCTCTAGTTGTATTTAATAAGAGTAGAAAGTAGACTTTGGGTTTACTTTCGACAGCCTCGTAACTTGATGTCCTCCCTCTATTATGTCCTTTAGTTCTCACATTCCATGAGTGACAGTTTTGACAGGGGGGGGGGGAGAATTGCTATTTTCTGTGTCGACTGTTGTTTTGAATGAGTGATATGTGAAGATTTTCAATCCTCTCATAGTATTAATCATCATTGTCCCCAACTGTTTCTTTTTTGTCTAGATGAGTGATTTTTAATTAAAATAAGTTTACCCAGCATTGTATGCGTGGCTTTTTTTTATATATTGCTTGCCATTTCTCGTACTTACTTTCTTTATAAGAAAATAAACTTTACATTTTTGGGGAAGATAATTAAATGAAGAAATAGATGCATAAAAAAATCGTTTTTATTATAAAATCAATAGGATATCTTATGAGATGTTGAAATTTAAATCCAATAAATAAGACAAAATATTTCTTGTACAATTTGGATTATTCGGACTACTGTTCTCATTTTGATTGTTATTCTCACAACGTTTCGGCCGATATAACCTCTAGCCTTCTTCAGGTGTATCTTGTCGAACTTGGAATCTGCACAGAATTTTGAATGGAACCCTTATTCAATCTACGGGGGTAGCATGCTCTTGTTCCGTCAGCCATGACCGGGTCTTTTTCAAGATTAAAGTCCAGTTTCTTGCTCAGGTTAATGTTGCTGAGGTCAACATTACTGAGTACATGTACTTGTCCTTTTTGAATCTTTAAAAATCCACAAACAGTTGTGCATGAAATGGGAACATACATACTTCAAGATTAATTTGGGAGGAGGGGGACTGTAAATTCATGCTATACAGAAACAACACATTTTTTGATAGCCTTATAAATATTGTCGGACGTCCAAAAGTCACAAAAGGTTATCTCAGAATTACCATCTGTAGACGACGTTACTGTCTGCTCAAACACGGGCACAGATAGAATTTCTTGCAAGTTGCACTTATTTACAGATTCACTGGCAGGGGTTAGGCGTGTGACAGGGTGAGGGTTTGGTGACAAGCAGATGAGCTTCCTGTTTAGATGAAAATATTCTAAGAAGAAAAGCGGGGCAAAGACTTAATGCAATGTTGAAAAAGAAAATCAGTCTTGAAAAATGGCAATAGTTACGCAAGCTTTTGGATTACTTTTTGGGGGTTTCCACAATGCTTCTTTTTTTTTTTAGAGCTCTTGGGTGTTTTGAATGATACACCAACAAAGGCTTTATCTTCATGTGTCACTAAGTGCTATTATTCAGCTGGAGGATCAACCGGTCCTTCATTGCTTTGTTTTTTCTTTGCTGTTCAGCAAAATTACATTACATTTAAATTTCCGTATATTGGTACAGTCTGAGAAAAAGGGAGCAGTTAAGTTGGTCGATGGTATTTACGTTGAGGGGGTACAAGTGCAATAAGTTTGTCGGAGCACATTCCGTGTAAGTACTTATAAAACAAGTACAGGGATGCAACATTTCTGCGATGGGACAGGGGGTGGAGCTTGGTAGACGATGTGGGACCATAATTGAGACTCGTTTTTACACCCTGTCAAAGAGGGATAGACTAATAGTTAGTGCCCCTCAAAGGTGGGATTCATGACGTTAAGATGACCGGTCGCTGCAAGGCCTGGAGAGGGCATGGGCTCCACCAGGTTTTTATCGTGCCCAGAAAAATGTTATGACAGATCAACGTATTATTGGAGAAGATGAATTTAGAACAGATGAGGGTCACAAGATATGGTTTATTCGAGAGAAAAAGTATCACGTAAAAAGAGTTGGATTTATTGTATGGAAAGAAATGGTAAAGTGCGTATTAGACTGTGAACAGTCATTATCATGTTACGTGTTGCAGCAAAGCCATTCAACATTACGATCATTCATTTAAGTTTACACACCATCAGCACTGACGCATAGAGACTGGACTGGAAAATTCGGGTGTGGAACCACGAATCAGCATGGTTTTAGAGTATTGAAGTTCACAGCATGGTTTTAGATTATTGAAGTTCACAGCATGGTTTTAGATGATTGAAGTTCACAGCATGGTTTTAGATGATTGAAGTTCACAGCATGGTTTTAGATTATTGAAGTTCACAGCATGGTTTTAGATTATTGAAGTTCACAGCATGGTTTTGGATTATTGAAGTTCACAGCATGGTTTTAGATTATTGAAGTTCACAGCATGGTTTTAGATTATTGAAGTTCACAGCATGGTTTTAGATGATTGAAGTTCACAGCATGGTTTTAGATTATTGAAGTTCACAGCATGGTTTTAGATTATTGAAGTTCACAGCATGGTTTTAGATGATTGAAGTTCACAGCATGGTTTTAGATGATTGAAGTTCACAGCATGGTTTTAGATTATTGAAGTTCACAGCATGGTTTTAGATTATTGAAGTTCACAGCATGGTTTTAGATTATTGAAGTTCACAGCATGGTTTTAGATGATTGAAGTTCACAGCATGGTTTTAGATTATTGAAGTTCACAGCATGGTTTTAGATTATTGAAGTTCACAGACGCGCACAGGCTGAGTATCGCCAACACTTGTTTTCCACACAAACCTTCACAACAGATCAGAATACATAAACAAATCGATTATATACTAAACTCAAAGACATTCACATCCAGTATCAACGCTGATATAGGTAGTCATCACGACTTAGTAATAGCAACCCTAAAAATAAAGTTGAAATAAGCTCATCACAAACCACAACACCGAATGAAATTTGATGTGGAGAAATTGTTGGACCCTAACATAAGGGCTGATTTTCAGGCGAAAATCGGTGCTTCGTTGCTATACTGAATTTCATCGATCATGATTTAGATGATGTTGTAGACAATAACGAACATAGCTAAAGAAACTTTCGGCAAAATAACACGTAAAGAGAAAACCATGGATAACGGATGAAGCTCTTGATCTTTGTGGTAAAAGGAAAGAAATGAAGAAAAAGAAAGACATGAATGCTGAAAACCGTACAAAATATTTAGAGTTGGATAAGAAAGTGAACAAAAAGTTAAAAGAAGAAAAATTGAAATCGTTTAAAGAGATAGAAGAGGATAGAACAAGAAACAACACAAAGTAAGCATATGGGACCCTGAAAAGTTGACTAAAATGCAAGAGGTGCAGGCTGGACAGATCAATGATAGGAATGGACGTTTTCTGAGGGATGACAAAGATATAATTAAAAGATGGACTGAATACTGTGAAAATCTATACAATTACAAAATTAAATGTGATGAAGATGTTCTGAAAACAAATGTCTCAATTGAAACTGTAGATGCGCCGATAGTGAAAGACTAGGCTATTGTTGCCGTACGTTCATTAAAAGCAGGCAAATCACCAGGCGTGGACAAAATACCTGGGAAACTTATAAAGGCTGGTAGTGAAGATGCTATTGTCGCGCTGCATAAGATCTGCAAACATATATGGTCTACGAAAACATGGCCAGTAACGATGGACGATTTCTTTGGTTATACTACCCCCAAAGAAAGGTAATCTAAATATGTGTCAAAATCATTGCATAATTAGTCTTATATTTTATCCAAGCAAAATCATGCTTCGTATATTAATGAATCAACTGCAGAGTAAAGCTGAAGAAGTGTTGTCTGAAAAGCAAGCAGGGTCTAGACCAAGGAGAAGTATTACTGAATAAATTCGTAATATACGTATTCTGATTGAAAAACATCTCAGTCAACAAAAAGAGCTACATCAAAATTTTACAGACTTGAAAAAGACCTTTGACCGAGTCTAGCACAGCGGTTTATGGCACGTTATGCACCGTTTCAACATAAAAGAAGGTCTGGTACTGGTAATAGGTTCTTTATATAAGCAGACTATAAGTGCAGTATTATTAAATGGCATAATTGTCGAAAAGTTTAAAACAACTGTTGGCATAAGACAAGGATGCCTGTTATCACCGGTACTCTTCAATTTGTTGTTGGAAACCATCATGCTTTAGGTGATTATTAGTCGAATGTGACCATCAATGGTAGGAAGATTTGTGACCTTAGATATGTAGACGACATTGATCTGTTAAGCAGCAATGTATAGGATCTGCAAGAACTGACCAGCAGGTTGGAAGAATCGGCAAGCAAATACGTGATGGAGATAAGTGCATACGACTGTGGGAGCTGGACCATCCTGAAAGATCAGGAAAGACGAATTCACGCATTTGACATGAAGGCATTGAGAAAGATTCTAAACATACCGTGGTATGCTATAAAACTAATGTCTACCTTAATAAATTAGCTGAAGATTTAGCGGGACCCAGTAAGCCAGCAATTATCACCATCAAACGCCGCAAACTACGGTGGTTTGGCCATGTATTACGACATCAAACTCTAGCGAACACTATACTACAAGGTTGGGTACATAGTTCTCGCAGACCAGGACACCCAAGAAAGCAGTGGATGGACAATGTGCTAGAATGGACAGCGTTATCAGTAAAAAAAGTGGTACGAATTGCTAATGATCACGTGAGGTGGAGAGAAATCGTACGAATATCTGCCAGACTCCTCGATGATGTCTCTTGACGTTATGGGATATCAATCAATGAATCAATTAGAATATTTGATATTATTGGATCCCTACATCAGTGCTAATTCTCCTAAAACTAAAAATGAGATTCTACAGTTTTTTTTAGACGATTACAAGTAAACAAAATTAGCACATGGTGCAGGGATCGAGTGACACTGAATCATTATTATTAAAAACTTTTTATAATATAATGTTAGAATTGTTTTTAAGCCAATTATGAAGTTAAATTATTCATATGAATCACGTAGATGTAAAGAATAATAATAAAATATCAGTAAAAAGTTTAAATCAATAAAAAGAAAAATACTTTTAGTTCACTAACTTCTTGAACAGTTTAAAAACATGAATTAGTGAAATAGACACATTGTATTACATATAAATATACATTGTATTACTTATATAACACTTTTAGTGCATACCATGTTACAACATTTTCACGTAAGCAAAGCAATTAAATTATATATATATACATATACAACATAAAACAAGCAATTAAATTTAATGATGCTACTTTAATAAACACATTGAATTTTATCAATACAAAAATTTATGATCTTAAATTTGCTGAAGCTTTTAATCCATTTGGATTAGTATTCTCATTTTGGTTGTTAGTTTCATAACATTTTGGCCGATGTAACCTCCGATGCATCTTTTCGAATTTAGGGGTCTTTTCGTCAAACTTGGGAATCACATGGATCCATGGTGATAAAACCGTTGATTAACAATCAGTTCAAAGTGACAGTCTCCTTGATGACTAAGAATAACATAAAATTACCAGATGATGAAAAATCGGTACTGTTCAAGATGACGTGCCTAATTTCCGTAACTTCGCGTCAACAACGATCGGGCAGATGCCGAGACGAAAACTCCAAGCGTTAATGGAACACTTGCAGGCGATAATATAAGACGAATAAATTCAAAGAAAAATTACATAGACAAAAAGATAAAAACCGAACAAACTGTAGGGTGGGGATCAAATGAACCATTTTAAATCAAATGTGTAGAAAGAATTTTTTTTTGGGGGGGGGGGGGGGGTTCAATGTTTTATTTTTCATTTGTTTTGCTGTTTTTCTTTTTTTTTTTCTTCTTGCTAACATAAAACAAAGAAAGAAAGAAAGAAAATGGGTTAGGTTTAGGGTTAGGGCTCCCGTTCGTAGCGATAGCCAAGCCCTGCATTCAAACTGCCAAGCTCTAACTGGAAGATTGGCAGACGCTAATGGAAGACGAATTAAAAAAAAAAATTTTTTTGTGAAAATAATGTTTTTTTTTTGGGGGGGGGGTTCAATGTTTTATTTTTCATTTGTTTTGCTGTTTTTCTTTTTTTTTTTCTTCTTGCTAACATAAAACAAAGAAAGAAAGAAAGAAAATGGGTTAGGTTTAGGGTTAGGGCTCCCGTTCGTAGCGATAGCCAAGCCCTGCATTCAAACTGCCAAGCTCTAACTGGAAGATTGGCAGACGCTAATGGAAGACGAATTAAAAAAAAAATTTTTTTTGTGAAAATAATGTTTTTTTGGGGGGGGGGGGGGGTAAAATTTTATCAATGTTTTTATAAGATAAAAGAAAGAAAAAAATGATATTATTCCGTCAGTGCTCGGACGCTTCCGCAACCTGTCCGATCGTTGTCAACGCGAAATCACGGAAATTAGGTGCGTCATCTGAAACAGTACCGAAAAATCTACCCATGTGGATTAAATATAGGTTTCCGAGTTTGACAGAAAAATCTGCAAGTTCTAAAAGATGCACCTGAAGAAGGTCGGAGGTTACATCATCTGAAACATTGTAAAAATCACCACTAAGATGAGAATAGTATTCTGAATAATCAAAATTATCAATCCTCATCTAAAAAATAAGGAAGCATTTAATCCGTTTGTTCATTATCGTATGAAATACAAAAATAAATCACAATGAAACAAAAAATAACTATTGTAAAGTGAGCATACAAAATAAATAAAATAAATATATAAAAATAAAATATCTGCATTAATAAATTGGCAGTGAATTATTTTTTTTTAGTATGTTTTATTACCTCAGCAAATATATTATAATTCTTACCTCATTTTCAAAACGCTGAAAAAAGAATCATATTAAGATTTATGTTAACTTAGTGCTTTAGTAGCCCACACAAAACAAATATATATAAAGTAAAAATAAATATATTTACGCGACAAGTCAAAAGTATTTGTCCACTTAAATTTTTTTATTTTTTTTATTTCTCATCCTAAAAATGTTATTTTAATGAAACAGTTAAACACCACAATGGTTTTATTTATTATATTAAATACAAGTCTTCTTGCGCCACAGTAAATACAAATAAATAAATAAATAAAAATAGTAGATACAAATAATTAAAAAAATAAATACAAATAAAAAATAAATACAAAAAAATAAGATACAAAAAAAATAAATAAATACAAAAAAAATAAATAAATACAAAAAGAATACAATTAAAAAGATACAAAAAAATACAAATAAATAATAAAACAAAACACACAAATAGATATGCGTCTCAATTCTGACAACTCTTGCAGGGAAGTTGGGTAGAACCATCTTCAGTTTCCACATTAAAAAAAAAGACTTTCTCCATCCATGTGCATAGCGTCAGGCAGAATTTTCATCGACAGAGTTTCTTTGCAAAGGCTTCCACCCTATAGAACACATTACCATGGGGCTGCTTCTCTGCTGATTGCAACTTGGTAGTTTTTAAATCCAATGCCAATAAATTCTTGTCAAAAATTGCCCCATTAATTAATAAACAGTTGACACCATTGATCAATGTCAGTATTCCCATAGTGTTCCTCATCTTTCGGCTAGCAATCATTCCCGTTTCATTAACCCTTATCCTTGAGTGACTCTTGGCCGTGATAAGTAGTGACTCAATAGTAAAAAGAAAAAAGTCTTTGGTGGAAAAAGCGGGCAAATTAATAATTTTAATCAATCACAAAGTTTTTTTTCTTCTAAATTTGTATTTAATGTAGCTAAGGAAGACTTGTACTTAGTATAATAAATAACACCATTGCAGTGCTTAACTTATAACACTTTTAGTATGAGCAATTAACATTTTGGGAGGAATGCCCAAAACTTTTGACTGGTAGTGTATATGCTTAAATTAGCTCTTTAATTGTCAAAAGATTGCAGTTAAAATTTTATTCTATCATTTGGAACCTTCGGATTACTGTTTGTATGTTATTCTCACGTTTCTGCCAATGTCACCTGCGACCTTTTTCAAGTGTATCTTGTCGAACTCTGGAATCTGTATGGAATTTTGAACTGATTCCCGAGTTTGGCAAGACGCGCCTGAAGAAGGCTGGAGAGGTTAGATCAACCGAAACATTGTGAGAATAACATTCAGAATGAGAACAGTACTTCAAATAATACAAATTATCAATTTTTATCTAAAAAATTCTGAAACATAAAATTTTGTTGTATTTTTTTTTTACAGAAACAAACTTGCAGAAGGTGCCTGTTGAAGTAAGGCATACACATTTTAATTAAAAACATTTTAATTAAAAACATTTTAATCATAAACATTTTAATTATAAACATTTTAATTATAAACATTGCAATTGTTATATAAAGTTCTGTTTCTCAGTTATCATGACTCAAAATAAACTAACAAAATCAATTGAAAAGAATATAAACCATGAAATTTGAGTTTCAATATTTCACATCAATTATAAACAGAAATCAATTTATAAAATACAAAATACACACACACAAATACATTATATAATATATATATATATATATATATATATATATATATATATATATATATATATATATATATATATAAACTGACTGGAAACTATTATTAAGTGTTTATAGTTTATCAATAAGATATAATTTTCAAAATGAATATGATAAGAAAGTGTATAACATGCAATTTTATTTAGAATTCAATATGGGCGACAGCATTCGCCACTAACTTCTGAAGTTGCCTGGGAACCACATCAACTGATTTCACAAGAAATAAGGAGGCCTCGTAACTTTCGCTGCCCCTCCTATTTTGTCCTTTAGTCGTTACATTCCATGAACGATGTTTCTGACAAAAGGGAAAGAAATGCTGTTTTTTGGGTCGGCTGTTGTTTTGAGTGGTTAGTATATGTCATTATTATCATCATATCTGGTTTAATATTTGTTTTACATACTGACATGTGGAGATTTTCCTCTCATAATATACATCATCATTTAACTGTCAATCTATTCATCTCATTAACACTTTTCCTCAAATGTTTATTAGCCTTAATAAGTGTAACTCATTAGTTAACATTTGTTGTGGCAGATGCTGGCGCCCATATCGAATTCTAAATAAAACCCCATGCTATAAACTTATCAAATTCATTTCTTGTAAGGATTATATTTCAGTAATAAATAACAAGCAATTAATAATGGCAAGTTACTTTTTAATCACCTTGTAGTGGTTAAATATTTAATAATTCCGGAGAGAAATTATGACAGTCCAGAATAAATGCTATAAACATAGTTAAAAATTAAAGTCATAAAAAATAAACAACCAAATAATTAAAAATTAAAGTCATAAAAAATAACAACCAAATAATTATGGCTAAGTTCTTAAAGAAATCCATTTTGAAACAATTCAAAAAGCTTTTCATTTGGATATTCGCATAAAAATATTTAGACATTAAATTCTTATCGCTCAGTAATGAGAAGGACATTGGGATTTAAGGGGAAGGATTTCCATGCAGATAACAATCATTAATTGCAAAATAAAAGTTCGGAACTGGACAGCGATTTAAAAAAAAAATGGCAAAGATGTATAGTTAACAACTGGGAAATTGAAAACAAACAAAATATACAATAAATAACTGTTACAAAATGCAATAAAATTTACTTTTAATCTGAAAGGGTTTAAATTTTTTTTTTATTTCAATATAAGATTGCGTATATATCTGCCGGTTTATCGGTTAACAATCTAACATGGCTGCAGTCAGATGTGGCTTTTAACAACTGAGAAATCAAAAATTTAAAAGAAATTAAAACTAACAACTGTCAGCAAACACATTAAATTTAATTTTTAACCGATCTGTATATTTTTAACTTACTGAAACTGTTTTTAATTTTTTCCTTTATTTCAAAATAAGTTGCAGTATCTTGAAGCTTTTAGCTTAACGTGGTCAGCCATATTTTTTTTACAAGCCTTCGATGCTCCGATATTAATTCTGAAATAAAAAACACTTACAAGAAGTTTCAAAACTGTAAAACTATACAGTTCAATATAAAATTAAATTATTTTTGCGTATTGTATTGTGTATTTTTGTTGTGTATTTTGTTTGTTTTCGATATCTCCGCTGTTAACTATACTACATTATTGCCAAAAGAATTACATAATAATAAATGAAAAAAAATAATATTAAAATTTAAGTTGCCAATTCAATTTGTTTTTTCTGTAATATTTTTCAAGTGCATCGCCAGGAAAAAAAAATCCAACTATGACAATCTATACACAAGAGAAAGAAATTAAAATAAACAAATAAAGCGTGTGTGGTCCGCCTGTGATTACCACTACTTGAATAATACAGGGTAAGGCATACAGATCTTTCACATTAGGAGTTGGTAGTGTGCGGGCTGTATCCGTGGTACAGAGGTGGACAGGTCTCAATCAGTAGGCTAGGTTCTATCATTTTCAGTTTGTTCAATTATTATAAGTATGTTCATGTTCATTTTCTCCATTAGTGATCATGGAATTTTGAGGGAAATGTTTCTTGGGAATTTGAGCTCTTTAAAAGGAGAGATACATGATGGCCACCATGATCACCAAATTCAAGCCCTTATGACTTTTTTTCTTTGAGGGATACCTAATGGAAAAGGTTTTCTGACACTGTCCTCAAACTCTTGAAACTTTAAATGCAATGATCAGAGAGGAAATTGAGAGGTTATGGAAAACTTCTGAAAATCGCTGTTTTCTGGGTCGGCTGTTGTTTTGAGTGGATGGTATGTGAAGATGTTCAATCCTCTCATAGTATTCATCATCACTCAACTGTCAATCTATCCATCTCATGAACTCTTATCAAGGTTAAACACCAATTAAGGATATGTGGTAGCTCATTAGTAAAAAGAAAAAGTTCTTTGTAAAATCAGTTAATACGTTTCCGAGATGGCTTGAGAAGCTGGTGGTGAATGCTGGCACTCACATTACCACAAAGTTATTGCCAACAATAATACTACCAAGGTATTGCCAACAACACCGCCGTTTGTGTGATATTATGTATAGAGATATAATCAGTTTTTCTTCGATAGTTATGTTTTTCTTTTTTTTATCCTATCCATTAAAATGTGGATTCTTATGCTCTACCCTGTATAAACAAACATTGATCAAAGTTTTTGGTTGCTTTTGACACATAAGGCATAGATTTTGACATATTGCATTTAAAAAAATAGTTTTTTTTACCATTTGCGAATCATTTTCAGCACCCTGTCAGTAAAAACAGAATTTCCTAGGTGATGATCCATGTAATGTAAATAAGTATTTTGGTGAATTTTGGGTAATAAACTAAAGGGATTTTTTCCTTTTTCATTTTTTTTATTTAAAAAATTTTTTTTTTATTGATATTTGTGAAAAATTGCAATTTTTGGTGTCATTTTCATCTATGTGGTGCAAACCAGAATTATCCGGTGATCATCCGTATTTGAATAATGAATTTATTTGAAAAAAAAAAAAAAAAAAAAAAAAAGAAGAATTTCATATAATTGTGAAGAATTGAAATTTTTGCAAACTTAGGTTGGAGGGAATATATTTTTAGCACTCCGGAGGCATACCTGTGTTTCCTAGGATTAAGAGTACATGGGTCACGTAAGCAATCATAAATAACAAAGTTTTGTAGCGGGGAGCTAATGCAATTTTGAGATATTTATGGAAAAAGTGCCAAATTTGCCAATTGCCATTTTCAGTTGTCTGAGTTTTCCGAGGGGGAAGATTTCTATCATGATACTAAAGATGAGTTTATCAACGTTTGTTTTCATAAGGCTTTTTCTGTATGGTTTAATTATGCAAAATACATGTGAAAATATTCCATAGTTTTGGGATTGAGTTTTTTGGAAAAAAAACAAAAACTTTTATTTTAATTGTTCTAATTAGCTACAATTTGCATCTAACTCACCAAGTCAAACATCTCTTGGATAGTTTATATCACTGTAGGTTATTTGTTCCCCGGCTCTTATTTTATACATTATCTATCACTCTCGCTTCTGCTACTCTATGTTCATTAACAGTCAAAGTTAATAAAGAAAAGAAAGAATAAAAAGATTGGAATATTCCATTATAAACAAAAGGGAATATCACCAGTAGTAGTAATATTATTTGAGCTGTAGCGAGAGATAAGAAAGAAACTAATTTTGGATTTTGTCTTTATATTTAACTGGCTTTGCAAACTCACTTTTTTCTGTAATGTGTTGACCAATAATTCATCAACATATCTCTAAATCATTAATTATATGTCTGCCATGTCTCTCTCTTGCTTGGGATTGCTAGAAACTTAAACAAGCATTAAAAATAATTAAATTTTTTCCTTTGACGGAAATGGAACGTTCTTTGTTTAACACCACAACTACCATTTGAATTTTTCTGTAAAGCCATAACTCGGGTTAAACTAGCATTTAAGTATTTAAATAAGATATAATCTCAAAATAAAGGGAGACTACCACCAACATAAACTGTGTAAACAAACAAATTGATGGTGTGCTACACACAGAGCCATCTGTTGGCTGCCCAGTAAACTAGTCTGGCGGCAGCTGGATTATCAAGTTCGCTCTCAGAATTTTGTCTGGATTAAAAGAGGTGCTGAACCATCAGTTGTCGTAAAAAAAACAAAAAAAAACGGTGTTGCACCTGGATCTGATTTAATTTTTATATTAGGTTAAATAGAATTTTCTACATTTACTTATTAAGGAAGGAATTTTAGGTGCTTGTTCCCACCGGACAGAAGCCCACCGGACAGAGCGGAAAGATACCCAGTTTCAATTTAATTACTTTAATTTTATTTACTTATTTACTTTCACATTATTACAATAAATTATGTTTTTTATCAATGTACTTGTTTTTTTTTTGTTTTTTTTTTTTTAAAATGAGTATTACCTGCCCTTGCAAATTATGGCCCGGAAATGGGGGATCATTTTATGTTAAAATTATATGCAAAACTGATCCCCCAATTTCAAATGTATTTTTTGTTTTACCACACAGACTTGGGGTTAGTAGTAAAAAGGGTGCGTCATTTTTTTATGATGCAATCTTTAAAAGAATGCAGTATTTACAAAGTATGGGAAAATGTTTAAATATGGAATGTAAATTGTAAAAATAATAAATATCAAAATATTTTTAAAAAATTTTTAATAACTAATTTATTTTTAATCCAGGTTTGACTTATTTTGGTGGGCTTCTGTCCGGTGGGCTTTTGTCCTACCACCGCAAATTATCTGCCCTTGCCTTCTGTCGAACTGTAGCCAATGGAGGTATAGTCATCGAAGTTACTCGTATGTTACGAAAAATGTAAAAATATTTGTAATTAAAGTTCTACTGGATAATTTTTCCTACTTTTTTCAACATTGAACAATAAAATACCAGTGAGTAAGTACATGATATTGTTTTCACACATAAATAATTTTTCGTTTGGCTGAAACCGGGAACAAGCACCGAATGTTATATTGAGTTGTTTTCATTAATAGAAAACTTTGGGGAAATAGTTCTTTGATTGTGTTGGGAATCTTTAAGAATTTTTAGAATGTTGCATTTCTTTCTTTTACCATTCCAGTAAGAAGAGTCGGTGATTCTTTACAATAGCCCCACCATGAAAAAAGCGTCTTATTATCATCTAAACTAGCAAAAATATGTTTCCTCCAGTGGCATATTTTTTCAAGTATATATCATGTAGAAAACGCAACACCTACATGATAGAATTAGAACTGGAGTTTTTTGTTTTTTAAATATTAAAGATCTAACATTTTATTTCCATTTTAGATGTGTAATGGAGAAGTAATGATTATAATAAAGCATCAAAATGTTTTTAAAATGTCTTTAAAAATTATTTCGCCTGTTTTAATACCAAAATTTTGCTCAAAAGATGATATTCAAATTATTTTAAATGTGTTTTAAAACTTATTTCCACATAAACTTGTTGATACTTATTAATTTAGTTTTATTTCAAAATATTCCCTTTCATTTATTCTAAAAAAAAAAAAAGTCTTCATTCAGCCACATGTAATCTTGAAAGAATTACAAAAAGAAAACATACTTTTTCTAAAAATTATATCATGGAACTTTTCAATTTCGAGAGGGTACTTCATATCTATAAAAATGGACTCTTTCTCTAAAACCATAAATTCTTATAAATCAGCATGGTACAATGGCTCGATTCTGTTCTTGGTATTGGTTTCCCCAATTCTTTCTAGAATCAGGTACTTACAGGAGGGACCACATAAAGGTTGCCAACATCTATAGTGAAAGTGGTGTTATGGAACCGATAAGATTCAAACTTGGTACTCCATGTCTGTATCCACTTCACCACTATCAACTCTCAACTCTTTCTCTAATACCAAAAATAGGTTTGATTTCGTTGTCTATGATGTCATATTTTGTTATTTAACTGGTGAATTTATTTACGAATCTCTATGCATAAAATTAGGCATGTTTATATGTTTGTATGTACAGGATTCACTCCTAAACAACTGATCATTATAAATTTTGGGACAAACTTGCTAGGCATAGGGGTCCAAATGTGGGCTATAGTTAATTTAATGTAATTTTATGCAAAGGGGGTAAAAAAGGGTGAAAGCTCTTAGTGAAAACTTAGAGACCTCCGATTTTTGTGAAATTTTAACAATAGATATTAGACATCAATTAATAAATTTTCCCCAAATTTCAGTTTCGTTGAAGAATTTAAAAAGGTTTTCAGGGGGCATAATCCCTCATTTGAAAATTCAAATATATCAGATTTGCCATAGTCATTAGACACCAATTAAGCAAGATTGCCTGAATTTCAATTTCTTCTTAAAACCCCATAACACTTCAATTTTAGACATTTTCTAGAATCAAAATCATGTCATGGACTTTGATCAAAATGAGAATATGGATTATTAGCTCAGTAGCATTATATATTGATTTTAATCTTTGTAAGGGGACATAAAAGTGGTACAAAACTGTTCTGTTTGGTAAATTCATTATACCAGCTCTGGGACGGGTATTATTCTAGTGTTTGTATAAATGTTCTTAGTCTTAATCTATTAACACTTTTTGCAATAAATTTCAAGAAAATTTTATCAAGAATATAAAATAATTATAATCAATTACATACCCATAATTTTCCAATATCCCTCAGAAGTGAAATATACTTTTGTGAATCCAGAATCACCTGCAAGAGAAAATATCAAATGACAAAATATTTCATATTCTAAAACATTATTTGCAGCATTCATCTTTTAAAAGGACACTTTGAATATTAGAAAAAAATGAAACAATAAATAAAATTTGGTCCTAATCTTATTGTCTTCCCTTTTAGTTCTGCTTGTCTGTTTTAAGGCACATGAACTCAAGGAGTTTATTTAATACTGAAACACAATACCTATTGTAAACGATTCACTGAATACAAGTTGCTATTTTACAGATGGTAATATATTGAGACAAAAGCTGAAGTCAGGAATTAAGAGAGCGCACATGGGTGTTCACCTCATGCTTTTATTAGCTGTGTGTTTTCATGTCAGAATGCTATTGTAGCCTTGGTTAAAAAACTGAAAAAAAAAGAAGCTCTTTCTTATCTCCCACGTGATGTTCTTGAAGAGGAGGAAGATTATGTATAACTGATATAACTTATTTGACTACAACTGTTGTTATTCGTCTCATCGCAAGCACGAAGATGACCAAATGGTTTCAACGACGACGACAGAAGATAGAGTATGTCATGGTGTCTGTTTGGCTTTGCGCTTCATTCTCTTCTCACGGGCCCTTGTTGTTCGAGAGGCTTCAGCGAGCGCAGCACCTCTTTTGATCACTGTCCGCCAACCAGTTCGACTTGAGGCAGTCTCTTCCCACGTTCGGTAATCTATTTCGAAGGTAGTTAGTGTTTCCTTCGGGCTATCCTTGTACCTCTTTTTAGGTCAGCCAACGTTTCGTTTGCCGCGGCTGAGCTCACCGAACATGATTTGGCAGTTGGGCTTGGCACAGGAGGGTTTGTGCGCTGAACATTTCGGCTCTGGACAGAACCTCAGTATCAGGGATCTTGTCCTGCCATCGGATATGGAGGATTTTCCGAAGACAATTTGTGTGGAATCGGTAAATCCATTGCTCATGCCTGTGGTAGCACGTCCACGTCTCACAGCCGTAGGTGAGGACGGGGATGACAGCCGTCTGTAAACATTCAGCTTGGTTCGTAGGCTGATGCATCATCGATTCCACACTCAATCTCGCAGTCGGCCAAAAGTGCTGCCGACTGATGAGATTCTGTTTAGCTCTTCGTCAATGTTCGTGCTCCTGGAGATTGTACTGCCACGGTAAGTGAAACTATACACTGATTTGAGAGTTTCTCCGCCCATTGAAATTCGTGGATGGGAGTGCTCTATCTTCTTTGTACTGATTGTCAGACCAAAGTTGTTCCAGGCTGCCGCGAGGCAGTTCATTTGGCGTTGCATCTCTCCTTACTCGTGTGTGGTGACAGCACAGTCATCCGTGAAGAGAAGTTCCTGGACAGTTGTTTCCTTTACCTTGGTCGCCGCAAGTTTCTGTCTGTTCTGTATCGAATGTCGATGTTATTTTTGTCCTCTCCGAATGCGTCGTTTAGCATGGCTGAGAACATTATGCTGAATAGCGTGGGAGCTAGGACAACCCTGTTTGATTCCGTTTGTCACCGGGAAGGTCTCAGATGCGTCGCCGTCGTCGAGAATCCTGGCCGTCATTCCTTCATGGAACTGGCGAATGATTCCGATGAACTTGGAGGGGCAGCCGAATTTTCCCTTTTCGATTGACTGAGTCGAATGCCTTAGCGAGATCCACAAACGTTATGTAGATCTCACGGTTTTGTTCAACACATTTCTCTTGGAGTTGGCGTGCAGCGAGGATCATGTCCGTCGTGCCTCGTCCAGGGCGGAAGCCACATTGATTCTCTGGGAGGAGTTCACGTTCCAAGTGTGTCAGCAGTCGGTTCAGCAGGACTCGGGCAAAGATCTTGCCTGCTATTGAGAGGAGAGAGATGCCTCTATGGTTGTCACAGTGATAGCGGTTTCCTTTTCACTTGTATATATGTACGATTGTTGCATCACAGAACTCCTGGGGCAATGTGTCTTCTTTCCATATTGACTGATACAATGTTGTGAATTGGTTGGTCATTACCAGACTGCTTTCCTTGTAGATTTCAGACGGTATGGCGTCTGACCCTGGAGCTTTGCCGTTCGACATTTGTTTGATTGTGTTCCAAACTTATTAAGCTGATGGGAGAGCGTCTAGATCATTGTTTATCGGTACATGGGGTAAGCGGACAATGACTTCCCCGTTGATCGAGGCTGGTCTGTTTAGAACGCTTTTGAAGTGTTCTGCCTATCTCAACAGTATCATTTTTTTTGTTTTGTTTTTTACAAGAGAGATAACTTGTATTAATGTTGCATCCATAACTGAAGTAAAATTGTGGATTCATAATTGAACAATAAATCTGATTATGTAGTCTGAGAAAGTATTCACTAGGCTAATAACTTATCTTCCATAACATTTATTGTAAACAATTCAATGGCTACCCAGACGTGAGAGAAATTGTGGGCTCATACACTTCCCAATGGTATTAGTGCATAATTCTATTAAGATTTGAACCTGGCATAGCAGATTACATAATCTTTGATGACATCCATTAAATCAATCTTGCACCGCCCTCTATTTAGTAATAACAAGGATTTGGTAATTCTAATAAAAACTAATTTATTTAAACTTTTCTCTTCATCATGATTTGAAAATTCATCATTCGTATGATGAGCAGCTAACGTTTTCAGGAAGTCTAATAATTGGAAGTTTAAAGTTTATTCATCTCTTTCTGCAAGCCACAATGTTTCATGATCAGGAAGGAAGTATAATTTAAGGGAAGTAATTTCAATTAAATTTGCTGAATGCTAAACAAAAATTAATCCAGAAATAGCCAAAAAAGCAGATCACCATATGATTCAAGGTTGAAGTCAGCAGATTGGAAGAGAAGAACATTGATTCAAAGAAATTAAGTCACAGTTAATATTTTGGATTTAGTTTTATTTTAAGAAGAAAATGACAAAAATAGTCATGTAGAAAGTAAAACAGAATTAATGAATAGAAAAGAATATGAAGACGAAAAAGAATATGCAGACGAAAATGAATATGAAGAAGAAAATGAATATGAAGAAGAAAATGAATATGCAGACGAAAATGAATATGAAGACTAAAAAGAATATGAAGACTAAAAAGAATATGAAGACGAAAATGAATATGAAGACGAAAATGAATATGCAGACGAAAATGAATATGCAGACGAAAATGAATATGAAGAAGAAAATGAATATGAAGACTAAAAAGAATATGAAGACGAAAATAAATATGAAGACGAAAATGAATATGCAGACGAAAATGAATATGAAGACTAAAAAGAATATGAAGACTAAAAAGAATATGAAGACGAAAATGAATATGAAGACGAAAATGAATATGAAGACGAAAATGAATATGCAGACGAAAATGAATATGCAGACGAAAATGAATATGAAGAAGAAAATGAATATGCAGACGAAAATGAATATGAAGACTAAAAAGAATATGAAGACTAAAAAGAATATGAAGACTAAAAAGAATATGAAGACTAAAATGAATATGAAGACGAAAATGAATATGAAGAAGAAGGGACTTAACGATAATAATGGATAGAATTTAAATATTTAAACATCAAAATTTCAGTTTGAAGTTTTAAAATATTTCTTATATTAACATAAAAATACATAACATAAATTTGATTGAATCATTCAGTAGATTCATAATTCTTTTGACGAAAGAAATAAAATAATTTTATCAGTTACTATATTTTCCTCAATTTATATTCTTTCAACGTGACCAAACCAACGAACTCTCCTGTTCTGCAAACATCTCCCTATACTGTCCAGATTTAATCGTCCCATGAAAAATATGAATATTGATGTAGTTTATTTATAAAAATATAATCAATTCAACGTCTTGAACTAAAACTGTATAAAAATTATACTTATTTAAGAGGATACAAAGAAACGTAACCATGTCCTAGCTATCACAAACACACACCGATAGTGTTAATTTAATCTAATTTTATCAAGAAATAGATTAAAACAACATTATAAACACTTAGTGTATACAACTCAAGAAGTATATTATGAAGAATTTAATCAAAATATGCAAAACATGACATCTGGGACGAATAAATATTAAACAAGCAAATACCAAACATTCAAAAGCTAGTTTATCTTAGCGCCTTCATTTGAAACTGCAAGCACCAATATTCGTCCTTCAAAGATTGATAACACAGCTAGCTTCATCCCTTTCTCACATACCATAAAAATAAAAACATTTGATCTTTTTTAGACCAAAACATTTACCAAACACTAAGTTGTTTGTTTCAAATTATTTATACGTTAATAGACATTTTAAAAAAATCTATTTACATATAAAATATCTTAATAATAATAATTACTTGTTTGAAAAGTAGCTAGAGTCAAACTACCACAAATAATGCCAATTTCGAAATACCCTTCAGCATCAAACATTAATTAGTTCAAACTAGATTTATTTATGCTAGTTATGTTATTAGAAAGAGTAAGGTATGTCTAGAAGTAATAGTGGAAGGGTGCAGAAAAAGAGGTCAACTACAGTGAAGATGGCATGATAACATATGTTACTGAATTTCCAGATCAATCGGTCAACTAAATAAAGTAGCGATGGACAGAAGGTTTTGGATGTTTTTAGAATTTTTTTAGATGAGGATTGATAATTTATATTATTTGTATTATTCGAACTACTGTTCTCATCTTGGATGCTATTCTCATGTTTCAGCAGATATTGAAAAAGTCGGGTGTGGCTGACCACATATTACAGAAAAAAGTAAATGGAACCTTTAATCATAAATAATACATTAGAACACCATTAAAAATATATATATACAGTAATATATAGTGATAAGTAGTAAAACTACACATATAAAAACAATAAGTTTATAGCTACTAAAATTCATACTAGAATTGTCTGCAAGAATCCGTGCCGCAATGGATATAAGTGCTAAGTAATAATTAGTTCTAAGTAACAGTCTTCTGGAGGTTGAAGGTTCAATCCTCAATACGAGCAATACTAAGAATACAATTACAAATTATTTAAGACTACTAGGTCATAGCTGACGGAACGAGAGCAAGCTACCACCATGGATTAATAAAGGGGTCTGTTCAAAATTTTGTAGATTATAGAGTTCGACAAGACGCATCTGAAGAAGTTTGGAGGCTACATCAGCTGAAACTATGTGAGAATAACATCCAAGATGAGAACAGTAGTCCGAATAATCCAAACAATACAGAAGGTAATGGAGACAGTTAATACATTAAACGTTTGGTGATGATTTTAATCTTAGGTTTTGAAAAGAAAGTGAATTATGTTTACAGTAAGCCAACGAATTGATTTTTTTCATTAAAAGATGCAAGTTTCAATTCTTATTTTGGCTATATCCATTCATTTGTATTACTCAAACTGAATCAAAAAAAAAAAAATTGCAACTCAATTTTTTTTTTTAAATTGACTGAATCATAAATTTTAAAAGTTATTGGTTGTTAGAAATAAATCCAGTAAATATTTAAATGTTAAGATGAATATGAAGACGAAAATGAATATGAAGACGAAAAAGAATATGAAGACGAAAAAGAATATGAAGACGAAAAAGAATATGAATTTATCACTAATATTAGGGACCTTAAATGATTTGTAGTATATGCACTGTCAAATTTGCAAAACTACAATACATACATGAAATCTAAATATTACATTGTATTTGATGTACTAAACTTATATAGAAATCAACAAAATAAAGAAACCAAGTGGCAAAAGTATAGATTACAATTGATAAAAAAACAAGACACATTCCAAGTACAACATTAAGTTTCTACTTAGAATAAGTTTTTATGTCTATTCCAAGAAGTTTGGAGATGAATTCCCATCTGTATTAGGTTTATCAAGATAATTAATATAGAGATAGAGACAACTCAACCATGAAAAACAGGCTGAATTTAAAATAATGGCAGAATAAAATTAAAAGAAAATATAAGAAAAGAAGCTTCTCGTGTACAAAGTGGACTGTGAATGTACTGAAGGGGGTATAGAAATATGTGATATAGTACTCAAGTGCAGGGTTAGTCCACTCAACGTGATGGACCCATAGATCTTGTTAGATCATCTATCTAGGAGATGGAAACTAACGTAAAATCTGTGCTCTACATCGCCTCTCAGTTATCTTGTCGAGACTTGCTGGTGTAAAAAATTTTTTTAAAATTGCGCAACTTCTATATTAAATTGTATTATTCCATGAAATGTGAATTCAAAATTCAATTAAACTTTGTCCATTAGTCCAAAAATAAAATAATTTGTAAAATAATACATTTTATTTTTATTTCCTTTTAACTATTCATTAAAAAAAAAAATTGTTGCTTTTCATCAAGAGAAAAAGTATGGAATAAATTTTAATGTTCTTACTTGATAAGAAAAAATAAGTTAGGCTTATCTATCATTCAATAATTTATATTATTTGTATAGTGATCTTCAATGGCAATTATTTCAAGAGAGCAAGAACCCACCCACCCAAATGCCACCCATGAAATCGGTAGTAAAATCGATAATCCTTTCTGCAATCGAACCATATTTGGTATGGATTGCAGAAATGAGAGGGACACTTTTGTTTAATGGATTAAGAAAAGAAAAATCAAACAATGTTTATTATTTTGAATTGGGAAATTAAATCCTGTTTTATGTAAAAATGAATACATAATTATTTAATTTCAATTAAAAACAATTAATGAAAATGGATGTTAGAGCTTTTAATTTCAGATTTACATTTAATTTTATTCACCATAAGATATTCTGTAGCCATTTGATGAATTTCAACTTCTTTTAAAACTGAAAAGATTGTATTAAAAAAAAAAAAACTGAAACTAACAAATATAAATTTGGATCATTTGAATTTTTCAGATGATGATTGATAATTTGGATCATTTGGATTATTTGTACTGTTGTTCTCATCTTGATTGTTATTCTCACAACGTTTCGGCCAATGTAACCACTAACCTTCTTCAGGTGCATCTTGTCGAAATTGATTAACAGGTTCAGTTTGAAATTCTGTACAGATTGCAGAGTTCAACAAGACATATCTGAAGAAGGTCGAAGGTTACATTTGCTGAAACGTTGTGCATAACATCCAAGATGAGAACAGCAGTACGAATGATCCAAATTATCAATCCTCATCTGAAACATTCCGAAACATAAGTACAAATTTTATTAAAAAATTTTAATAATTTTATAATAGAGAATGATATAAAAAAATTTCCTGAATATTCTCTGATCTAAAATTTTAAAAAAGTTATTCATGTCCATCTTTTTGTGCCTACAAGATTTTATTTTGTCTGGAGTAAGCAATAAAAATTAACACCATAAGCAGTAACTGAAATAATCCAAATACATGATCAAGTCGAGTAAGAGGAATGAAAATTGGGTAAATACTCACATTTGCGTGTCCTTCCCGAAGTAGCTTGTGCAGTACATGCAGAAATTTCCAGCATACAATAGAGTTTCCTTGAAGAGGGAGTTTAGATGTTGTTGCCCAGAAAACACCAGCACCATTTTCATGGAATGTGCCAAGAATGGCACCTGACAAAGTGTTAAGGAAATTGACAAGATATTTTTCAAAAAATGCAATATTCATATTTAATATCATTATATATTTTTACAGATCTATTTAGAGTACTATATTAAAAAAAAAAGTACACAACAGAAACTTTTTTTTTTTGGTATAATGTGAATTAATATTTTCATTTGTTTACTTACCAATGTTCTTACAGAAGTCATACAAAAAAAAAAGACATGGTTTATAATTTTGTAAATATAAGCTATTGCTATGAGGTGGATTTGGTATTAGTTGAAAATGTATTGGGTAATTCCATATCAAATCATCGAGACCTTACCTCACGGATTTTCTTCAAATTTTAACCAGTAGTAAAACAAGCATTAAAACAAGACAATCCTGAAAATTTAAACCTCTAAGTCTAAATGGTTCAGAAAATATGCCATTTTTAAGATTTTGCATGAAACATGATTTACAAGAAAAGTGTGGCATTATGAAACCCCTTTTTTTCTTAAATGAAATTATGTCCAGACATGCTAGAGCCATGAAAATTGGCACAGGAACGTTTCCGAGGGCATAGAATCCCCCATCCCACTCCAAAAAGACTCCAGAAACACCTAGAAATCAACCATTTTTGAGTGATACAACAATTTGCATAAAACATTAAATACTTAGTGCATACAACTCAAGTAGTATTTTATGAAGAACTTAATCAAAATATGCAAAACATGGCGTCTGGAACAAATAAATATCAAACAAGCAAATACTAAACAGTAAAACATCTTGTAAAAGGTGAGTTTATCTTAGCGCATTCATTGAAACTGTGGACAACAATATTCGTCGTTCAAAGATTGATAACAGCTTGCGTCACTATAAGAAAATAATGATATGGCACTATAGGTAAATGAAAATTACTTTTTTATGTGTTCCCCATATAACAATCATGAATGGAATCGAAAATGAAACCCTGTTCTCATCAGTGGCCCACAATTAGCAATCAAAAATGGACATTTTTTTCTCCGTCCATTGGTATATAGACCTTATATTCTCCAGAATACACTACAAGTTCAATAACAATGGATTTTTTAGTAAGACTAACTTGATGAATGACTAAAGTGGCACCATTTTCATGCCTCAGTCTTTTAAAGGCTTTTATAGTCACAA
Source organism: Sepiola atlantica (assembly GCA_963556195.1). Taxonomy (NCBI): domain Eukaryota; kingdom Metazoa; phylum Mollusca; class Cephalopoda; order Sepiida; family Sepiolidae; genus Sepiola; species Sepiola atlantica. The sequence continues at coordinate 67,479,165 of OY744517.1, read as the reverse complement.
ACTACTAAGCAATACAACAGTAGAGAAACAAAAAATAATCTCAGGATGATAGTCACAACTAGAAAAGTAATCCAACCAATTAAACACTTGATCACATGATTTTTAAGGATCATAAGGAATGAAGAATTAAAGTCGACATTGTACTAATGAAAGTGTTTTTTTTTGTTTAATTTCTTTGTGAAAAGTTTATATATCAAATATACCTGAAATTTTTTAGTACATTTTAAGCATCCCAAATTCACTGCCAATACTGAAAGCAAATGCAAATGTACTTAGAAATTGCATGACAACAGATTTATTGTGAAAAGACAGCAGTAAAATAGGAAAATGAAAGGAAATCGTATGCATCCACACCATGTTTCTTACATTCACTTTTCTGCAATTTCGTCATCTAGTATTCAAGGCGATGAAAACGCTTGAAAAAAATAAGTGAGACTACCAAACGCAGAGATTGGTCGAATAGAAGAAAAGTTATGTGGATTATCCAAAGAAAAAGTGTCTCAAAAAGAGAACGTCTTTGGAGAGGAAGAATACCTTGGTTTGCATGAAAAATAGAGTATTAAAGTTGCAATTGCAAGATTGAAATATGAATTTATAATAACGGTTTTACAGAAGCATGTGTCTCACAAAATGTCTTCTCAGTGGCAGTGGTAGTAGATCTGAGTGTAAGAGTGAAAACTCCTCAAACTTTCTTTACGTATGATTATTTTTTTTAATAGCAAGCAGGACTAAATATTAAAACTGAAGAAAGTGATAAAATATAAAATTTTATTTTCGAACAACATAGACCAATAAGTGATAGAAATCACTAAGTGAAAAGATTTATGTATATAGATTTTGTTACCAAAGCTATTGGCATTCACGTGTGTGTGTGTGTGTGTGTGTGGAGGGGGTGGTGGTGAGGGGAGGGCTGGCTTTACTTTATATATTAGATGTGTCACATTAGCTATAAAACCCTTGCCAAATATTTAGACCTTTAGAAAACTACAATACTATTAGATTAAGAAAGCAATAAAGATATGGTTTGAGAAAATAAGTCAGCCGACTATAAAAATTTCATAGTATGTAATGATATACCCTCCCACCAGACACAAATGAATGAACATGGACAAATAGTGAATGCAATATAGCAAGTCATTGAAGATATTCACATTTGAGTCAGTCAGTTTACAATAAAATGAAATCTTAATCGTTGAAAAAGTTTGAATTTCAAAACGTTAATTGACAGAAGTTAACTTAAAAGATAATTTAAGGATCTCCACTTCGATAATTGAAATTATCCCACCCTATATTTAAGACAATGAAACTTGAATGAAAGTTAATATTATCAGCACCATTTTTGGAGCATTCAAAAACAGAAATCAAGGGAGGCGCGAGAGCGCTCTATCCCTTAATAGACTTAAAAAACGGCCTATGCTAGAAATCTCATTTCTTTGATCAATCATAACTCAAAAACCAATAAACCAAATTAGTTTAAACTTTGCACAAAATTTTTATTTAATAGATTCTATAAGTGTGTAGAATTTCAGCATCATTAGTCAAGGCAACCCAGAAAGGTCAGGCATGATTTTGTGTTATCCGTGTGTACGTACGTACATATGTGTCACCCTGTATCTCATCAACTATTTGATGGATTCAGCTGATTTTTGGCAGAGATAGAGGTTCTGGGTCTAGTTGATGGCATTTTAATTTCAGTTTACCATATACCTTAGTTTCCCAGAAAATTCCAAAAAATCTTAAAAATGACCATTGTATTGAGGCATAGCCTTTACAAAAGTATTGACATTCCATGATAAATGGCAGTATACTGAAATCATATGCCCTTAATAGGGTTAAGATGAAAATTCATATACACTAAATGTACAATTTAGGTTTTTAGGTAAATGTTTATCAAGGGCTAATAGTTGTTTGTATTCTAGAAATTAGAGATGTTCACATTTGACATGTATTGCAATTTAAAATGTAAACAGATAAATACCCTGCTTTAAAAGAAATAAAAAGTAAAATTTAGCTTTTATTAAGAAATGAATAAATATTTAATATACTAAATGACATTTTACATTGGTGTATACATTTAGTGACATGAAGGTAAACAGATATTTTGAAAACACATTTATTTATTGTGAAAAGTTCAGGAAACTGTTACCAATCCTTACATCTAGGCACTTTTTTTTCAAGACTTGCCGCAAAGTCTTTTCCGCTCGTGTTCACTCTGCTACTTTGCATCGCAGTGATAAATAGGCCCCAAACACTTCTGATCTGCAACATCTTTGGCATAATGATTGTGCCATGATCAGGTGGATAACTGGAGGAAAGGATCCCTTCAGCTATGCGTCATCAGAAACTTGGTATTGGTGGGATTATGGATGCCTTACACACTCGGCATCTCAGGTAGTTTAGTCACGTACAGCTAACCTCTTGGATAAACTCCATAACATGTCTGGATATCCTAAGGACTAAGGAGTAAGAAAGACCTGGCTTGAGTGTGTAAGAAGTGATTTGACTGCATACAGATTGACTGATATCCCTTTGGATCAGATCGCATGGAGTGAGGAAGACCTGGATTGAGTGTGTAAGAAGTGATTTGACTGCATACAGCTTTACTGATATTCCTTTGGATCAGATCGCATGGAGTTAGGAAGACCTGGCTTGAGTGTGTAAAAAGTGATTTGACTGCATACAGCTTGACTGATATTCATTTGGATCAGATCGCATGGAGTGAGGAAGACCTGGCTTGAGTGTGTAAGAAGTGATTTGACTGCATACAGCTTTACTGATATCCCTTTGGATCAGATCGCATGGAGTGAGGAAGACCTGGCTTGAGTGTGTAAGAAGTCATTTGACTGCATACAGCTTGACTGATATCCCTTTGGATCAGATCGCATGGAGTGAGGAAGACCTGGCTTGAGTGTGTAAAAAGTGATTTGACTGCATACAGCTTGATTGATATCCCTTTGGATCAGATCGCATGGAGAGCAGGTGTGAGATGTGCCTGGTGTTTTTTTTTGTTTTTGACTATTCATGATTTTCTTAGAAAATTACCAACAATGGCTTGCAGTTGTCTTCCCTGGAACTATGTAACCCATAATTGGGGGCAGATAGTGCCATTTAGTGTTCTTTCTCTTTGCTCTACCAAGGCTTGGGTGCCCGATTTACCCTATTATTTCACCCATAAGAAGGGTAAAGAAGAAGTAATTCATAAATTCCCCAAATGTATTAGTGAAAGTGATGCAACAGTTCTGACTGAACTCCATGTGGCATGCAACTCCTCCATGTCTGTGCCAACCACCGCTACTTTCTAATATATAACAAAAAACAATGAGCCATCAAAGTTTGATTAAAAGATTTCAATTAAATGCTATTCTAAATAATTGTCATGTTCAATTAGCAGAAGCTTGAAAATATCCAGACCAATTAACTCTTTGTTATTAAAGTAACATAATATTTTTATATAAAATTAAAACCATCGAAACATTGTTGACAAAAACACAGAGACCACTACTTCTAGGAATACCATTTTTAATTTAGTGATGATTTATGACCAAGAACAAAATTAAAATGTTTAGACATAAATTAACAGTACTTCATTTAATAAAATGATTATTTGGATTATTCAGGCTTCAATTCTAATCTTGGTTGTAAGTTTCACGTTTCAGACGATGTAAACTCTGACCTTCTTTACGTGTATCTTTTCGAACTTGGGAACCTATACAGAATTTTGAACTGAACCCTTTATTTAACCAACAAGTGTAGATTGTTCTCATTCCGTCAGCCATAAGTGGGCAGAAATGTTGATTAATTTTTATGTTATTCTTAGTTATTATCTGCCTTAGCCACATCTTGCATTGCCGCGGGCTCGACCGTGTCCCAACTGCTGTTCTCCACCAACCCCTCCATCTAAAGTCTCTACCGTCCATCCTGTTGCAGTGATGTTTTAGATGATTTTGGCATGCAACTTGTCGGCTGGAGGGAGAGCTAATTCGCAATGTAATCCTCCTCACCTCTTTGCACGGGTGGCACAAACGTGTCAGTAGCCAGTTTAGAACCTGGGCAACAACCATCAAGGAAGACTACGCTAAGCCCTTGGATCCACAGGTGGTCGGCCTTCAACTGTAGAATCGATTCGAACAATTCAATGCTTTTTTTTTTATAGAGCATTTTGTCTTTGGCCTCAAAATACGCCTCAGTTTCTGGTATCACTTCTTCATTGGAGCCAAATCTCTTTAGCTGGGCATTCTTTTGAGGTCTGCAAACAGCAAGTAGTTGCTGAATGCCAGATCTGGAAAAAAGTGTGGGTACGAAAGCAATTTGAAATGCAATTCATGTAGTTTCGCCATCGTTGCAAGCAACTTGTGACACAGTGCTTTGTACGTTTTGGGCAATTTCCTCCTACAAACGCACTTATAATGCTATATAATATTCGATATTGATGGTTCTTCCTTTCTCAATATAATCGATGAACAAGGTACCTTTTGCATCCCAAAATATGGAGCCCAAACCTTGCCTGCTGATATTTCACACTTTGGCCAGTTTTCACCTGCTGTTGTCTACTCAACTGATTACTAACTTGACTCCGGAGTGAAGTGGTTGATCCATGTTTTATTCATTGTCACATATTGATGCAAAAACTCCTTTTTGTTGCATTAAAACAGTTGCAAACAACTGTTAACAAAACAGCTTTCTCATTGACAAATGACAAAATGATGAATACACTTTCGCCTTCTCGTATCTTCAACTCCTGTTTTCTCATTGACAAACGACAAAATGATGAATACACTTTCGCCTTCTCGTATCTTCAACTCCTGTTTTCTCATTGACAAACGACAAAATGATGAATACACTTTCGCCTTCTCGTATCTTCAACTCCTGTTTTCTCATTGACAAACGACAAAATGATGAATACACTTTCGCCTTCTCGTATCTTCAACTCCTGTTTTCTCATTGACAAATGACAAAATGATGAATACACTTTCGCCTTCTCGTATCTTCAACTCCTGTTTTCTCATTGACAAATGACAAAATGATGAATACACTTTCGCCTTCTCGTATCTTCAACTCCTGTTTTCTCATTGACAAACGACAAAATGATGAATACACTTTCGCCTTCTCGTATCTTCAACTCCTGTTTTCTCATTGACAAACGACAAAATGATGAATACACTTTCGCCTTCTCGTATCTTCAACTCCTGTTTTCTCATTGACAAACAACAAAATGATGAATACACTTTCGCCTTCTCGTATCTTCAACTCCTGTTTTCTCATTGACAAACGACAAAATGATGAATACACTTTCGCCTTCTCGTATCTTCAACTCCTGTTTTCTCATTGACAAACGACAAAATGATGAATACACTTTCGCCTTCTCGTATCTTCAACTCCTGTTTTCTCATTGACAAACGACAAAATGATGAATACACTTTCGCCTTCTCGTATCTTCAACTCCTGTTTTCTCATTGACAAACGACAAAATGATGAATACACTTTCGCCTTCTCGTATCTTCAACTCCTGTTTTCTCATTGACAAACGACAAAATGATGAATACACTTTCGCCTTCTCGTATCTTCAACTCCTGTTTTCTCATTGACAAACGACAAAATGATGAATACACTTTCGCCTTCTCGTATCTTCAACTCCTGTTTTCTCATTGACAAATGACAAAATGATGAATACACTTTCGCCTTCTCGTATCTTCAACTCCTGTTTTCTCATTGACAAATGACAAAATGATGAATACACTTTCGCCTTCTCGTATCTTCAACTCCTGTTTTCTCATTGACAAATGACAAAATGATGAATACACTTTCACCTTCTCGTATCTTCAACTCCTGTTTTCTCATTGACAAATGACAAAATGATGAATACACTTTCGCCTTCTCGTATCTTCAACTCCTGTTTTCTCATTGACAAATGACAAAATGATGAATACACTTTCGCCTTCTCGTATCTTCAACTCCTGTTTTCTCATTGACAAATGACAAAATGATGAATACACTTTCGCCTTCTCGTATCTTCAACTCCTGTTTTCTCATTGACAAATGACAAAATGATGAATACACTTTCACCTTCTCGTATCTTCAACTCCTGCTTTCTCATTGACAAATGACAAAATGATGAATACACTTTCGCCTTCTCATATCTTCAACTCCTGTTTTCTCACACAACTTCAATTTATGATTGGCCAAAATAAGTTTGTGGATTTTTTTTAATGTTTGGCCGACTTGAGTGTTCAGCATCATTTGTGTATATACGACCGCATTTAAAGTCAGCATTAACTGTTGTTTCCGATGTTTTCGAATAACATTTATCAAGTCATTGTTTTGCTTGAACAGTATTTTTCCCATAAGAAAGTAATGCAGTATCAACCTGCAAAATTCAGAGTTTTCCATTGTTTTGAAAATTTGCAACAGTAGCTTTATTTAAATAACTAATTTGTAAACTAATAATCCGATTGACTCAAATTTTGACATGCGTCATTTGAGAGTTAGTGTTTTATAAAAGTGATGTAGAAAAAAAAATTTTTTTTTTTTTATAGGGGGTGCTATATATATGTAAGGCCCGAGACTTATTGAGTGATGTGTTAGTTTAAGAGTGAATCCTGTACATACAAATATATAAACATATATACATACTTAACTTTATATAAATAGAGACTAACTGTATATATCTGGTGTTGCCCGGTAGTGTTCTTTAGGGGGATTGTTTTTTTTATTTATTTATTTATTTTATTTTTTTTTAAATTATGCCTTTTTTTTCAAAAATATTTTTTGTTCCAAACAAAAGGAAGTAACTGTATTGATTATTACTGGGTTTGTTAACCGCTTTTTTTAAAGATGGTATCCGTATGAAAATAATTCTGACCTGATAAAGTATTTTCTGGAAGGAATTAAATCAAATGACATTTTTATTGTTTTTAACAACATGCTGCAATGATCCATCAAAAGAACTGATGAACCAGGATCAAATATTTATTTTGTAGGAAGAAAGCTATCAATGATAAAAATTGACAAACAGGCTCATTTTACACTATATCTAAAATATAGATGCAAAAATATTTTCATTTATTACTCCTTTATTACCATCAAAACAGGTTACTGTTATTTAAATCAATAATACAACATACTATTATTAAATATGATATATATAGTACTGACGAAAGATCCTGAGACAGATATTTAGATCCTAATTTACATATCTATTTTTAAACAGTCTATAATAAATCAATGCTTGGTGCTATTGATTTGAAATTATATTGTCTTATTTATCTCATATATATGCAATAGTTTCGTCGATATTAACAGTAATTAATTAAAGTCATTTAATAAAGAAAAAAAAAAGAATTTATTCATTTTCAAAGAAGGTCAAGGTCATTTAAATGAAACGTATTTACTTTATAGAAAAGATATATACCGACGTTTCTTTTTTATTGTTTATAAAAGAGCCCCCCCCCCTGCATTACTGCCCAAGCGAATTGAATTCTTTTTTCTATCCATTTATTTAAAAGATAAATAAATTTGTATCAGAATTACCAAAATATTAATATTTATCAATTTATATGAATAAATGCAAAAGTTTTTGCCCAATGTTTACAAGACACTTATGAATGAAATGTCTATTATTTAAAATTTTGGTTTCAGGTAGCGGACTTTGTGAAGCGATTTTTAGTAAAAAAAAGGTATGTTTACATCGTTTAACCATTAAAAACAAAAATTCTTTAAACTTAGACATGAAGCCCTAATCGTTTTTTTTTGACAACAAATCTTTGTTTGTGGGGTCGATAGTCATATCTTTTGTTCAAAATACCTTGGACTTACTGTACTCACCAAAATAACGCATTCACTCTATGACTTAATCCTTACTTTGAGAAGCGATAGCATGCTGGAACCATTTTTTTTTTTTTTTTTTGCTATTGGAGATAGATTCTATGCGTTATTTTTTTTTTTTGGGGGGGGGGTCAACTTTTTAGGCGATTACGTGTGGTTTTACGACCTTGCAAGTCGGACTTAGGGTTAGTGTTAAAAAATATATTAGTTAATTGCCCTAAAAAGTAGAATCTCATTTTTTAAGAGGGGTGGGAAATTTAGCTGAGGGTGTTAATCTACAAATTTACCAAAGTTTGTTGGTAAAATAATAGAATTCTTTGAGTAAAAACATTTTTTTTTTAACTTTATGCCCCCTCCACTCAGCTTTTACAAAAAGAAAAAAAAAAAATAGATTCATATTTTTTTTTTTTTAAATCGTCATTAAGTTTTTATTTTATTTTCTGCCTTTAATAATAAAAGCAAAAAACACAAAGTAACCATTTTAAATTACTCAGGAATATATAATTCTTTTATTTGACCAATCAACGTTCCACTTTTTGCGATTGTCAAGAATAATCAACAGAAAGAAAAGGGGAGCAAAAAACAAATAGTCAGCTAATAACTATTACCAAAGGCAATAAAACTTACTTTTCTACCTACCTGCCTAATTTTTTTTTTGTGTTTTAAAGTATTTTAAAGCGTTTTTTTTTGTTTTGTTTTTATCAGTTAAAAAGTTTGGTCAAATATATTACGCACTTTTTAACTTTTTCAGAACAATTATATTGTACCAATCTGCATCATAATCTTTCAAGTTCATTGCCGATATCAAACATGATAGGATTCATGAAGATAAGCAAATAAATATATAATAAGAAGAATATTTTGAAAAACCTGGACCACGCATTCTTTTATATTTTTTAAAATAAATTATTTATTTATTCTAAAAACTTGAGCACTTTCGGTGATTTATACCTTTGTCAAAAGTATAAGCATATTTTTTTTTCTCTTCTTTTTTTGTTTAATCCTTCTTGATTGAGACATATTTATCGCAGTCAAGTTGAAATTCGGGTACTACTCCAGAGAATGCGCCTAATTTCCGTGACTACTCGGCCGCAGCGATCGGGCAAGTCGTGGGAGCGCCCGAGAGCTGCCGAGTCGAAAACGAGGCTGTAAACAAAACTGGAAAAAAAACTGACCAATCAGGTTGCTGCAAAGCAGTTTATAGCAAGCAGCTGATAATAATTGGAAGGAATCGCTAAGCAAAACGCAAAATGAATTTCCAGCAGTTGTGTCAGACCTTGGAATCTCCGGAGCAGGTGGTCCCAGAATATGACAACAGGGAAGAACCTACGCAAGGAATGCGGCGTACTGTCTGCAACCACACAAGTGGACTGGAAGAATTTTCTGCGGGAGGTCTGCATAGAACATCTGTCGCGCAACCCTCGGAGGCCCAGGGCATAGGGTGGAAATAACGAATCTCTATTTAACCGCCGTAAAAACAATGTTGGACGTGTTCTCCAGCCGCTCTGGGTCTTCGGGGGGGGGGATACAACCCCGCAGAAAAGGGTTAGGGTTTCCTGGTGACAGTGCCTAACAGGAATGCTGACACCCTAACCCTTCCAATAATCAAACAGTACGTCGTACCTGGGACCACGGTAGTATCCGATTGCTGGAGGGCCTATAACAGGTTAGGAGAGGAGGGGTATCAGCACCTTACTGTGAACCACAGAGAGAACTTCGTGGACCTGACAACGGGTGCTTGCACCAACCACATTGAGAGGATGTGGAAGGAAGCGGCAGAACAGAGAAACAAGAAGGAGTGCAGGATGAGCAGGGCACTCATAGACGGCTATCTGCGCAAATTCATGTGGCGTCAGAGATTTCGAAACGACCCCTTCGACGCCATATAACGCAGATAGGAGAAATCTATCCCGTCGACCATCCTCCTCCTTCCACAGCCTCGACGACCCCCTCCTCTTCTACCTGTCTTTCTTCAGCCAAAAAAAACAAGCAACAGTAGCAGTAAACCCTGAACCTCTACGGGAAAAGGTACATAATCCCCCCCCCCCCAAAAAAAAAATATATAAAAAAAAACTTGCCTAATTGTAAAAATAACTAAAAAATGGTTCATTTTGCCCACTAAAACAATATAAAAAAAAGTTTATTTATAGTTCTTCAGCTATGGTTTGTTCATTTCTTTCAGTTTTTATAAAAATATATGCATTTTTTCTTTCCGTATTCATCTTATATTGTCGTCTGCCAACCTTCCATTTTCACGATTTTCGGTTTTGTTTATACAGCCTCGTTTTCGTTTCGACAGCCTCGTTTTCGACTCGGCAACTCTCGGGCACTTCCGCAACTTGCCCGATCGCTGCAGTCGAGCAGTCACGGAAATTAGGCGCATTCTCTGGAGTAGTACCGAAATTCGTCTTGATGTTATCGACGATTAATGTTGATATGCCAGTGTGTGTACCACGCGGTTACGTGGATAAGGTAGAATGAAAAGTCCACACTTGAAGCGTTGATGAAATGGCAATAATAAGAATATTTCGAAAAACCTAGACAACGCATTTTTTATGTTTTTTTAAAATAAATTATTTATTTTATACATCCAATCTAAATTAAACATTTATACAAAAACCTAATTTCTTCCTCTGCACACCTCACATCAAACCGAATTTCCAGGAAAAGAGTTTATTTCCAAGAACTTTCAATCAGTGAAACACAATACCATGGGACTTCTTCCCTGCAGACCACAATACAATTGTCTTCAAATCTAATGTCAACAAATACTTGTCATAGCTCATCCTTATAAGTAATCAGGTGTTGTTCATTCCATTAACCATTTTCAATCCTCTCATAATATTCTTCATAATTATACTGATAATCCATCCATCTCATTAACCCGTAAATGCTTTTTGTTTCAAATATGACACATTCTAACAAAATGTCTATTTAATATAATATTCAACAAAAATGTGTCATCCCATCAATGGAGACCTTGTACTTTTCTGTTTAAAAGTGTTTTACTATCGGGTGGCTTTCTTTCAGCATAGCTGGTACAAGCCTTTCTACTTGGTTAATCTTCGGATAGCAACTGCAAACAAATATCATCAGAGTACTTTGAGTCGATTTCTACTCCATGTTTGTCTTTGTTTATTAGTTGGTCAAGCTCTCACCATAGAAAAGCATAATTGTTTTCAAATTACTTACAAATCACTATATTTGAATATTATTTATATATATATTACTTTTAATTATTCTTTACGTTACATATATTTCTTAATACAATCTACTTTGATTCACCAGTGAAATTTTTAATGTACTTTGTAATTTCTAATTTCTACGTATTTTTATGGTTTTCCTCTAGACACTACTACACATTTGTTTAGTATTATTTACCTCCTCTTCAGGAGGTTAGGCACAAGGCCAGTTTTATCTTACTCCCACAAGCTAAGATGTGACCCAAGGTTAGGTCGGGAAAGTAGGGCTTGAAAAGCCAGCGCCCGAGAAGGTGAGCACTCTGGCCATTAAAAATTGCCTGGGCAGCCACGTCGGCATTCCCCGGTAGGGGCGCCCCAGGCAGTAAGCAATAAACTTACTCCTTCCCAAAGAGGGGAGGCAAAGCCTGGGAGGGTGGACCTCCTAGGACTGCACAGAACAAACCCACAGACCGGCGTAAATCAAGCCCCGAAGGCCAAGACAATACCAGTCTATGGGGTGCAGTATCCATCGGAACAGATACTACACTTTGATCTTGGCCAAAAGGCCAAAATGAACAATGATTTGAACTCACATTCCTTGAACTATTATTTTAAATATCTTACAAAAGGAAAACTAGAATGTAAATTATATTATTCTAGCATTGTGTTTTTTTGTTAATGACTTGTATTACTATTAACTATTCTGAACATAAGATACATTCATAAAACAATTGGAAGTAGAGCAATTAACACTTAAGCTTACTAATCGACTTATACATAACATAGTATTAAACGTATCTAAATCTATCACTTATGTTCAGAATACATGTTTTTATATTGACCTGTGAAATCTCACACACAAAGCCACAAAAACAAATACAATGAATACATAAGAGAAAGTTGAACTTCCATTAATAGCTAAAACAACATTTAAGACCTATTGTACTGAAATACTGACATGTTTTTTTTTAAGTGTAGCATCTGTTCTGATACTACACTTAATCTTTTCTGCCCTCGGTCAATGATGGAGAAATCCTTCTAGACTGAGGCTATTTAATTTTTTTCCCCAATCCAGAGTGTCCCTTTTTGGGGAGCTGGATTCTCCCCACATTAAAAACCGACCATGTGTCTAACTAACTTTGTGGAGAGGCAAATAAATAGGGACATGTCTGTGTTTGTTTTTTTAGAAAAACCTTAGATTCCAAGAAACTTTAAATAATACATTTTGATTGTACCTCCAAAGAAGAAGTGGTAGGTCAAACTTGAGTGACAGATTTTTAAAATAAATTCTTAACGTTCAATACCGAAAATGATTCTTGTATTCCCAATTCGACTGACAAAGCATGAAATTATAACCATTTGTTTAAATCTATCTTTAAATACATTTAAAAGTATGAATGGAAGCGAAATAACATCAATCCTGGTGAGACTTACATCCGTGTACTGATAACTTATTTCAGTATCTCATCATTTGCATAACGATTAGATGATTATTTCCTACATGTGTTATTTAGAAATCACTTTTTTTTCAACAGGATGTTAAAAATTAAATTCGATTTCAGTTTTATAACTTACTAGATGGCTTCACCAGCTCGCTATCTCTTCACAAAGTTCTCTACTTTAATATTTGAAACAAAACTTTTAAATAAACATTCATTTAGATAACTTGAAAACATCTTTGTCCTAAACACTATGTTTTATTAGCACATCACCAATTTCGGCCGGTTTTTAGTCTTATCGTGTCTTAACATGATAAATATGCTTATTCCAAATTCTGACCGCTTTCAAAATTAAAGAAACGCTTTTGGTTATAAAGTGAGAAAAAAAAAAAAAGAAAGATGGTGGCAATAAAATGATTGAAGTACGGAGAAAAGAAATGCAATATTATGAAGAAAGAAATCTAAAGGAAAGAAAGGAAGACACTTGGCAACAAAGAGATTTCATGCTTGGTTATTTCCTGGCAGTAAGGACCACAAGTTTGTAGGCCTGCATTACACTAATGAGAAAAAATGCTGTGTGTGTAGGGAAGCATAGAAGACGCTGTACAATATGAGTTTCGGCAACCAGAGTAGACAATACATACGGAAAGATATATTGAACAATTTCACATTTGTGTCCAAAATGAATTGATTCAAAAACACTGTATTGGTCAATCAAAAACGGTGTAATGCTTCTCCAAGACAGTGCGTGTGGCTAAATAAAAAATCTGATTTAGATTTAATGGCTCCATCCTCCGTATTCTCCAAATTTGGCTCCTTCTGACCATTTTTTTTCTCACCTTAAACAATCATATAAACTAGCGGGACCATGTGGAAATTGCACAGTACTTTCTATATCAATCTGCATAATTTACTGTTAATGATAGTATTCCTTTTGAAATAATAAACGTCTGTCCAAGTGAATACTATAAAAAATAAATGTCTATTTTTTCCTAAAAATAAGTGTCATTGTCAGCTAAATATCGTTTAAATAAATAAACGAATATGTTTATTTAAAATTGTAGCAATTTAATTCTTTTAAAAACAATAGTCTGTTTTCTTTACCATAAAAATAATTGTCACCTAAATATTCTTCAAATCAATAAAACAAATGTCACCCTTAGAAATGTATTTATTTAAAATTGTACTATTTTACTTTTAGTTAAGGAGACGACATAATTTTACTTGGGAACAATTCATTTTAAAATGAGTAAAGTCGGAATGAACATCAGATTAATCACCAATCAGCATCTTTGCTAATTGGATGATCTCCTCATATTTTACAAATGTGTGAAAGGTGATAGATAATGTATCTATGAACATGAAATGCATTAAAAAAAAAACAAAAAAAAACCTCAAACGTTTTTTGTCATAAAATCAAAATCATTTTACTCAAAACAGGTTTCTTGAGAGAAGGTTATAGAATTAGGTGGATTTTATTTTGTGGAATTAAATTGTATGTATACTTTCATTTTATTCATGAACATTTTTAAAAAGATCAAAACTTTTGGGGGGGAGGAGGGGTTAATATCAGAAACTGTTACAGAGATGTGGCATCAAGAGAAAGCAATGTTTGTAGGAGTCGTGGTCAGGTTTGTTTTTATTAAAACCGACTTGGAGTCAAATGTTCTTCAGTCGACTCTTTCTTCAATGTGGGGAGTTGGAAGTCAGCAATTATGATAAGCGTCCAGTTTTTACAAGAGAAAAAAAACAACTTTTAGGTAACTTTACTAATCCAAATATCGCAGAAATAAACATATTTTTAAAATACGAGGGGTGTTCAATAAGTAATGCCCCTGACCCATTTCCCATAGCAGTAGATTAATGAAACTTGGCACAGTTATTAGTATTTCTCTACATAGGAACCACGCAGAGTTATGCATTTCTCCCATCGTTTGATGCAGCTCTGGACACCGTTTTTGTAGAACACCCATCTGGTGACATGCGAGTAGTGGGCTGGAGCGTTGTCCTGCAGGAGGAGGATACCTTTGCTGATCTTGCCCCACCTCTTGATTTTGATAGCTTCTCTTAATTTCATCAAAAGCGTAATAGGCTCCTGTAATTGTGGTACCCTTTGCCGGGAAATCTATAATCACTACTCCGTCCTGGTCCCAGAAGACTGTGAGCATGACCTTGCCAGCAGAGGGCTGCACCCTTGCCTTCTTTGGAAGTGGTGAGTACAAGTGCTTCCACTGCATTGACTGGGCTTTAGTCCATGGATCATAGTGATGGACCCAAGTTTCATCTTGTGTTATCAGTCTTTTGAAAAACTTTGACTCATCTTCTTGGTACATCTCCAAATTCATCCTCGAGCACTCGACGCGTTCTTGCTTCTGGAAAGGTGTGAGCAACCTGGGAATCCATCTGGCAGACACCTTATGCATATGCAAATGGTCATGAATGATAGTTTCCACAGACCCTGTACTGATCTTGACCTCTTGGACTATTTTGCGAATACTAATGCGTCGATCTTCTAAAATGCCAGCCTCAACTTGACGGACAGATGCCTCATCAATGGCAGAAGAGGGACGACCATGTCTGGGAGCTGTTTCCACAGACTTCCGGCCATGTTTGAATTCACGATGCCAGCTTTTTACAAGGTCATATGATGGGGCATCATCACCATAAGTTTCTTTCATTTCATCAAAAGTCTCCTTCGGTGTGCGTCCTTTCAAATACAAAAACAGGATCACTGCGCGACACTCAATTGGCTCCATTTCACACCTGACTCAGTTCAAACACCTGTAAATCAGAAACCACAATTAGTTCAGAGATGTTTTTTGCAACATAACCCATACAGATATAAATCATTACACATGCAAAATTTCATCTAGATCAGACAACTGGAAGTGGGTCAGTGGCATTACTTATTGAACGCCCCTCGTATATTTTTAACAGTGTTAAAGCATTAGGCACACAACTGCAAAATAAAAAAAAATAAAATAAAAAATCAGGATTTAATGATATTGGAGAAATGATAAATTAGCTAAGTATATAATTGTACATAATTAGCTTAATAGTTGTGATCGTAAAGAATAAAAAATTAAGGAAAAAAATGACATTCTAGAATAAAGTACAACAATTAACAGTGGAAGCTAATCAGTAATAGCTAGTCTACTAAATTAAACCTGGTGTAAAATGATGGCTATTTAAATAACCATATAGTAATGTTATAAACTAGCGGGACCTGTGAAAATTCCAGAGTTGTATTCGTCATCTGTTGTATATCACTGCCGTACATCTTATTGACGTTGAGCACAAACAAAGACCCCACGATATTATTGCACCACCTTTGTTCAAACTGAAACATACTTATCTAAGTACTCTGGCTAATGAAGTTTCAGAATATATTTGGTTACAAGGGTCTATCTCCAAAACTCCTGTAGGAGTTTGTGGCGCATTTCCATTTTATTGACGCAAACCTCACAATATTATTGTAACATCTTTTGCCAGAACAGATACTACACTTTATTTTCATGTGAAATCACAAGTACTTTTTTTTATTCTTACAGATTTAATACATTTCTACCATCACATAAAAATATGAGAAACTTATTATGACTGATATTATTGTTAATATTTTCTTCACACTATAACTGACAGTTTCTGGTGCTGATCCAGACACAGAATACCTACTACCACCACACTAGCAGCCACCATCGTCGCCATCTGTCCCCTTCTCTTCTTCCTCGCATAAGTGTAAATTAAAATGACCAACGGGAGACTTATTTAATTTAAACATCATAAATTCTCCCCCTCAATCCAAACAGGTATGTTGAAATAAATTATGATCTGAAAAGTTGGTACATAAATCGATAGTATTGATTTACTCCTCTCCAGGAGTTAGGCACAAGGCCAGTTTTTATCTTACTCCCACAAGTAAGATGTGACCCAAGGTCGGGTCGGGAAAGTGGGGTTTAAAAATTGCCTGGGCAGCCCCGTCGGCATTCCCTGGTGGGGGCGCCTCAGGCAGTAAGCAATAAACTTACTCCTCCCCAAAGAGAGGAGGCGAAGCCTGGGAGGGTGAACCTCCTAGAACTACACAGGACAGACCCATAGACCGACGTAAATCAAGCCCCGAAGGACAAGACAATACCAGTCTATGGGGTGCGGTATCCATCGGAAAAGATACTACACTTTGATCTTAGCCAATTCAAAGATAAAAGTCAAAGATGTTCGTGTCCCCTTTCCCTGCCTCTAAAACAGTTATTACTGATTTTATAATCCATGAATAAAATTTCCCACGCTTTGTTAGATACATAAAACTATTTTTTATACGTAGCAAAATGATTCAATAAATTAAAAACGAACAATAGAAGAAAATAATTATCAAAAAGGATTTTTAAATATTTCATGCAAATTAGATATGCAATCAATGTTTAAAAGTAGGTATATCAATCCAAAATTTTATTTCACTTTTAATGTGGCACATAGATCTCTGCAAAACATTACCAATGATACCACATTTATTTTGGTAGCACAATTAGCCACCAAATGATGACCTTTCAAAGTTTATCGGAAATGAAGAATATTTGTTATATTTCTGAATTTTTGAGATAAGGATTGATACTTTGTATTATTTGGACTACTGTTCTTATTTTGAGTTTTATTCTCATGTTTCGGCCGATGTACTTCTGACCTTCTTCAGGTGTATCTTGTCGAACTCGGAATCTGCACAGAATTTTGAACTAAGAATTGCGAATTACTGAAGACTTCTACCCGGTCATAGCTAATGGAACAAGAGCATGGTACCTCCGTAGATTAAATAAAGGGTTCCGTTATACAAGAGTACATTTATTGTAAGTGAAAAATATTTACAAATGTAATGTCATCTTGTGGTAAATGAAAATTAAGCATAATAAAAACAATGATTGTTAGATAAAGCCAGCCTAAATGTTAGGCAAATTCTCATTACCTTTTGAACAAAAAACGTACAAAAATGACACGGAAGTGCAACTTTGACTGTTCATATAAGATTCATTTCAACAGCTAACATATTGAATCTTCTTCATATGACTCATAGCAAAGTAGGGATCAAGCTAGATTTTTCTTTTATTTACTATTTTAAAAAACGAACTCAGATTTGGTCTATGTAAAAACAGGTGAAAACAATTTGATAACAGGATAAAAATTTCATTTACTCAAGTTTTCAACTTGGATTTTTTGTGAAAGACAAGTTAAAACCCTATATTAAGCCTTTTCTTTAAGATGGTACTGATTTCATATGCATAAACACACAATATCTTGCGTATTAAGTTGAAAAAATACCTCAAAAAATAAATCGCCTGTCACTGACCGCCCCCCCCCAAAAAAAAAAACTAATGACATAAGAGAAAAATATACATTTATGAAGAGAAAAGATTACATTTTGTTTACATTAAATTTTTATCAAAATAACCCCAAAAAATAAATGAGTTAACACAACTTGAAATTGAAAGGAATCTTGCTATATTTACCCATTTTCGTACACTAAACTGGACGGTTTGTGATACCTATTATTAAAAGCTTTTTAAGAGTAAGTAGTATTTAAACTATTTCGGTTAAATTTAGCATAATTGTGGTTTGGGAATAAGTGTCCGGTTTCTTTCCACATGAACGTGTAAATTAGCGGGAAATTTCTCATTTATTCATATGGATGTTTATATTTGTTTAAAATGTGTCAAACTCTTCGGGTGTTCTGAAAACCAACCACAAACACACAGAGATACTTTAATTCTTAGCATCTATACCTGAACAGGCAGGTTAAATAAAATAACCTGAATATCACTTTACTTAAAGCTAATATTCTTCTTAAACATCTGAGTCTGTTTATAACGGTGGAAACTAGCAAGGCAAAAATTAAAATTTCACAGTAAAAAAAAAAAATCTGTTGAATCCAATTACGATTTAATCTCATGAGAATAACGCTGGAGCAGATGTTTCCACAGTTAATCTGAACTTCATTCTCAAACAATTGTTTACACAATATCCGTGAATTCATAAATTTGTGTGAAAAATTCCAACAGTTAATTCATTAGAAATAGATGAAAAAAAAATTATATATATATATATATATATATATATATAAATAACACTTAGAACTCAAAACTGAATAAAACATGGACATGTCTTAACCTCTCGGTGTGTCTACTAATTAAATACTGAACGTCACCAAGGCAGAAAGACAAACCTGCCAACCCATAATAAGAGCATTTCTTGAAAAATCTTTTCTAAAATACTGGGAGCAACATGGCTTCAAAAACAGTAAAAGCTATGCTCGAATAGTGACCTCAGTCACTCTCCAGTAATGACGTAAAAAAAAGGAAGTATGTGGCAAAAAGACGGGAGTAATCAAGTCTCTTGGGTTTTTGTCTGAAGGGCTCAGACGTATTTTTGGAAGACTCCTTTTCATCTCCCTCACATAGAACGAATGGGGGAGGGAGACTAATATTGTGTATTAAAAGATTATTAAAACACAAAGCGAAATTGTGTGCTGTTGTTATATGTGAAAGAACGATTACCATGAATTCTACGAAGAAAGAAACTACTACTGAGAAGCGACATGGCAGATAGATGCAAAGACAATGGACGACATGCACGTGAGCCATTATTATAACTTGGCTTGAATGAAGAAATAAAGAAAAAGCTTTTATTTTCTCGTTTGTCAGAAATTTCTCTCAAAAATTCAGTTATATACAAAAGATGGTTTAGCCTTCTTCTATGAAATGGAATTAGCAGGATTACATGTGTGTGATGTAATAGGAATGGTAATGGAGGCAACTGTAGGATACAGAAAGATAGAACACTGAAAATCTTAGACACCCACAGGGTGTAAATCATCCAACAAAAAGCAACACTTCACTAGATCACATTATAATTCAAAGCTGACACCACTCAATCCATTAATCATTACAGTGTACATACAGTATACACTTCATACTATGGTTTTTCTAGTCTTCTATTATATAAAGGAAAGTTGTAATTTTGTGTATGTGTTTGGTTAAAAAGCAGAAACTACATAAGACACACTTACAAACCTTACATCATTAGATTCAGTGTAACTCCATCTGAAAATGGTAAAAAAAATAAAAAAAACTTAAAAAATAATAATACTGTAATATTTATTCCCTTCGGGGTCACCAGGAACTATTTGCCATCTGATCGAACAAATTAGATTTACAGCTCTATCTGGCAGAAGACCTTTATGTTTGTATATGAAATAGAATACACAATCCTTTGGATGCAACATATCAGCAAAGGATGCTGTGCATACTGATGGTTCTGTAACAATATGTCGCTTTCCAAACTTTGCAGAAACTCCTACACTAATGTAACACTTATCTTAACAGGTGTGACATACATTCGAAATGCATTTTATGCTTATCATGCTTTGCTGGTGGTGATAGCTTGTACTAGTAAGGTAATACAATTCCCACCTTTCTTTACTCGTTCCAGAAACACTTGGCGAATTTTCAGCTACCCTATTAGTTCGGTTTCACACATATACACTTGACAGATAAAAAAACAAAAAAAAAACAACCCCCAAAAGCTAATGTTGCAGACTTCACAAAATTCCCTACTTAAATCAGTTATATAGACAGCCTTGGCATGTGCATGGATAGACATATCAAAGCAACGATTTAATTACCTAATGGACCCCAGGCCGTGTCACATAACCACCATTATTCAAGTGAACACAGTTACATTGATTAAGTCATGACTAAGTTTATTTTATTTTTTCTCTTTAATGTATGTACTATATTTCATGGCATATAAAGCCTCCTAATGTGCAAGTCCTGGTTGTCTACAGCTTTTTGGTAAACATTAGCGAATCACATACTTCAAATTTGTATAGAAGACATGAAAGATTATGTCATTTTTTAAATTTAGTAGCCAGTGCTGAGCTAGAACTAAATAAATACAGATCAGAAATCAGAGTTGGCATATAAGCAGGCTGGGATGTTTTATTCTGCTCAGATGGGTAACCTCTTTTTTCTTGATGACGTTAAATAAAGTGCATACAATTCAAACGCATAACTACCTAATAGTTAAGAATTTGGTAATGGTAATCAATTTCTTAACGGTTTAAACAGTCAAACTTTAAATCTCTCGTATGTGTAGAACGCCATCACGCTCTCATGTACATTTCAACTTTACAGACACGTTTTCAAATATAAACTACTTGCCGTTATAATTAAAAAATGAGCACAACAGTAAAGACACTAAAACTAATACCGCCTGAAGATGATTTGACGATTCAAATCGAAAGTACTTGCAAAAAAGAAAAAAGAATGGAACAAGAAAGCCATGGATCATATTTATATCAATTTGATCGAAACATTAGATGGACAATTCGGAAAATTGAAAAAATAAAAAAAGTCGCATCAAACAAAACCACTCCGTGTTATTTAATGTTTGCCTAAATGAAAATATGCTGCCTAAATACACACAATATATATATATATATATATATATATATATATGAGAGAGAGAGAGAGAGAGAAAAAGAGGTCTTATATTACAGCAAATACAACGTATGGAATATTTTGTTATGCAAAACTTTTGTATTTAGAAGACAGAAACTGTATTAGATCAAATTACTTTTTGTACGAGTTGATCTTAACTCTTACAAATCAATACCATAAATGTCATGCTATAAAGTTTCATAGTTGCAAACATTTCTTACATAAAATCTGCATTAGGATCACAATTAAACCAAAACAATTCATTTACTCTGACGTGAAATAACTCTAGGAAATTAGGCTTTAAATCAAGGATGAAATTTAAAAAACACACAAAGAAATTTTTTTTATTAAAAACAAAGTATAAAATAACATATATATATAGAAAAATGTTTTATATATATATATATATATATATATATATATATATATATATATATTAGAAAAAAGATACTTCTCACATGTTTTTCCTTGACTGGATGCACTTGGGAATTAATGGCTTTGTTGATGGCTACAGCCTGAAAAAAAATATATATGAAAAAATTAGAATTGAAGATAAACAAAAGAAACTTAAAATTAAAAGAGATTTTTAAATAAAATAAGGTAAAAATCTATTATCACGAACCAGGACAATAACTCAATTCGGTAAGCATTTTCTTAATTTTTTCCCAAAATAACTTGATTCAACCAATGATGGAGAAATTAGCTATTGAAAAAATATAGTGTAACACCAGAAAAGCCGTAAGACATGAAACTATGTATAACTGTTTCTTTGGCTCAAAATCCATGCCAATTTCATTTCAAGGGGAATTTTGGTTTTAGAAAGACAGTTGAAACGAGTCATTTCACTCAGAGGTAATAAAAGTAAAGTGATAATGAATTGAGGGAATTTAAATATATTTCAGAGAGTTAATATTAAAGATTTTGTTGCTATAATTTCTCACAATATATTGTTATAAATACAAACTTAGTTCAATATATAAGTTTAATAAGCATAAAATAATTGCATTTTACTAAAAAAAAAAAATTATGTATTAAATGGAAAGGAATTCAATTTTTAAAAAAATTAAAAAAAAATTTTTTTTATTTTTTTTACTTCAATTCACTTCAAACAATTCACACTGCCACTGAGACGTAAGGACTACTGTGAATTAGGAGCCAAATGAGTAGGGGCATTATAAATGGGGAGTTGCGCAGAAAGATGCTTGTTCACATTACATTTACATTTCTCCATGTTTGTATAGTCAGGAAGCAGAGAGGGAATTCCAAAAGCAAGCGGTTCGAGAAAAGAAGCTATTAGAGAAGAAAGCCTTCCAGCATCTAGGGACCTCTACAGTGAAGGAGTGTGCTTTTGCTGCTTGTCAGGTTGGTCGGGGGTATTCACATTGGGAGGGCACAAGTGCAACTTCTATTGAAGTACTTGTAAAACAAGCATCAGGATGCAACATTATAGCGATGGGATAGGGACTGGAGCTTGGTAGACAGTGTGGGGTCTATTAGGTTAAAGACTCTTTTTTTTTTACCCTATCTAAGAGGGAGAGACTAGTGGTTGGTGCACCAGCCCAGATGTGACAACAATACTCCATGCATGAGCGAATAGTGACTTTGCAGAGATATAGTATACTAGCAGGTATGAGAAGTTTTCTAGCAGACTTATCTTCTATGTATTTATTGTAATTCATGTAACCTGTGAATGTTTAACAATTTACAATCTTTATTTATAAAATTATCTGATCAGATATTGTGTACGTGTAAATATGAATAAGTGATATGTAAAATTTTAAGACAAAAAAAAAAAAATCGATGAATTAATTTATTTAAAATATTTAATTAAAAAGAAAAAAATGCGATGGGGTCAGTCCAGCCAATTACAGTGAGGGCTTGGAATTGATGTTCTCCAAATCTCCTGAAACTTTCAGATTCTTTTAGTACCATTGAAAGGAGTAAATCCTGAAAATTTCAGCTCAATTCCTTTTTCCGTTCAAATTTTATGGCCTTTTGAAAATATTCATGTCGCTGAAATTTTTTCGACACTGAGGATTTTCTCAATTTTGGAAGCCAATTTTCAGAAATTGTTATATTTAAAAAGGTCTGGATGAACTGCTTTCAATTATGTCCATAGAATACTATAAAAATCAGTTTAATTCATGGTTTCTAACCAAATTGAAAAAAATTTACGGAGCTAACAAAAATGAAAAAATTTGAAAAAAATCACCCCAAAAAGTCAAATTTTGAATTTCTTTTGAATTTTTAAAGAGTAAGTTCTTGCTAACAATCAACCCAAAATGCTTTTAATGCTTTAAACCTCATGGTATGCTTTGAATACTTCCTCAAAAAATAAAATTTAGGTTTTGAAAACAAATAAATTTGAAATTATGGGGTACCAAATATGGCAAAAAGTCTGCAAAACTTATATTTTACGGACTTTTTTCCATTTTAGAATGGTAATAACTCAGTAACGGTTGCTCAGAACCATATAAAACTATATATTTTCTTGAAGAACACCTTGAGCTCTATTCAAAAATGTAAAATAAACCAGTTTATAAACATCCTACTAAAATCTATGGGACATCAAAAATCACAAAATTTTAAAAATTTTAACTTTCGACGAAGTTCAGAGGCCTGGAACTTGTGGCCAAGAAAAAAAATGGATTCGATTTTTTGATTTTTTCAAAGAATAGACTTTCAGGTTTTAGAAAATTATCATGAGGATGGCAAACAGGGCTTTTACTCTTTAAAATGGTGCTTTCTATCATGGCACCTTTTAATATCCAAATCTAGCCTACCAATGCCAATATAGTTAGAGCTAGTCTACTAAAAAGGCACATTTGAATAACATTTTTTAAGTCATGATCTATTTATATTACTAAAGTGTTGAAAATATACCCAATGTAATAATTGAATGAATGGAGTGAGTGAATGAATGCTGATGCATGGAGCTTTTTCTACTATTTTTCCTTCTTTTTGCAAATGAATTGTGTATAGTTGTCAAATGTGAATGGTTTATATTTGTAGGAAAATGGATATTTGTTCAATTGGTTCAATCCTCAATTTGAAATGTGGATCTGCAAAAGATAAAGTCTTCACTAAAATTGACATTGATGACTTGCCAATTGGTCAAGCTGAGTTGCTACGGATAAGATCAAGAATCGAGTATTTTTCTGATGTTGTTGACGTATGCAAAAAGCACAAATTGCAATTTATTGACAATTTTTCAAATGCAAATATGTATAGATGTGTTGATCCTTTCAAAATGCATACAAAGTTGGTGAAAACTAATTTACATGAAGTAACACTACCTGAATTCCACAGTAATATGTTTTCCAGTCGTGATGTTCTCCCTGGGCACCGTGTTTGTAGAAAATGTTGCCAGAAAGCAAAAGATACCATAACTCCTGATACTGATGGTCCTACTACTGATGTTCCTGCTGATATTGAAATGATGACAGAGGAGAACGAAATTTCAGTTGAAACAGCTCATGAAATTGCCAATAAATCTTTAGAGTTTCTTGATTGTTCGCCTTTAAAGAATGTGAAAACAGATCGTGCACTTCAAGCAGGAAAAAGGAAAATAAGCAAGGTGACTGGTGCATTCAGCAAAGTGGTAGCCATTGCTTTGGATGAGCCTGATCTGGTGGAGTCTTCTCAAAGTAAAGATTGTTCAAATTGCTCTAGATTAGTTGAGCTAATCAAGGAAAAACTTACCATAACTGAAGATAGGAACAAAATCATACAGCTCTTAACTATTGTTCCTTGTGACTTTTCAATATCTAAGGTTGCAGAGGTTTTCAATGTCTCAACTTACACAGCAACTCAAGCCCGTAATTTAAGACTCAAAAAAGGAATCCTTTCCATTCCTGAATGCAAAAAAAGAATTGGTATTCCTGAAGAAACTAAAGAGACTGTTATTGCATTTTATGAAAGTGAGGAAATCAGTCGTTTGCTCCCAGGAAAGAAAGATGTTGTCACCATTCGCCTTCCTGATAAGACAAAGATGAAGAAACAAAAGCGACTTCTTTTATCAAACATTTCTGAGATACATGTCCAGTTTAAAAAGGAAAACCCCAACAAAAAAAATTGGTTTTTCAACTTTTGCACTGTTGCGTCCAAAATGGTGCATCCCTGTTGGGGCAGCAGGTACCTACAATGTTTGTGTCTGTACCTATCATCAAAATGTAAAACTCATGTTGGTAGCAATGAATTCATCACATAATTACAAGCAGATAATAGAAATGTGTGTCTGCGATGTCGAGAGATATAACTGTATGATGGGACATTGTGATAATTGCCCAGATCCATCTGTCTTAAAGTCTTTCCTTAGGTGTGAACTTTTGAAAACATTTGATCCAGATGAAACAATTGGTTATAGTCAATGGGTCAGTACCAACAGAAGTCAGATTGTTGAAGAGGAAATTGATTTCGACGATTTCATTGATAACTTGATGAGTAAGTTTGAGAAGCTAACAGAACACCACTATGTTTCAAAAAAACAGGCTGAATATTTCAAAGTATTAAAAGACGGATTACAATTTGGGGAATGTGTTATTGTTTTAGACTTTGCAGAGAACTATTCCTTCTTGGTCCAGGATGCTGCACAAGGATTTCACTGGAATAATTCACAAGCAACAATACACCCTTTTGTGATTTATTATGTTGATAGAAGTGGTAAACTTTCTCATAAATCGTATGCCTGCATTAGTGATCATAAAACTCATGACATTAATACTGTCTTCAGCTTCTTGAAACATTTTTACCAGAATTACATCACCAAGGAATTCCCATTTTTGCACAAGGTTTACTATTTTAGCGATGGTTCAGCAGCACAATACAAGAACTTTAAGAACTTGACAAACTTGCTGTATCATTTTACCGATTTCGATCTCCAAGCAGAATGGAACTTCTTTGCCACATCACACGGAAAGAATGCTTGTGATGGCGTAGGTGGCACAATCAAGAGATTAGCAGCACATGCTAGCCTTCAACGTCCCTACTCTAATCAAATTCTGACACCAAAGCAGTTATTTGAGTTCGCTGAAGCAGATATTGATGGTATAACCTCTTTTTTTGTGAGCACTGAGGAGGTTGCTAGTAACACTCAATTTCTTGAATCTCGATTTGCAACATCAAGTACATTCAAAGGTACACGTAGTCATCACCAATTTATTCCTGACAACACAACCATGAGTCTAACTATGAAGAAGACATCCTTTGCAGATCATTCGAAGCAGATAAGTGTAATTGATCAGGGAGAATTGAAGGGAGAATTGAATTGTAAATTGAGAATTGAAGACATCAAACCAGGTAGATTTTATGTATGTCAGTACGATAAAGATTGGTACTTCTGTGTTGCGAATGATGTATCAAATGAACATGGTGATGTTAATGTAAAATTCCTCCATCCTAAAGGACCTTCTGAAAAGTTTTATTGGCCACAGCGTGATGACGTTTGTTGGGTTCCAATTGAAGATGTGTACTGTGAAGTTGATACACCATCTACTGGAAGCACAGGAAGGTTTTACTGTTTCGATAAAATAACTATGGGAAAGGCTGAAAGTTATTTTGATTAGGATTTTTATCAAAGTTTATTATATTAATACATCTCTGTCCAATGAAAGATATTCTATCTACACTATATATAGCATTTCTTTAAAATGTGTTGAAAATTTTGATTAAAACTGGTTTTTTTATTGCGAAACTATAAGCAAATGGTAGAAAAGGCCAGATTTGGATATTGAAAAGTGCCATGATAGAAAGCACCATTTTAAAGAGTAAAAGCCCTGTTTGCCATCCTCATGATAGTTTTCTAAAACCTGAAAGTCTATTCTTTGAAAAAATCAAAAAATCGAATCCATTTTTTTTCTTGGCCACAAGTTCCAGGCCTCTGAACTTCGTCGAAAGTTAAAATTTTTAAAATTTTGTGATTTTTGATGTCCCATAGATTTTAGTAGGATGTTTATAAACTGGTTTATTTTACATTTTTGAATAGAGCTCAAGGTGTTCTTCAAGAAAATATATAGTTTTATATGGTTCTGAGCAACCGTTACTGAGTTATTACCATTCTAAAATGGAAAAAAGTCCGTAAAATATAAGTTTTGCAGACTTTTTGCCATATTTGGTACCCCATAATTTCAAATTTATTTGTTTTCAAAACCTAAATTTTATTTTTTGAGGAAGTATTCAAAGCATACTATGAGGTTTAAAGCATTAAAAGCATTTTGGGTTGATTGTTAGCAAGAACTTACTTTTTAAAAATTAAAAAAAATTTCAAAATTTGACTTTTTGGGGTGATTTTTTCAAATTTTATCATTTTTGTTAGCCCTGTAAATTTTTTTCACTTTGGTTAGAAACCATGAATTAAACTGATTCTTATAGTATTCTATGGACATAATTGAAAGCAGTTCATCCAGACCTTTTTAAATATAACAATTTCTGAAAATTGGCTTCCAAAATTGAGAAAATCCTCAGTGTCGAAAAAATTTCAGCGATATGAAAATTTTCAAAAGGCCATAAAATTTGAACGGAAAAAGGAATTGAGCTGAAATTTTCAGGATTTACTCCTTTCAATGGTACTAAAAGAATCTGAAAGTTTCAGGAGATTTGGAGAACATCAATTCCAAGCCCTCACTGAGATTGGCTGGACTGACCCAATGAATAAATTTAAGTTTCAAAATCTTATTTTTTAAACTTTTATTTAGTTTGAATAAGAAAAAGACAAAACAAAAAGAAAAGTAACAATACTCTCGTACAATGTTGGTTTGATATAAAACTATTTGTGTATAATACTATATGTGACTAGCAGAGTTAGGAGGGTTAGGGTATGATACCACGTGCAACAGTATAAATTGGACTAACTTATGGGTACATTTATTTACAAAGGATGGGATCTGCTCCTTTTGCTCCCCTATTACTCATTACATTCCCTATTATTTTTTTTTAATTATGGAAACCGCTTCAGACAGGGCATGAAGCCACTTGATGTAAGGAGCTAAAAGAAAATAAATACCACAACGATAAGTGTTAGATGGATAGATTCTGGCCCAAAAAACATAAATTCTTCCCCCTTTGTCAGAAACATCGCTTATGAAATGTGAGGACTAAAGGATAATGTTGAGTCTAAGTTTACCATGCTGCATCTTCTAGGTAAGTTTCCAATTATATTCAGCACCTGAAAACTAGTGCAGTGTTTGAAATCTTGTCTATAACAACAAAGACATCAATAATCTAAATCTATTGTCAGTTTGTAAATGTCAAAAAGAATTAAATTAATATTGTATAATTTTTATTAAAAAATTCCTTTTTTATGGAAATTGCTCCAGACAAGGCATGAAGCCGCTTGATGTAAGGAGCTAACAAGAATGAAAGATGATTATTGATTATCACAAAGACAGGAGATGTCTATTGGCCTTAGTCTTGAAAAGATCTAGGCTATAGGAAGGAGGAAAACATTCAGCAGGAAGAGAGTTCCACAAGCCTGCAGTGCTTGGAAAGAAGCTACTGGAATAGGAAACTGTATTACAATGAGGTATCAAAACAGCGAATTGATGAAACTCACTAGACCGAGTCAAATGAGCTGGAACAAAGGAATGAGGGAATAGATCCGACAATTCTGAAGAACACATGCCATAATAGTATTTATAGAAAAAACTCAGACTAGCAACATCACGTCTGTGAGAGAGAGGGTGCAGAGAAGAAGAAAGAGTGGGACCAATCAAATTACAGATACCCTTCTGCACCTTATAAAGAACCCTCAAATTGAAATATTAACACAACAGTATGACTTTTGTTAGTTTCTTTTGTCTTTCTAATAGGTCATGCAGAAAAACAGTGATAGGAAATCTTGTTCTGACTTGTCTAATATGAAGATAAACACGGCTAAGTGATAAATCGACTATGCCAACATAAGGAGGGAGGATGGGTCAATTTCAGGTACCAAGTCAGTAAGCGTGTATAAGACCAAAGTATTCGTGCCAGCTCATTGCTTCGGTGTTTTGTATTTGTACAGAATGTACTGAACTATATCCTCACATGCAGATGTGTTGGCAAAGACAGATCAGCTCAGTTCAACTGCCAAGCCATCTTCTTTTCTGGCGCAATGAGAAAGTGTTGCTACTATCATGAAAGAGATAAAAAAAAAACGTGAATCTGTATAAACGTGCATGGTACGACTTTTTATCCGGCTCAATTCTGTTATTGGCATTGCTTTCCTCAGTTCTTTCTAGAATCAGGAACTTACATCCATAATGAAAGTAGTGATGGAACCGGTAGGTTTCGAACTTGGCACATCAGTATTCACTTAACCACCACCTCCCATCAAAGATATTTTTTTTAATTATTTTCAACAGAAGTGCCGCCCCCCCCCCCCCCAGCATTGCCAGAGAATGAATATGGACTCCTGCATACTCATACTCTCAGACCTGATCCTCAATATTACCATTTTAATTCTCATTTTTTTCTTAATTTCTATAATTTTCAATTTTTATTGATTCAGGGTGAATAACTTTAAAACTATTTATAGTTATTTCCCTTGACTTGAATGAAAGGGCACAGTGGGAGAAAACCCCAGCAGAGTGCTAGATTATTAAAAAAAATTAAAAAATAAGAGCGTAATATATGTATTACAGAAGATCAAAACAACATCAGTACCGTCAGTTTCAAATCCAAACAAAGAGGGCCTATAATAGGCCTCTTTACTAGACTCCTCTTTTAAGCCTGGTTGTAGGCCCTCTTTGTTAAGATTTGAAACCGATGTTGTTCTGATCTTCTGTAATACATATATGTATGTGTGTGTGTATATATATATATATATATATATATATATATATATATTGTTACAAATAAAGGATAGTAGAATCAAAATTAGCAGAGAAATAAGATGTATTTCATTAATATTAAATCAAAGCAAGCCAAATTTATCCTATCCTGTGTCTTTTATATTTGTCCTTTGAAACCAAGCAAGTCATAACGGAAGAAATGTTGTATCCGGTTGAACCGACGCCGTCAACCCATCTCCTATCCTTGCACTCACGAGAAGCGAATCCGGGATCTTGTCACACATAGCCTTCATCGAGACCATGGTGGCAAGTGTGTGACAATGATGAATATTAAAAAAAAAGGTAAAAGTGTCCAGAAGTGCCTCGTAGGTCCCTAGGTACCAACATTATCAGCAAAACACGGGAAGAAGCGGATACTCCAATTCAAGGCATCACATAAAAAACATGGAAGAATAACGAGCAGGTAAAAGATGACTCAAACAATATTTATTTATAGAATCATAAGAGAAGGGATAAACATATAAAGCAAACAAAAAAAAGTACTATTTTAAGAGGGATAATGTTTAACGTTAACTAATGGTAAGCAAAATCTATGAACAATAGTGTCCCAAACAAATCACGGAAGAAAAAGGATTACTCACTCACAGAATGTGGAAGATTGTTACAAGACTCCTCCTGGGAGTTAAAAAGTTCAATTATCCAGGAATGTCACAAGTCACACTAATCCAAAATCCATACTGATCTTTGGATGGAAAAGACATTAGCAGAATTCAAGAAACAACGACCTCCCTGATAACATTGTGTCTGAAAGGGTATTTTTGCTGACGGCACTACGCTCTACTCTCGGCATGTGGGTAAAACGGACGCGCACATATCCGAGGCAATGGCTGAATCCTTAGAAAGTGACCTCTACTCTGTAGTTGAATGGGGTCATAAATGGATGGTAACATTTAATGCTGCTAAGACAAAGTTTCTTTCGTTCAACAACTACAACAACTACCGATTGCCATGGCAAATAACACCCTGAAAGTTCAACGTTCAAACTCCTCGGCCTAACATTCTCAGGCAACATGAATTGGAACAAATACATAGAAGACATTGGCAAGGCTGCTGCAAAGAAGGTGGGTTCCCTCTACCGAGCTAGAAAACTTCTCACACCTGACAGTATCCTATATCTCTACAAAGCCACCATCCGTCCATGCATGAAGTATTATTGTCACATCTTGGCTGGGGCACCATCCACTAGTCTCTCCCTTTTAGACACGGTCCAAAAAAGAGTATTTAATCTAATAGGTCACTCGCTATCCACCAAGCTCCAGTTTCTGTCCCATTGTCGCATCCCTGTGCTTGTTTTACAAGTACTTCAATGGAATGTGCTCTGATGAACTTGCCGCTCTAGTGCCCCCCCCCTCGGCGTAAATACACTCGACAATCAGCTAATCCCATCCATTTACTGTGGAGGTCCCCAGATGCTGGAGAACCTTCTACTCCAATAGCTTCTTTCTTAGAACTTCTGGCCTTTAGAACTCCCTCCCGGCTCCCTGTTTTCCGACTGTACCGACATACAGAAATTTAAAACTAATGTGAACAAACACTTAGCTGCACAGCTCTAAATTTAGATGACAGTGGCAACTTGCCTTATTTGGGGTGACCCCAGTTAAAAAAAAAAAAGTGTTCAGAAATCATGTGCGGGTGTAATCGTTGAAGTCTTAAATGGGCGTCATGCAATATTTACATAGGGTATGTGGTAGTGTGATATATTTACAATCAAGGGCAAGTTGGGTGATGCAATTTCGAAAAGCCTTGGTTTTCGTTAAGTTAACCTTCGGCGTAGAAGAAAATCTCGAAACAATCAACCGGGTTATGGAGTCAGGCTCTTTTTCTTCCTTTTCATAGCTTACAGTGCATACGCTGGTGAAGGGTCACTCAACTGGCAAAAGTTTACTCTTCGGCTGACAGGAACACTCTGGTTGATTAACCAACTCGCATTTCATATCTTCTCCGCCGATAGGTGTAGGCGGGGAAGATGGGTGTGTGAAAGATTTCTTTGAATTACCAGGCAACTGGTACTTTGCACTGATTTGGGGTCACGGCACTCATAGACATTAAGAGATAACACCATATGTTCGGCCGATGTTTGACTTCTCTTTGTTTAAAGGTTTATGATGGAGGAGAGAGTGTTGCTAACCGAAAATAAGAGTTAAAAAGTGACGATACTTCACTCCTTTGATGTGGAGTCAATACGCTCGTAAATGTTTTATGAAACGACAGCCGACCAGCTGTGTCGCCTGATTTCCTCTTGGTTAGATTTGGGACAGGGCGGAGTGTCGCTAATTGAACACACGATTCGCTTCTTGTGGGTGCAAGGATAGGGGTGGGTTGACGGTGTCGATCCAACCTGATACATTTCTTCTGTTATGACTTGCTTGAGTTCAAAGGAAAAGACACAGGATAGGATAGATTTGGCTCGCCTTGTTTTAATATTAAAGAAATGCATTTTATTTCTCTGCTAATTTTGACTCAACTATATATATATATATATATATATATATAGATATGGCACAGCTGATTAGGTGTTCATACCAGTCGGGGATACATCTTCAACTATCAGTCCGACAGTGACTTAGTTGCAATCGTTCTGAGGTATGGTTCTGTTCAGTTCTAGAAAGTCCACCATTCCAGGCTTTATTTTATCTCTGAGAAAGGGTTAGTTTATTGCTAATCGCCCCGGGTGCCCCTTCCAGGAAATGCTGACAGGGCTGCTCAGGCACTTTTGTAGACCTTAGTGCACTAGATTTTCAAAACCCGCCTGAACTTGTGTCTAACCTCTTGCAGGGGTGGTAAATAAACATATATATATATATATATATATATATATATATATATTTGTTTTTATTCCACAGTTACTAATTTGGTCACCGGTGACCTAAAATGAATTAATATTACAGTATTTCTTTTACCATAAATAGCTGGAGGCAATATGAAATCAGAATATGTAAGGTTGATAAGCATATGTTCAATAGTTTCTGAGATTTAGCTGAACAGACAAGTGAGATAAAGACAACTTTTTTGTTTTTAATATAATACTAGTGGTATCTACTTGGGATATATGGCATACTCATGTTGACACACCGGTTCCTGTTAAATCACCAAAGTTAAGCGACGTTGAGCCTGGTCAGCACTAAGTGAGTGAGTGACTATTTGAGAATACCAGGGAGCCTCTCAGCTTATCCCAGCATTATTTCTAGTCGTCCTGGACTTCGCCTTGCGTCTGCACTCAAACAAGGCCGGTTCAAGGAAAGTGTGGTAGTAGATTGTGCAACCCTTGCTTCACAATAGACTCACTGCACAGCCACTATTACAGGGAGTATCTATTGTCTCCTGAGACTGAACAGAGGCCTTTTCTCTCTACCTGGCGCTGCAGAAAAGTCATAAGTTTTTAATTTTTTATTTGTTTGCATACTTTTACCTTCTACAGAAAAAGAAATAAAATTTTAGTTGTAAGGAAGACAGCTTCTCCTATCATATGCTTCAATTAAAAATATGAGTTTTCCCATTGCTGATATTTTATTTTATATGATTATTTAAAAATGTTTCATATTATCAATCGTCTGGGCAGGATTAAGTAATTTTTATAATAAATTGTAGTAATGTGTGTTATCATATTGCCAATAGAATGGTAAAACAATAACAAATGAAAATTGGCTAGTCAGAATCAAAGCTTGATTTATCAGCTTAAATGCTATTTTGGCCTAACATTGAAAATCCGATAAGATAATTTTATGTTAGATATTAAAAGAAAAAAAAAAAAAAAAAACATCAGACATAAATATAACCAGTTATAATTATCTTCTAAAGCTAACCAGTTATATTTGTTTTTAATTAAAAGACCTAAACACATGCAAACAAATATTTGATTTGATTTGCAGACGTTTTTTTAAGAAAAAGAAAACCACACTAATGGCAATGAAATTCCATAATTATGATACACTTTTAAACACCATCAGACAGGTGATTATTAAACAATTATCTTCTGGCCTTGTTAGATTCACACTCATAAAAATAGATCTTTCCTGAAGCAAATGTAATTTAATAACCCTGTGATTTAAACTGTCCCCAATTCAACAATAAGAAAATCACCTCAAGAAAATAACTCAGCTCAGATGACCAGTAGTTTGTGTGCATTCATATACGAGATAGAAATAAAAAGAGTCCAATTGAAATTCATGAGTGTGTGTGTGTGTGGGGGGGGGGGGGGCGACCGCAGTGTATAAAAGCACTAAAAGAATACCCATCCCAGGACATGTGAGACTCCCAAACAACAGTTTTGCACCACTTCTATGCCCTCTTATGAAGATTAAAAGCAAGATATAATGAT
Organism: Sepiola atlantica; assembly: GCA_963556195.1. Classification (NCBI taxonomy): domain Eukaryota; kingdom Metazoa; phylum Mollusca; class Cephalopoda; order Sepiida; family Sepiolidae; genus Sepiola; species Sepiola atlantica. Next base: position 67,445,094 of record OY744517.1, on the reverse strand, counting down.
ACTGAACCTAATGTCTAGAATCCTTAAATTCTAATTTTGATCAAAATCCATTATATGATTTTGATTCTACAAAATGTTTAAAATTGAAGGCTTAAGCTTAAAAGGTCTTACGAAGAAACTGAATCTTGCTCAATTGGTGTCTATGGATCAAATTCAATGCAAATCTGAAATATTTGAATTTTCAAATTGGAGGTTGTGCCCATATTAAGCCTCCAAAAAACAATTTAAAATACTCAAAAATCCTAAAATTTGGGGAATATTTAGTAGTTGATGTCTAATATCTATTTCTTAAATTTCACAAAAATCGGAAATATCTAAATTTTTTCAAAGGGCTTCCACCTCCTTTTTACCTACTTTGCATAGAACTAAATTAAACTAAATATAGCTCACATTTGAACCCCTTACACCTAGCAGCTGTGTTCCAAAATTCATAATGATCGGTTAATTAGTTTGAGAGTGAATCCTGTACATAGAAACGTATAAACATACCTAACTTTATATAAATTAGAATAGAGATTCCTGTTATCAGATTGGTGCAGTTTTCTTGTTTGTTAGGATTGCAACTTTTCAACTGCTATAACCTCCTGCTCTTTTTAGGACGGTGGGGGGGGGGGGTATTGTAGGTAGTAAACTTAAAGAAATTTTGAACTGAACCCTTTATTTAATCTATTAGATTGTTCTCATTTTGCTTACCTGTTTAGCGATCTATGTCATATTTGTTAGGTTTTGATAAACCAAATCAGCAATTTAATGAACAATCACCATATAGCTTGTTTTCTGAAATATTTAGTGAACATGACTTTTAACCAAGAAAATTATTTGCCAACTTCTTTTTTAATGATCTTCTCAATTCAAATCTTAAAAAAAAAAAAAAAAAAAAAAAGGTTTAGTCATTGACAGCTCGACCATGGAAAAGGTAGTACTAATTAACTAGGGGGTCAACTGAGCTCCAATCTCTGTAAATGTTAAACCTTCACAGCAAAAACTCATCTGATTACAACCACTGTAAATAATTTTCCTTTCTTCCTCTGTGTACCTGGAGCTAAACGGAACTTCCATGAGCAGAGTTTCTTTCCAAGAACTATCCAGCTGATTATAACATGGTAGTTTTCCAGTCGTTAACAAATTCTTATCGAGTTGTCTACTTAATCAATTTCACCTATCGTTTTCAACCCTATCAAGGTATTGTTCATTGGCAACTGACAATCTCATAAGATGCGACTCACTAATAAGAAAAAAAAAACACTTCGGCAATGCTCTTTTAACAAAGTATTACAGTTTTTTTATGTACGGTACACAACTTTAAAAACACTTTAAGAAAAGGTGAATGTTAATTTATCTTCTATATAATAAAGCCGGTCTATTTCTCAAAGTTTGTCATCAATAGCTTAGTGATACTATGGACTGCCCCATCCCCCACAGTCGAGACCACTTGAAAATGTTAGGTTAGGAAATGATGAGGAAGTATATAAGTGAGCGACAATGGAAGGACCCCTGGGCGCATTTGAACTCCACAGATGAAGTGACGGCATGACAATTAGGTGTTAGCTTCTGGGTGGTCGAATAAAGATGAGCTGGGGAAGAGGCTGATACAATCAGTTCTGGTAGTCAGATGAGAACAGCTGAGAAAAAAAGCGAATGTGTCCAGTTCCGGTTGTAGGGTGAGAAAATGGCAGGACATTTAGGATTTCCGGTCGAAAATAGACAGTTAGATTGAGACAGTAGATCAGTTCAAGAAGGTTGCTGAGAAAGTCCGAGAGTCAATGATAGGAAAAGGATCTTGGTGTTGGACAAAGAAGATTGTTACTGGTGCCGACACAACCGGACAACGATCAACAGACAGTGTTTGGGGTCCCTAGCCACGATGGTATCATATGCACACTCCAAGCATGACTAAGTTATCCTTACAACTTGTCTTGTGTTGTTTTTACCATAGCACGACCACTGAGGTGATCATTGGGCTACAGTTTTGAATCTGACAAATCGATATTTGATTCTGCATAGCCAATTTTTCTTTTTTACTCTTGCACCATGTTCTTTACAATAAAAAACGAATGTATTTCAATTCAGTTTCTATTAAAAGAAATACTTTTTCCGGTTAGAACGATTATTACAATGGAGACATTTTTCAATAATGAAATAGTTGGAAGAGGGGACGGCGAAGGTGCAAGGTTAAAATTTTTACAATGCTATTACAATGAAAGTAAAAATAACAGATCTGACTGGATTTGAAGTTGATTTAGTTGTGTTCATAGTCATTAATGATACCACTCGTCTCCCCCCCCCCTCCGTTTTGAAAATGAACACAGATATAATGTACTACAAATCAACATTTACTTGTATCGATCATACAGAGAAACATCAATTAATGTCACAGATGGTAGATCAATTAAATGAACCATCAAAGTATAAAATGAAAACAAATCGATTAAGTATACATTTTAAATCAAACCATTAAAAAATAAAAATGCATACTAAAAGTTTTTAAGATGCAAATTCCTACCACCATCCAGATATTTCACTGTAATTTTACAGTGAATAAAAAAACTTTCTTTTCACTAGGGAGAAATACCTTACATCTTATAATATAACATAAAATTAAGTCAGTCAGATTCTTACAGTTAGACAGAGATAGCTTAGGTCCCACAAAATCAACATTTTATTCTCAATAGTCAATTACAGAAAATTTTCCATTTGTGTTCTTCAAAAACAAAATTTTGCTATTCAAATCGATTTCATTGCTTACATAATATATCCAGCCAGATACTTCTGTCATGACAATTTTCCAGATATTCACTGTTTACTTTAATTGGATAATCAACAAACATGATTATCCAATGAAATCACTGGATTTATTACAACTGGAAAACAGCGTCCAAAATTGTTTCCAACATACTTATTCTAAGTTTTCATTTACATAGCACACACATACTTTTCTTAATATAGATATTAATCGTTTATTTGAAATTTAAAAAAAATATATCTGCAAAGATACAATGGCCAAGTCTTTATTTATTCCTTTTTCTCTCAAATTTCTGGACTTCCCCTTACAACTGACCCTGTCACTCCAACTGTTCTACATCTACCAACCCAACCACTCTTATCCATTCTTTAATGTGACCAAACCAACGAAGTCTCCTGTTCTGCACACATCTTCCTATACTGTTCAGATTTAATCTGCCTATGAGCCCATTAGATCTAAGCCTGTTTTTAAAACTTATATTACACATCCATCGTATCATTCTCATATCTTTTCTCTCTATGCATATCCTCAACCTTTACTAACAAAGTTTCACTTCCATACATCATTACACTGCGTACACATGTCTGATCGTCTCTTCCCTTCCCTGCTGATTAGTAATGGCAGAAGTTCCTGAACTTACTCCATCCATTCCTAACTCTTGCTATCACATCAGCACCAGCTCCTCCCTAAATATAATACCATATTTTTTTATATTAGTATAGAGTTATCCTCACTAAACAAAACAGGCCATCAGTTTCCTGCAAACCGGACCTTTCTTTCACCATTCACTTATTTATTTACTCAATGTCCACTATTTTTTCTTTGACTATTTGAATGATGATGAATACTATGAGAGGATTGAAAATATCCACATACCAGGCACTCAAAACAGCCAATCCCAAAAATAAGCCCTAACATTCCATGAACGATGTTTCTGACAAAGGAGGAAGAATTGCCGTTTTCAACTGTCAATCTATTCATCTCATCAACCATCATCCTCAAGTGTTTTTTTTTTGCTTTGATAAGTAGTGACTTAGTTTAAAAAAAAAAAAAAAAAAAAAAAAAAATGAGTCACTTGTGAAATAAGTTGACGCAGTTCCTAGGTGGCTCGAGAAGCTGGTTGTGAATACTCGCGCCCATATTAAATTTATCCTATATTATACACTTGCCTATATTCATTGCTTGTAAGAATTATATTTCAGAAATAGATTATGATTAAAAATAGAAATCAAATCAAATTTATTTGGCAAAAAATTGCAAAATGCAACAAGCCATGTAAAGAGACAGAAGTTATTTACATTCACATATAGTCTGAAAACCTGGATATGGGAGTAATCATGACAACCTCTTCTGGTAGGTTGTTCCATGGAGCATAAATACAGACAGAACGCTGCCTTTCTTCTACAGCTCGGCTTTCGCCCTTGGCCTTTTGGCTAAGATCAAAGTGTAGTATCTGTTCCAATGGATACTGAAACCCCATAGACTGGTATTGTCTTGGCCTTCGGGGCTTGATTTACGCCGGTCTATGGGTCTGTCCTGTGCAGTTCTAGGAGATCCACCCTCCCAGGCTTCGCCTCCCCTCTTTGAGGAGGAGTAAGTTTATTGCTTACTGCCTGAGGCGCCCCTACCGGAGAATGCCAACGGGGCTGCCCAGGCAATTTTTAATGGCCAGAGTCCTCACCTCTCGGGTGCTGGCTTTTCAAACCCCACTTTCCCCGACCCGACCTTAGGTCACATCTTACTTGTGGGAGTAAGATAAAACTGGCCTTGTGCCTAACTCCTGGAGAGGAGTAAATAAATACTGCTCGGCCTTTTGGCCAAGATCAAAATGTAGTATCTGTTCCGATTGATACTACACCCTATAGACCGGTATCATCTTGGCCTTTGGGTCTTGATACTGTGGGTTTGTCCTGTGCAGATCTAGGAGGTCAACCCTCTCTGGCTTTGCCTCCCCTGGGAGGAGTAAGTTTATTGCTTACTGTCTGAGGCGCCCCTACCGGGGAATGCCGACGGGGCTGCCCAGGCAATTTTTAATGGCCAGAGTGCTCACCTTCTCGGGTGCTGGCTTTTCAAATCTCCCTTTCCTGACCTTGTGTCACATCTTACCTTGTGGGAGGAAGATAAATAACTATTGAGCCGAAAAGACAGTGGTACATCTTTTGTAAGTGCCAGCAAAGACTACGACTTGGTGCTGAGGTGAAAAACTTCTCGAAAGGTAGATTTAAATTCCTCTTGATGATGTACGCCAGAACCAAATTTCTTTGTATCCTCTGCTGCTGAAGTATATACTTATTGTATTACTCAAATAGATAAGCAAATAAAGCTAAAATAACTAGTGCTATTCATTTGAGAGAAACGTCTATATTAGATATAGTTTGCAACAGATAATAATTAGGCCCTAGTTCAGGGTTTCTTGAAGTGGGATTTATGCAAGTAAACTTTAATTCCATGATTAATATAAAAAAGAACATTAAAATAAAAACTGCATCTCTTAAATGCTAAATAAATTGAACACTCACTTCATGACAGAAAAAATGATGAATTTGCATATGTATTATTTTTTATTTTTTCAGTGCTTCTGTATTATTAGAGAGATGAAATTTTGATCTTTAATTTAGAAGAGTCTGTTGAAAGGGGAGATAATTCAAACTTTTTTGTGCAGTTTACGGACTGGACTGAAATAACGTTATAATTTAGAAAGCTATTCTTAACATGGGGAAATGTGTGTGGGGGGGTGATTAACTATTTAGTTTATTAAATTGTTAGGTGAAAGTACAGAATAGTTAATCAAGCTCCCCACCTCCCCATATTAAGAATGGCTTTCTAAATTATAACATTTTTTCAGCCCGTCCTTATACTGCATAAGTACCCTTTTTTAAATTAATTTTCTTACTAATTCTCTGGATCTTCCTTATGAGTTATGGTTACAAAAAAAAAAAAGTTTGAATTATCTTCCCGTTCAACTGACTCTTGTAAAATATTTGTTTTTTGTTTTTTTAGATGTGTCTTTGTATCCTTACTGTAGGCTTTTTTTTCCATTGGCCTATGAAACTTTAGTTAAGTATGTGATGTTGAAGTTTTAAATTTTCATAACTAAACATACATATTGAATGGGCGCACTGGAATTAAACGGTCACCTTTGAAAATGGGCCGAAATAAGAGCCCAATTAGAACTTTTATAGAAATCACATTAACCCTTTGCCAAACCCCTGCATAAATGCCGAATCAAAGAATTCAACCTCTTTTTGCTTACTTTCTTTTGTAAGAGGTTCTTGGTCTCAACCTGTTTCCACCGTGCGCAACAGACTGCTCTCTCGTTGAACCCTAGACGGTCAGTGAAAAGCCGTTCCTACTATCGACACATACGAGCCCTGACCTGAATAGACGCCAACAAACTGGGATAAGATAGGACTGCTACTTGAAGCCGATGCTACTACAGACTGACCATCCCATGTTACAAGGACCTTCAAATAAGCGAAGTCCCACAAACGCACATTATTTGAAAAAAAAACAAAACAAACTTATTCTCTTTCCTTGAAGTAAACTAATTGGATTTAAACGGTTCTTGTGGTTTCCCTTTCTTCAAAAGGGAAATGTGTGCAGAATAGGAAACTTTGTTTCAATATTACCAAACCAACAATGGATGAGAACTCCTTGATTAGTAAATGTAGAAAAATTGAGTTGGCAAGGGAAGACCAAGGGAAACATAGTAGTAAGTGATAAGGATGGATTTGAGAAAGAGGGATAAATAAAGACCTGGCCAGAGATAGGTTAGTTTGGAAGTAAATTTCTAAAAGCCGTACAACACAAGATATAATGATAAAAAGACGTCAATCTGATTTACTCATTACACACCTACAACTTTTTAAAAAACTTTCCAACTTTAACATAACTTTGCGGAATGGAAATCTCCACATCTTAAGAATGTCTGTTCTTATTTTTAGTATTTCAGGAAATTTATTGAAGTAAACATGCAAAGAATTTGCAACATTTGTTGATATGTGTAATGCATAGAGCATTTTCCAGTCGATGGCAGAAACCAACTTCAGATTTAAAATCCATTTGTAGCATACTTTTAAACTCAAACAAATTTTTTTCCAGGAGAATAAACCGCAAAAAGACAATGTACATAAAAAATTTAAAAAAAAATTTCATTGAGTAAAATTATCAAAGTTTTGAATTGACTTATAAGATAGATAGCCCGCTGTAAGTGCGAAAAGTTATCACAATGGTAATGTCATTTCTAACAACATATGCAAAGTAATTGCTTCAATGTATTCAGTAAAAGAAAAGAAGAAATAGTTGTTGGGTTTTATGGCATATCAACCATCAATGGGTCATTATTTTGCTGAAAGAGTACATGATTTATTAGCACTTCTTTAGTTTAGCTGTGAATCAGAAATCAATTTTGAAGAGTTACATTCACTCCTAACCCAATTAACCAAAGTAAAAATTATTTTTATCACTATTTTTAAATAACTTTCCGTTTTATAAAGTTTTAAATTATACAAAAAAAGAAAAAAAAAAAAAATCACTGAATATTCGTTTTATAAAATTTTACATTATTAAATAAAAAACACTGTTTTGGACAAAAAACTTCTAATTCTACATTTATTTCCGGTTGACTGCCTGCCCCGGTTTTCAAAATTGAAAACAAATAAATTCTGATTCACAGCTAAACTAAAGAAGTGCCGATTTATTTGTAAATTAATTTTAAAGACGTAAAGATTTGAGTAGTCAATGACAAAAAAAAAAAGCTGAAATCAGGATGATTTCCCAACCAGGGGGGCATGGCCCCAGTGTGTGTGTGTGTGTGTGTGTGTCAAAATTGAGAAAAGAACACTGAGTACATATGTAGCGAGGGAGAAACAGAAGCCATCTAACTCCCCTACATCCTCATGAATTGCTTGAAGTTTGAGCCTTCACGGCAAAATTAACCTTTTAAGTTTTCAGAGAGAACTGTCATAAATAAAATCAGCTTTTTATTATTTAAAAAAAAAAAAAGAAGCGCATTTTGATCAAAAAGCTGAGCTCACATTTATGAGACTCTAGCGATCAAAGCGGAAATCTGTTTTTTCTGGACAACAAAAAAGTGGGATTTCGCTAAAAAGCGGAGAGCTCACATCCCTGGAAGAGATTTTTGTTACATCTGAGATTTCCAAATGGTTAACAATTTAGTACTGGCCAGGCTCAACATTGCTTACCTACAGTGATCTTACAGGTCATAGAAATAGACTGAATATAAAAAATGAGAGATTTTTTAATTTAAGAAATCTGGGAGTTTAGACTTAACTACACAGCCCGTTTGTTTTCATCACGTGTCACTTTATTACAATTGTTTTAATATTTTTTAATTTGATTCTTTAGATTTCGTTTATTAGAGACTTAAAAAAACATACCCATCCTCTTTAAAATCAAAACGCTATAAATAATATAACATATAGCTACTTGTTGGAACAAGCCCTGAGAGACCATTCCAGTGCATCTCCCAAGCTATCATCCGAGGCGACGCCATGTCCATTATGATGTCATCTGGCAACTTCTAAGTCTTACTGAAGAAAAAAAAAACTTTGTATTGATTTACTCCTCTCCAGGAGTTAGGCACAAGGCCAGTTTTTATCCTACTCCCACAAGTAAGATGTGACCCAAGGTCGGGTCGGGAAAGTGGGGTTTGAAAAGCCAGCGCCCGAGAGGTGAGCACTCTGGCCATTTAAAAATTGCCTGGGCAGCCCCGTCGGCATTCCCCGGTAGGGGCGCCTCAGGCAGTAAGCAATAAACTTACTCCTCCCCAAAGAGGGGAGGCGAAACCTGGGAGGGTGGACCTCCTAGAACTACACAGGACAGACCCATTGACCGGCGTAAGTCAAGCCCCGAAGGACAAGACAACACCAGTATGGGGTGCAGTATCCATCGGAACAGATACTACACTAAGCAAGTAAATAGGGACTTATTGAAATACACTTTATTTCTAATAAATGTTCTTTGTTTGATCTATTGTTATAAGTATATTATAGACAGACATGAAAAGAAGTAAATAGACACCCTTATTATCATTAATAATGAACACTGCTATCAGAGAGTTCTGATGGGCCTAGGCAAGATAATATTTTCCCTCTCTAATGAATTCGACAATCACTCGGTTAACAGTGGAAAGTGGAATCCCAAGGCTGGCAGCAATTTTACGCTGATTAAGTCCACCTTCAGATTAACCTATAATATGGTTCCTAATATTCTGAGAATTCTAATGCTTCTTTGGCCCATGTCAAAATTAAATGGTGACATATGATAGGTATATTGATATCTGAAACGCAAAAAAAAAGAAGTCAAATAGTATAAAACATCAATGTTTTAAACTTTTACTGCTGCTTTGTACGGCTTCGAGTACTGGCCGTCAACAAAGTAAGCAGAAACTTTTAAAAAGTATGAATTATTTTTGTGTGGTGTCTATTTACTTCTTTCATGTCTGTATATAAATTATTACTAGTGAAAGATGATTCTTTTAGGTTGAGATGGACGTTTTCCTTATACTTATTTTACCAATATTGTTGCTATTTACATCTTTTGGACAGTTTTCCAAATCTTGCTTATTGCCATTTCCACAACCCCTTTGCCGTTGATTCTCTGACCAGGTGGCCAGAGTGTCGTAGTTGCCAAAAGGCGACTGAAGAAGGCCGCAGAATAGAACAGAACGTGAAAATAGTAACAGCAAAAATGTTTCTTTGGGTGGATTTTCTTTATTATTCAGTGTTGGAGGAATTAATAGATGCTTTAAACAAAAATATCACAAGGAAAATAATCTAACATACCCGAGAGATCTTGTTAGATATATTTGCGAGACAACCCATCAGGTAATGTTTCTTACAAAATACAGATCGAAATGCTAGGTTATTATCTTTTCTTATCTGTTTTTCATTAAACATTGTGAACATTATAATGTAGACTTTAGGTTTGCAGATTTTTCATTCAAAAATAAAAGACAAAATTAATAATGTATGCAGAAAACAAAAACATTAAGCTGGCGGTAGCATTCTACAAGATACGATAGTAAATATTTTGAAAAGATGAAGTCAGTTCACTGTAGATTTAAATGCTTCCATTCTCGGATAAAATCAGATTTAGATCCAAGATACAGAGACTGCTCTGCTGAATGTTCAAGAGAGATGTAGGCCATTTTAGATGGCATCACTTATCTTCACTTCAGGACTATTTTTATACATTTCACCTGGGGGGGGGGGATAAGTATAGGAAACATACTCAGTCTAACAAGAAATTAACTCTTTAATGCTGTGATCAGTTTTAGTTATAGACCATGCACTGGAGAAGAAAAGAATGAAAAAGAAAGAAAAGAAAAAAGAAAAAAGAAAAGAAAAAGAAGAGAAAAGAAAAAAGAGAAAAGAAATAAGAAATAAAAAAGAAAAAGAAAAAAAAGAAAAAACTCTTACAATTTTCTAGAAGATAAAATAAAGACTTGCTATAAACACAAAATATTTCTTAAAAAATATACACTTAAAAAAAACCCCAAAAACGCGTCCATAGTTGGTAGATTATATTTAGTGTTTTACAGTTATTTTTATGGCACCAGAAAAGTAAATCAGTTACAATAAAGAAAATAAAGATACTTTCAGGTTTTATGTAGCAAAAGAAAAAATAATTAAAAAAAAGAAATGGCAGACGACTTTATGGTCATTCTGAGCTAAAGTGAATCTATCAGCTCTTTAAATCCTATGTTTTTTTTTTTTGTTTTTTTTTGTGATTCAGGTTTTTTAGTTTATCTCCATCTGGGTCTATGGAGATATAACCAGAGAAGTGATTCAGAAGCAAAGAGGAGGTAGGTATGTTTATTTCAACGCTTAAAAAAAAAAATTAAAAAAATTAAGAGATGACCTCTGTATGCACTCGGATAAGAGGAAAAAAATGTTTAAGTTCAGTTTCTCAGATAGTTTATCTCTATTCTCAAAAATATAGAGGAGAGAAGAAAAAACACAAAGTTGGACAATTTAGTCTTATCTATGTAAAATATATATCTAATTAGATAACAAGCAAGGTGATGGAACTTATATAGTTACCAAAGTAAAAACAGTTTCATAATTGGTCAATTATAGTAATCACTTACAGTATAAAGATAACATGTGAGAATTAGTATAAAAAAAGAATGACAATTAAAATAAATATTATCCCATCAGCATTCTTATCAGTCAAATTAGAAACAAATATCTAATTTTTTTTTTTTAGATCTGAATTTGGATAGTATTCAATAAGCTTGAAGTTCTATTGCTGGCAGCCGGTACAAAGAGTCAGTGTTGTTTTTGGAAGGTAATCCGGATTATAAGACAGCCCTATGTCCACAACAGATACTATTCAAAATTAATACTAGGCTTTTCATTTTATTGGATGTTAGCTGATGGTACCAGCTGCCAGATCATGCCATGTCATGAAAAACTTGAGAGGAAACAGATTTTTGACCGAATGTGTGAAACTAAAATATGAAAGAGCTAAGGATTTGAAAAGTCGAAAAGCAAACAGTCAGTTACACTCCTCTCCTCACCCCAGATTGAGAAGACTGAGTTGGCTAAAGATCCTCCTGGGAACAGTGAGGTAATGAAAAAGTCAGCCAAACTAAACAGAAGAGACATCTAGAAGAAAAGAATTGCCTAAGTTTCATGACACGGTATCAGACATTTCTATAAGCCCAACAAGTTGCATTTTATACAATAGAGGAACCAGAGATTAGAGCTCACCTCAGCATCTTCCATGGAAATAATAGAGTAGAGAAAGACTAGTAACGTCTCTTCTGTGAAAAAGGGGATGCAGAGAACAGAAGATATCATCTCCCACTAGATTGTGAAGTCGATTTTGAACTCTGCCAAGGCAAGAAAGATTGTGATGAGTGGCACCTCCCCAGATGTGGCAGCAGTACTCCATCTTAGGACATATCAGACTCTTATATAGGTAAACTAACGCAACTCTAGAATGAGACCAAACCAATGCGGGTTCTATCCGGACCATGGCTGCACCGATCAAATCCTCGAACATCGTTGGTAATTCCAGCAAAGAACAGTCGTCTGTTTCATTGATTTCGATGCTGCATTCGACTGTCAACAATGGTATCCTCTGGAAGATTATGCAAGCAGATGGTATTCCGCCTAAACTTCTAAGTCTTCTCAAACTATACTACTGCCTGACACAATCCTGCATATACATGGTGAGGTTTCGGAACCCTTCGAAATATGGTCTGGCGTTTGGCAAGGATGTGTTCTTTCGTCAACACTTTTCTATTACGCCATTGACTGGATCACCTCGAATGCTTTAAAGAGTGTCCTGGTGTCACAACTGTATCGTCAAGGACTTAGTAGCGCAATATCATCTGCATAATCTCAGTAAAATTGACCTTACATGTAACGACTTCTGCAGACTAAATTCCTGGCTCTGGTCAAGATCTGAGATAAAGCGCAGCACCAAAGTAAGGATCTACCAAGCTCTGGTGCGAATGATCCTCCTTTATGGCAAAGAATTCTGGCCAATGAGAGTGAAAGACGTTAAACGTCTGGAAATATTTAATCATCATTGCCTGCGTCGCATCCCACATATCTGATGATAGCACTTAAACAACTCAGTCCGTTTCTGCTGCAAAATTAACTCCCTCCAACAAGTTATTCTGATAGGACATCTGTACTGGTTGGGTCATGCTCTCCACCGTCAAAACGGGAGAGTTCATGTATGGAGCAATTTCCTCAACTCTCCTACAGGATTGGAAAAAAGCGATGTGATGAATAACGAAAAACCTCACTGATGACAGTTAAAGCTAACCCTGAACTAAACGTGGGCCCCCTTATCTATCAGAGATCACTCAATCGTTATCTTCAAATCGTGACACTTTGTTGTACTTTCTGAGGTATGCAATGGTGAGGATGGATGAATGGAGCAGGCACAACCCACCCCGGGTGAATGCTGTTTAAAGTACAAGTAAGTAAGTATATAGGTAGAGTATTGCATCAAGAGTCAGGTACTTTCTGCAGCGGTAGAAGGATCCAACCATTTTTCCAGATGAAAGTTAGTCTTACAGTAGTGGTGGGACGGAATGGGTGAAAATTTCAGATTCATGCGGGTAGTATTTTTTTGTGTTCATTTATACATAAATAACACTAAACAATCAAACATTTTGAAAATTTTGCAAAATTCAGAAGGTGCAGGCCAAAAGGACTTTGGCTAATTTGGGATATTTTTCACTAGTTTTTGGCTATTTTACATTCATGAAAACCCTTTCACAGCCTGAAAATGGTCCTAAATTAAAGTACTATAGCAGATTTAACCATCTATATCCATTCATAGCTTTTGAGGATGTTTTAGGACCTGCAATGTCGCATGAAACCCTAACGGCTATTTTTGGCCTGCACCTTCTGAATTTTGCAAAATTTTCAAAATGTTTGATTGTTTAGTGTTATTTATGTATAAATGAACACAAAAAAATACTCGCATGAATCTGAAATTTTCACCCATTACGTCCCACCCTTACTTACAGTGAAATCTGTTTCTATTTCAAGTAATTGAAATAATAGTAATTAAATTAATATTTACAAGTTAAACATTTTTGTGTTAAGCTAATGTATTTTTAATGAAATACAGAAAGCTTTTAATATTTTAAAGTAAAACGAAACTCAACTATTTTTAGGACATAAAAAAGGCAACTTAAAACCTGTAGGTAATACATACAGGCACAGCTTGTAGAGATAATCTTTTCTTTATGTAATATCGTAAAATAAATTAAAAAAAATAAAACCTATTTTTAGCCAATGTTCAGTCATCCATCAATCATTTGTTTGACACAATAAAAATACAGTCGTCCAAACAAAGAGAAAGTGCTTTATTGGAAAGATGAAGGCTTTTAATATTTAAAATCTAACAATAATACAAATCTGTTCAAAATTAATCTGAACTATTTTGCCTAACAGTTTGATTATACACACACTTTGATCTTGTAAGTTAACATTAATTAATCTTATATATAACTACAATACCCGTCCTGAGATGGGTAAAATGAATTCCCCGAACAGAAGAGTTTTGCAACACTTATATCCCCTTTCGAAGATTAAAATCATGATATAATGATACTAAACTTTACATTTAGTATCCTTATTCAAATTTTAATCAAAATTCATTAGATGATTTTGATTCTAGAAAATGTCTTAAATTTAAGACTCAAAGCTCGACCTGATTAATTGATGATTTATAGTTTACATTTCATTAAAACCAGAGGTTAAAAATTTTCGAAGGTGTATTGGGGAGAACCTCATCATAAGGAAATAGATAAATATGCATATTGCCTGTATTTGCATCAAGACATAGAATCATTATCCTAAATAGAAACAAAAAAAAAAATCAGTTCAATGATTTGGAAGTTTACTTTTAATAAAATAAATTTTGTTTTTATAGATTTCCTCACTCACCCATCTTAAGCATAATGAAAGGAAATGCATTGTGGTGGATTTAATTTTGTGCATGATTCTATATGGAGGCGAGTGCTAGCCCCCCTTGCTAGTCCTTACTCATCCATCTTCAGTGTAATGACAGAGTAGTGATCAGATGGATATTTAATATTGGGTCGGATCAGATCCAGCACATCAGCTCTGATACTCTGTTGGTGAGATTTAATATACCAAAGCTTGATGAGCTCCAGACAGTCAGCTATGTTGGTTTAGCCATGTTGAGAGGAGCGATTCTTGGATTTAAAAAATGTAGAGATCTTGAGGTGGAACACTGGAGGAAAATGGGACAACCCAAGAAAACTTAGATGCAAACCATCTACATGGATTCTCAAGAATGGAATTTGAACAGAATCAATCCTCAAAATGCTAAGCTTGGAGACTGGGATTGCAGGCTGTCAGAAAACGTCACACCCCCTAACCAAAGAGATATAGAAGATAAAGTGGATATATATATATATTGAGTCCTTCTTCCTTCTCCTTTGTTTAATTCGTTGCTGTCATTCATGTTAAATTACTACTAATCTTCCTTCACAACTTTATAAACTTACAGCGTTTCCGATCGGCGTTTATATGCTAACTGTTGATTTTTTTCTTTCTTTTTCTTTTTTAACATTTCTTTCTTTCTTTCTCCCTTTCTACTGTTTATTACACATGACTATATTTTTTTTTCCAAATTGCGTTCTTTGTATAAATTTGAAAACTTTTCTGTTTTTAATTAAAGTTCTGCTACCAACTGATGATGATTGTATTTTAACAATTGAAATATTTTGGTAGAACTATTCAATATGTGTTTTTGAGTTTATTTTTGATAGTTGTTGATTTGCTTATCCTTTATTCCATTTTTATTTTTATAAATATATATATATATATATATATATATATATATATATATGTATGTATGTATGTATGTATGTATGTATGTATGTATGTGTGCGTGTGTGTACATTTATATAAAAAAAAAAAACAGTTAAATTGCAAGAACACTAATTAATAAAGATCTTAATTTAACCATGGTAATTTATTCTCGTTTCCTTTTTTTTTAAACAGATAAAGACAACCTGTCTGGAGAAGTCCAGAAAATTGGTTAGCTGGGCTTAAAGATATTACATGGTGAATTAACAATAGTGGAGAGTGATTCATTTCCAAATTGTACTTCATTGTTTCAACAGGCATAAATAAAGCTATTGTAAATGTGGGAAATACATGCAAGCACAATGTTTACATTAAAGGAAAAAGCAGTTCAAACTTCGGCCAGCAAACAGGAATAGCTACAAGATGAAAGGTCTAATGAAGGAGGAGGAACTGATAAGATAAACAGAAGAAATGCTTCATTTATTCACAGGCAGACACAGATTGAAGAATACATGGACTCCCAAATATGAACAGTGGATACACAGCATACATTATGGATTTTAATTGAGATTCAGAACCAATTGATTTTTTTCTTTTGCAATACTCAATAAAAACAAGCCGCGCGTGCGTGGTCCCCCTCTGTATGTGACTCGATGTGGCGAATGTAAAATGCAATAAATTTGGGTAATTTGGGGCATTTTGACCCCCTGGGGGCACGAACCAGAATTTTTCTGAGGTCAAGGATGCTCATTTTATATCCAGAACAATTGCCTCTACATTTTGGCCAAGTTTCAAACGTTATGGGAGAAAAGGGTCATTTTTTGCCATTTTGGGGGCTTTTGACTCCCTGGGGGCGCGAACCAGATTTTTTCCAAGGTCAGCGATACTTATTTTCTATTAGGAACAATTGTCCCCACATTTTGGCCAAGTTTCAGAGAAATTGAATGGATGGATGAAAAGTTATGGGGCAAAAAATGTCATTTTTTTGCCATTTTGGGGCATTTTAACCCCCTGGGGGGGCTAACCAGATTTTCTTTCAAAAATCGGAGAATGTCACTTTCTAACCTGACCAAAGTTACAACTTCATGCAAAATTTCAGAGAAATTCAATGGATGGTTGCGGAGAAAAATCCGGACGGACGGACATGCCTCAAAACATAAGTCCCCCGATTTTATAAATCGGGGGACCAACAATAAGAGATTGTTACCTACAACTAAATAATGAAATGTGATAAACAGATACATTGAGATATGAGTATGCAATCATTCATAAACCTTAATCAGCAAATATATAGACATATTATGTATATAATGGAACTTATCTTGAAGAAATTTTTTTAATTAAAAATGAATTAAGTAGGGACGAGCAATGAAAGTGAAAACTATTTTTTGAACGGAAAAACGAATATCTCGGCTGAAAAAAAAAAAAAAAAAAAAAAAAAAAAAAATCAAAGAATTATCCAATCTTAATTAAACTTTAATATTTAGTCATTAATACATGAATGTTCATATAAATTATTCCTTTCATTAAGCAAAACAACAAAAAATATAGATTTCTTTAGGGCACTTCAATTACTTTATACTCTTCCATTTCATTTTTGGGGGAAAAAGAAAAGAAAAAAAAGATCTTGCTAAAAAATATTTAAAAAAAAACAAATTCTGAATGTAAAACAGCAAAATTAAATATCTGGAGCTTTAAATACAATTGCCATTAAATTTTTTTCAGGATGTTATCTCTTTATAAAGGTGGTCACCGAGTTTCGACTATAGGTATAAGAGACGTATTTCATCCTTGAAGTGGAGGGGTTAGAGTAAAGTAATTTAAGTGACCTTTAAAAGAAGAAGAAGATCTTGTTTTTTGTTTATTTTAATAAAATAAATACTTTATATTAACATTCATTTGTTAATAAATACTGAAAATTTCATTAAGATCAGATAATTTTCTAATTTTTGGTGGACTTTTTTTCCTCTCTAATCAGGGGTATTTATTTTTTGGTTAATAAACAAATTACTTTCACTTTCAATGCTCGTCCCTAGAATTAAGTCATGTCACTTTGTGCGAAAGAAATTTGGCAGGGGAAAGAATAAAACGCGCATCGTTACAAAAAGGACACAGCATCAAAATCCCCTTCTGGACGATTGCACTAAACAACTATGCAGAGCTAACAAGTTATCAATTTTTGCTCTTCTCTCCTATATCCGTAATCTGCTTGTATTTGTTCTCAAATATAAAAAAAAGTTAATGTTAGAATTGGAGTTGGTTATTTTTTTGCAGGAGTCGGAGTGTTTTTTTTTTTTTTTTTTTTTTTTTTTTTAACTGGCCGGGTTTTTTTGTTTTTTTTTCTTCAGCCAATCTGACTTTCAACTCTCAAATCCAATGTTAACAAAATCTTGTCGAGTCGTCTACTTAAATAATCATTTTCACCCATCGTTTCTAATCCTTGGAAAATGTTGTTGATCACCAACCGACAATCTCAAACATATCCTCGAGTCGCATTTGAGCCTTGATAAGCAGTGACATACTAGTAAAAAAAAAAAAAGAAAAAAGAACTGACTCCAACACTAATTGCCGACTCAGGTGGTCGTGGAAGGAGGAATCGGTCAGGATTTAGCAATTTTTACAGGGGTCCCTACTTACTTGCCTCCCTACGAGGGCAGAGTTAGACACAAGGTCGGTTTTTAATGTGGAGAAAATCCAGCTCCTCAAAAAAGCGCACTCTGGATTGGGACAAAAATAATAATTGCCTCAGTCTCGAAGGAGTTCTCCTTTATTGACCAAGGCCAGAAAAGATGAAGTATAGTATCAGAACTGATACTACGCTTTGCTCCTAAAGAGTCGAAATTTTATTTATTTTCAGGAGACTTCCACCTCAGTTTCTTCAAAAGGTTATACGAGCATCACCTCTTTAAAAGTATAGGACTTGAAGATTCGAAGATGTTCGCCTACATTCTTTTAACTTTCTATAAAAGTATGTAAATCCACAAACGAAAACAATGTAAAAAGCAAAATGCTATGTGGCAATAAATCAGAAAACACTGCACAATGCATATTCTCTTGATGCAACCATTCATTTCACACGCAGCTGTCAAGGACGTCAAGAAAGGAAATCAGTTAATATGGATCTTCGATAACTTGTTCGCATAACCTTTTTAGGCAGATATAACTCAAGACTGCCAGCTGAAAGATATTGGCAGTAGCCTCCTGTATGGTGTGAAGAAATAACTTACCGGCGTGAAATGTATTTTTATCACGAGCACCAGAAATAGAGCAATCAATTGCAAAGTGATAAGTTGGACTCTTTAAGAGCAAAGCAAATTATATGGTACATTTTTAGTATCAGTAGACAAAGTGGGAAGGAAAGAAAAGCGAAATCATTCTTGATGCAGTTATACATAACTGAACAGTAAAATGTGAATTTTGCGATCTTTATTTATATAAAGTTAGGTTTGTTTGGTGCTTGTGGACTGTAGGTCCGAGAAAAGAAAAAAAAAATCTTTAATTTGAGGAGAGTCAAATAAGGAGGAGAGAACTCTAGTTTCAAGTTTCAACCACAATGTATCTTAAAATGGATTTTACTATTGTAATTATTCTAAAATAAAGTTTTAAAAAATGTAAAAGGAACTTTTTTTCAAACAAATTGCCGAATTTTACTGAGTGTAAAACTACTTTATTCTAAAAACTATTTCCCTTGTTTCATGTTTTTTCCCTTCCATTTACGTATTTTTTCTATTTTTTCCTTCTTCTGTGATACTTTATTTTAATAAATCATTTTATTTTTCATTGGTGCCGAATGCGTTGTGATTGTTTTATTCCTAAATTATCCTTTTACGCATACATTTTGTTAAACTTTATTTTAGAATAATTACAATAGTAAAATCCATTTTAAGATAAAGCGTGGTTGAAACTTGAAACTAGAGTTATCTCTCCCTTATTTGACTTTCCTCAAATTAAAGATATTTTTTTTCGGACCTACAGTCCACAAGTACCGATTGTTTTGCTTTACGGCATATCACCCCCTTTCGGGTTATTTAATGTTGAATCCGGTCATTTTTGTAAAAGCTTTTATGCTTTAAGTTATCTATATGTTCAAGTATTTATTCATGGGTGTTTAGTTGAGTGAAAGACGGGGAGGGGGAGGAAAGGTAGAGGGGGAGTGTTATTTTGGGTTTTGCAGAACATGATTGAGTTTTGCAAAGAGAAAAAAAACAATAGAACATCAATGTTTGGTGCATTTTGGGTCAGGAAGCCGACATCTTAATACAGCCTGATCTGGTAGCACTAGATATATAAAGTTAGGTATGTGTATATGTTTATATATTTGTATGTATTTCCTAAACTAATTAACCGATCATTAGGAGTTTTGGTTTGGTAGTTTGGTAGTTTTGTTTTACGGCATATCAACCTTTTTGGGTTATTTAATGCCGAATCTGGTCTTGTTTTCTTCTCTTTCTTGTTTCTTTCCCCTTTTAATATCTGTTTCTATTTAACCCATAGTTGGGACCCTAACAGGTACTACCACTCCGGGTCAGGGTGGACCTGGGAGCAATGGTAATTAAGAGGAGGCTCCACATTCCCCAAAGTCTGTAAGCCGGATCTCACCATCGGATGTAGTTTAAGGTCATATCCAGGACCGGGAGTAGGGTAGGAAAAATAAAAATAAAAAAGGGGAGGGAGAAAGGGAGAGGGGCTGTTGTTTTTGTTTTTGGTTTTGTAGAACATAATTAAGTTTTACAAAAAAAAAAAAAAAAAAAAAAAAAACGTCAATGTAGGTGAATTTCGTCTCAGGGAGCCACAGGGCAGCCTGATCTGGTATCACCAGGGAGTTTTGGAATACAATTGCTAGGCGTAAGGGTGAGTTATCTAAGCTATATTTAGTCTTATGCAAATGAGGTAAAAAGGAGGTGGAAGTCCTTTGTAAAAATTCAGATACCTCCGATTTTTGTGAAATTTTAATAAAAAGTACTAGACATGAATAAATATTCCAAAATTTTAGTTTCTTTAGGGTATTTTAAAGGAGCATAATATGGGTACAACCTTCCATTTGAAAATTCAAATATTTCATATTTAATCCATAGGCATTAGACAACAACTAAGCAAGATTCCCTGAATTCCAATTTCTTTTTAAGACCCCTTAAGTTTAGGCTTTGAATTTTAGTTATTTTCTCTAATCAAAATCATGTAATGGATTTTGATCAAAATTCGAATAAGAATTCTAGACATATGGTTTAGTAGCATTGTATCTTGATTTTAATAATTTAAGGGGATATAAAAGTAGTGCAAACCTGTTCTGTCTCGGGAATTAATTTTACCCGTCCTGGGTCGAGTATTCTTCCAGTTATAAATATTATCATCTCTATATTAATCAAATCATGCTAACATTTCGTGTCTGTGTGTATTTCTCACCTCTACGTGACTTGCACATTGTTTTCTATTGATCGATTATTTATTGAAATCAAAAATGCAATAACGTAAAGTACTACAACAAACTTTTTAACAATCTTTTTTTTTTTAAATAATTTAATTACGAAATTAAATCCACCAGAATATATTCCGTTTCTTCTTAAGCATGTCGGCCATTTTAAATTAATCTTTTGTTTAATCAAAAAAAAACAAAAAAAACAATGAATTACTTTGTGATCCTTCGAAACGTGAAAGGAATGTGGAAGCATTTAAACTATGGAATAGAACGTTATTTATCGCTTTAAATTTTTTTTTAGCAAATCCTCATGTATTAAAAGATTGAGTTTTGGAAGCTATTTTCATCCAATAATTTTATGAATAGAGATTAAAACAACGTTATCTTACCAAAATTAGTTATAGTTTTATAGGAATTTGGTTCGATTAATAATTTAATGGTCAAGCGATACCGTAATAATTGAATTAACTTTCAAGATCCTATTCTAAAAAAGTAGACTCCCAGGCAACGTCGGCTAGATACAGCTAGTATATTATACTGTGAAGAGTTCAATATTTCACGGTATTATTCCAACTGTCTTCAAAAAAAAAAAAAAATTTTTTTTTTAATTATGCTTTTCTGAACAAGTAAAACCGCAAAAGAAAATCTTTGTTTCTCACACAAAATATCATATTTATATTGAGAAAATCCTCCGTCTGTCGGTCTGTCAATCCATTTTTCACACTTTTCCCATCCAATGTAGACCTAAAACCCAGACCAATTATAAATCATTGTAACCTGAGGATTGTTCATAGCGCCGAAACATGATACTTCTATAGAAGGAAACCCATATCGCCCCGAATATTTCCGATTGCGATTTACAGAACAGATCGGAAATGACCGAGCCGAACAGTTAATTAGTACCGACATTAAATGAAACAATCATTTAATTTGTTCCCTGGCTTAAGGTTAGGGTCAATTAATCTTCTCCCATCAGTGTTAAAAATGGGTTTAATCATTTTCTTAAAATTAGTAAGGGAATAAACTTTATTTCTTTTTCTTTTCTTTTTTTTTAAGGAAATTTTTTCAACTTTTTTTTTTTGAGAGGCTAATTTTTTTTTTAACCCTAACCCAAAGGGTGCATTTCTGTATCCTTTAGTGTAGTCTGTCTTTTTACATTTTTTTTTTCGGTTTTCAAATCGTAAACTGCTTCGACCATTTCCGGTTTGTTACGTGTCAAATATGAGTAGAAAAGTTAAGATTTTAGAAGCTGTATATTTTTATCAATTGTACTCTGAACCCGCAAAAGAGCATTTTATATTTTGACTAGACAGTTTATGAGGAAAGTGAAAAGACTTCTTGAGAAGGGCAAAATATGCATGCCATCTCCTGTGTACCCTATTTTCACTCTGAAGCGAAGTACTTGTAACCTGTCGCGACGATTTGTTCGCTGCCAAACGCTTACATCAAAACACCCACGCGTTCGGTCATCCTTTAAAACCCCTTAAAGAAAAGGAGAAGAGACAGAAATGGTCAAAATCTGCTCCACAACCCGTTAGGTCTATGCTGATGAAATAGAAAAAGAAGAGAAGTAAAAGAAAGGGGAAAATGCCCTTATTCGCCTTATTCGAGCAAGCAGAAAATCTCTAAAGATAAAAAAAAAAAAAAATAATGTCAAATATATAAATCGTACCTATTAATGGACTTGTTAAGAACATTCGATTACAACCAACAATGAATGGATTTAATTTGTGAAAACGGAACTCTATCCAACCAGCCGAAGCTTGTACCTGTCAGTAATTCCTTTATCCCCCTCCCCCATTGGAGACTATTCCTTTGATAACCTGACTGAGGATTGAATGGCACCAACCCCTTATCCAAAACTCAACCCTCCTTTCGCCTTGACAGACTCACTTTCTTATACATATTGACTCTCATATCGAAGGAACTTTATTGAACTTTTGCACTATATTGTGGAGTACTTCTTGTGCCAACCATAAACGTACTGTAAGTCATTTTCTTTCATATACTGTCTTCACATGGTTAAATGCGATTTTTACTTATCATATAATAGCTAGATTTCCTTCCACACATTGTATTTCATCTTTATTTTGTTCTTTGCATGTTTATTTCCTTTATTTTGTGCAAATAAATATTTATATTTAAACTATAACTTGGTTGTTTCATGTTGTCTCTCGCTTGTTTGTTTCTTCTCTCTATACCTGGTGTCTTGTACTGGAGAATCCCCTTCCCCCGTGTTCTTTTATTGATATATCGGAACCCAAGGATCACGAGCCACTTCCGGATTTATATATTTTTTTATCATGACATCCGTAAATCGCAATCAGAAACATTCGGACCAATATAGGCACCCTCCTATAGAAACACTATACACATTGGGACCAACATGCTCCCCTGGTTTGACATAGATTGATTTTAAATTTAAACCTGATTTTAGAACCACTCGAGTGAGAGAGATTAATTCTTGTGTAGTGTTAAAGTTAAGTTTATTTCCTTTTCTTTATTTAATATTTCATATTAAAATTTATAAATTCACGGTTTAATTCTATATTGAAAAATGTTGAAGTATAAAATTTAAAAAAACGAAACCTAACCAAATACACATATAGCACCTATATACTGTAATGTAAGTAAAATAAAATCACATTTTTTGTATTTTAAATTTTAAATCTGAAACCTTTTATCTTCTATATCTATTAATAATGAAGATTATGTATCTGTATGTCTCTGTTTGTTTGAAGCCGAAACTATATTATTAGTTTTGATCGCTCTCTTTTTATATCTACTTATCAGCTCCTATATATACCCATTCCCAATCATCATGTGTCTTTCAAATTTACATAATGAATCTAATGAATTAATATTCGCAAATATACACTCCTGATGATTTTTTTTCAGATTTCCAAATGTATTCAAAATATTTTCCTCGATAATAATAATCTAAATAAAAATTATAAACAGAATTAATTAAAGACATGTTTTTTTTAAAAATCTATATAATTGAGTTACGTAATTAAATTAGAGTGTAATGGAATATGATGGAACAGCCGGCCTTCACTCCAACATTTGGTTACCCGGCCTCTGATTATTAAGTATAATGTTCTATTTCGAAAGCACAGAAAGTTCTATTTCAAGAAATCCACAGGTGTTATGACGTCAGATTAGAGAGAAAGAAAGCGATCGAGAGAAAGAAAGCGATCGAGAGAGAGAAGAGAGAGAGAGAGATAGAGAGAAAAGAGAGAAGAGAGATGGACACAAGACAGAGGCACGTTATTTGATTAATAACATGTAAACAAGACATTCTCTGAGATTTATCGTACGAGTCACTCAAAAATGATACACTTACTTTGATTTGTTTTATTAAAACGTTTTGGGTTTGTTTTTTGATTTTAAAACTTATTAGAAATTATGTTTTAAAGCACAAATTTATTGAATCAAATTGTTGAATTTAAAAAACAATGAATTAGAAAAATTTCAAATTCATATAAAAGTTTAAAATGCTAACTAATGTAAACAATAGGCTAGCAGAATTATCCTTAAGTGCGAACTTGCACGACTTCAATTCCAGAAAGCTAAATGGATATTATTTTTTTAGTGAAATATAAATAAAAAATTATAGTTGATCAGATTTAATATCTAATCATTTATTTTAATTTATTTTTGTCCAATTAAATTCAAGATTTTAGACTGGACTATAAGTCCGCCAAATATAAATTTTCTACGCCGTTTTCTGAAACAAGTTAACAACTTTCTTCTATTTATCGAAGAGAATTTAAAGATTTTGTTTTCTAAACACTTTCCATGTGGTTATCTTTTACTTAGTTTAAAATGTAATGTATGTAATATGTAACTTAAAACAACTAGCAAGAATATGCGACCGGAGGGAGCATATATTTACTAGTATATATAAATGTCAATGTTTGTGTCTCATGTAGATCAATATGTTAACAGTTAGAACATTGAAATAAGTTTCAATAAGGGTTAAATCTTTCAAAGAATCTAAAGACACCATTGAAAATTCCCTTCGATCCATCTGGAGTCATTAGGGACAATTATCGGTTAGGTCCATAAAATAAGTGAAATATATTAGACTGTAAAGAAACGAAATTCATTTTTGTTTCAAATAGATTTTGTTTCATAAAACAAAAATAAAATTAAAGAATATCTCAGTTAAGAATGTATTAAAAAAAGGATTGAAACATTTAAATAATTTTTATTGGTATTTTTAAGATTTAAAATAATTAAAGAAAAAAAGGAATGCGTTTCGATTTTTTAAAGCCGTTTGCTGTTTTACAGAAACGTTAAGAAACAGAGTCAACAAGTAATCTTTTTTTTTAAAGAACACAACTACACTAACAGTTTATTTGTTTTTTTATTTGACCTCATATTTGAAACGTTATTTTTAACTTTTCTTTCAAGGCCAATTTTTCCAAAGAAACCTTCCGACAAGCAATATATCACCACATGGGAAATGCCAGGTGAATACTGCTAGTTATTTATAAATGTTATTAATTTAGCAATAACAATTAATTTATAATTTTTTTTTTATTTAAGATTTCAGATACAAAGGACTAAATGTTGCCCATGGTAAAAATGGAATAAAAATTGAAGAGTTACCAGCTTTGAAGTGTGTGGACTGTTTCGCATGGAGAGCACTCGAATTTCAGAGGGAAAAAAAGAACTTGTGTTCATGGTTGAATTTTTATAGGTGGCATCATTTGCATATGCGGAGAGCTATTGCTTTAAAAAGGAACATATTGGGGAAGACAGCAGTTTGGTTAGTGAAAGCAGAGAGTGAACAGTGACAGTGATATTGAGAAGTTGCTTTAAATTCATTACCAGGTTACATTATTCTAAGAAAACATTTACTGATTAAAAAGTCCTTATTAATCGTTTTTATTACATTTTAAAGAAAGACATTTTTTTCCAATTAAGTTGACGTACAGAAAAGGATAATTTACGAAATCTGTGGATAGATGGATACTTCAGCTAGTATTTCATATTCCTACTTATTCATTGCATCACTCAGAAAGACTTGGTCAGCCACTCTCCAACCATTGATTTAAAACCGTATACAGCTATGATGCGACCACATTTAGAATTAGCATCATCAGTCTGGAACCCCTATCTGACTCAGAACACCGACTGCCTGAAAACTGTTCTGAGACGTGCAACCAAGCGAATACACCTATCATATTCTGTATATCTTGCTTCCCTGGGCTTGGATTAATTGAAGTTCAGATATCTAGCAACTTACTTTGTAAACATCCACAAAATTATTAACCATTTCTCTAATAACAACCTGGAGCACTTTTTTTAAATCTCCATGTGTCTAACACATGGACATGCCTACAAAGTTGAAAAAACTAGTTTGGCTAAGATCAAAGTGTAGTATCTGTTCCGATGGATACTACACCCCATAAACTAGTATTGTCTTAGCCTTCGGGGCTTGATTTACGCCGGTCTATGGGTCGGTCCTGTGCAGTTCTAGGAGGTCCACCCTCCCAGGCTTTGCCTCCCCTCTTTGGGGAGGAGTAAGTTTATTGCTTACTGCCTGAGGCGCCCCTACCGGGGAATGCCGACGGGGCTGCCCAGGCAATTTTTAATGGCCAGAGTGCTCACTTTCTCGGGCGCTGGCTTTTCAAACCCCACTTTCCCGACCCGACCGTGGGTCACATCTTACTTGTGGGAGTAAGATAAAACTGGCCTTGTGCCTAACCTCCTGGAGAGGAGGTAAATAAATACAAAGTTGAAAAAACAGCACAGCTCCCATGACTCTTAGAAACATTTTTTCACTCAGAATTGGTGAAATTTGGAACAAACTACCTGCATTAGTTGTTGGCTGTTGAGACACTACATTCTCTAAGGGAACAGGTCAAAATGTCACCAAGTCAAATTTTTGGCCCCCGTTCCGACGCCGGAACGGGGGTCTCGACGGCTAGCCGCACCACTTCTGGGGGTTTTTCCACTCGTCACCAAACTCATAAAATATTATAATAAGAATATTGTTTGCAATGTGGGTCGAATATGATAACGGTGATTTAAGTATTAACATAAAAACATAGAAACATAGAAACCGTTTGCTTCGAAAAGCATCTCGGATCTACATGCCGGCTATTTAAAAATATATTTTGTATATTTTATTATTAATAAAAGCTTCATATTTTGGAAAACCTTTTCATTATTACAAAAGTAGAACACTGGTACAAGTAACAAATTATTTGACGATAAATATCACTTAAAGAATTTGGTGACATTTTGACTTGGTGACGTTTTGACTTGTAACCTTCTCTAAAACCCTCATGCTTTGCAGAATTCACCAAAACTACACCTGATGTTCCCCCTGCATACACACGCACACATGTATACCTCGAGTCATACACCATTCACCTAACAATTGTACATTATCTTACAATAGGTGCAATACATTACATGCATTTTTGATGAGTTGTAGTGCACCTGAGCACTGTACACAAGGATTTCATTATTTTATTATCATCATCATCATTCAATAAAATAATTATTTCTAATTCATGACTTTTTGTAATATTTAATTTGTCAACAATTAAAACATCTTTCAAAACAAAAAAGGCTATAAAATAAACTACTAAAATAATGTATGTATTATTAAAGTCAAAACAAGATAGCATTCCAATTATCTAAACCTGACAAAATCTGAAATTTACATGTGTAAAAAAGTGCACCACATACAAAGTTGACTTAAAAAATAAAAAAGTGTGTCGTGAATAGCATTATGCAAAAATTTATCTGAAAACTAACAGTTCTTAAAAATAAAGACCACATTGTCCACGACCTTCAGCCAATGACTTGCAAGCTTTCAGATTTGGCAATTGTCACTCAACAGACGTTCTGTTTCTTTGAGACATCTTACTCTCTACCGTCCTTCTGTCTATAATTTTTACTTCGTACCATAAGGTACATGGTTTCCCCTTTTCTCTCCATATGTGGTCAGCTATACCCGGCTTTTTAATATCTCCACATGATCAGGTGAATGTACGGCAGCAAACTAGAGTAGAATTCCTTCAGCCATGCTCTATCAGAAGCTTGGTATTGGTGGGATTTTGGATGCCTTTCATGTTTGATGTCTCAAGTGGTTTGGTCATGTACAGCGTGCCATCTTCTGCATCAACTCAATAACACGCATGGATACCCCAGGCACGAGGGTGCATGGAAGACCAAAGAAGACTTGGATTGAGTGTGTACGAAGTGATTTGATTGCTTGCAACATGACTAGTATCAACCCTATGGATCGGACAGCATGGAGGGCAAGCGTGAGAGGTTGCCTGGTGTTGCCCACCCCAGAGTCTGAGACATTTGCAGCACCTAAAATACCAAAACCGGATGAAGAAGATTATAACTTTTAGTTGGTGACAGATCTCACCTTTCTATATTTTTCCACACTTACATGGAATTGCATAGACACAGTTCTTGGTCATGATTTTTTCTGTAGGAGGCTTTACTCGGACAAGATGTTTTCAGAGAGTCTAGTCGCTCCTGAATACTGTCCTGATGTCATATGGATTACATATTTTCTGAATTTTTTCAGATGTCCTTTATATATGGTAGACATACTGGTGACTTTTTGAGTGGTGTCCTTTGATGTTTGCCTCAAATTTCTTTGAGCTGATGTAATGCTTTATGGATAGTTGTTTCGGTGGAGGGCTTCTCTTAGGCTGTCCATCTCTTGATATGTATTGCTGTTACTACATATTGCCTTTAATCTATGTTGTAAGTAACAGACTATTTCTTTCTTTACATTGTATGGATGGTGGGGGTTGAAATTGAGATACTGTCCAGTGACAGTTGGCCTTTGATATATGGATGACCTGAACCCCTTGATCAGTGCGAGTTATAGACACATCTAGGAAGGAAAATTTGTTGTTATGTTCCTTTTCCATGGTTAACTGTATAGATGAATGGATAGAATTCCATGGTCCAGCAATGCTTGAACATCCTCCTGATGAGACCAAAGTATGAACATGTCATCCACATATCGTAGCCATATTGATGTAGGCCATAATGCTGTTTCTTCAAAATTCTATGTATACATTGGCCAGTACTGGGGGCAATGGTTATCACATAACCAGACCTTCCTGAAGATCCATGTCAGCTCCCATCACAAAGTATATAGTTTCTATGCAGAAACGTCTCCATCAGAGATTATCTATTCGGATATAGGTGTGTTCTCCCAATGAAGTATCTGAAGTTAACTTATCCCGTACCACAGTTAGATTCTCATCAGTCGGTACTTTCATGAACAGGCCTGTCTAGATTGGAATAGATGGCAGCATTGAATTTTTTCACAAAGTGAGTAGAATTCTTGACATACGATGTAGATTTGGCTGTGAGTGGAATCGGCATGATGAACCTCGGGCACTGACAATTGGTCTTAATGAAACACTGTCTTTGTATTTCATTATAAATAATAGATTAGAACACCAGTAAATTATATTATATATATATATATATATATATATATATATATTAGTAATAAGTAGTAAGACAACACATCTAAAACAAGAATAGGTTTAAGACTCCTAAAATTTATACTAGAATTGTCAGACGGATCCGTGGCAGAACGGATAAAAGTGCTAAGTTATAATTAGTTCTAAATGACAGTCTTCTGGCGATTGAAGGTTCAATCCTTAGTATGGGCGCATTATTTAAGACTTCTACCCAGTCAGCTACCCCTGTGGATTAAATAAAGGGTTCCATTCAAAATTCCGTACAGATTTCCAGAGTTTGACAAGACGCACCTGAAGAGAGTCGGAGGTTATATCGATCGAAACGTTATGAAAATAACATCCAAAATGAGAACAGTGATCGAAATAATACAAATTATAAACCCTCATCTCAAAAATTCCTAATCAGAAATGAACGAAAAAAACAATGAAAGAAGAAAAAAAATGAAATAATTGTTTTTGCCATAATAGAAATGTCTTTTGTATTTTTTTTATTAGGCTAAATCTCATATTGATGATTGGTGCTAATTAAAAAGACAATCCTCAGCATTGAATAACTGGATGCCGAATGCAGAGCGGTAGACAAACAATGGCCACTAGAAATAATCATAGCGTTTTCTATAAGGTTTAATGTAACACTGTTGTATAAGAATGATCAATAATGTTAAAGCACTATTCCCCCCCACCCATCCCCCTCTGCCTCACGCATAACGATGCATCTTAATTATATGGTTTAATAAGAAACATTCATTCATTCCTTCGTAGATCTATTACATGACGCAGGCATAACATAAAGGAAAGCATTCTCTCCACATGAATATTAAATGAGTTAAATGACTCATAAAGATGTATCAGGAAATCATTCATCATGCATGCGTTTTACAATATATGCATCACTCTATCTGTTGTTGCACATAACCATATTAACACATGAGTACACAAACATGGACAGCGGACATACATACCTAAAACATGCACGTGATAACATTAGAAAGAGAAAAAAAATGCAAATTCTAAAGATGCAGCCATTCAATCTGCACGTTTAGGTTATTTCAAAGTTAAGTGGGACCGAACGACGGACGAAGATTCTTATAGAGATGTGTGGAAACATCTACAAATAATACAGGGTGACACTCCAAAAATGCCACTCGGAATTGTTAATAAAATTCACAATCCTTACTGAAAGCCAACCATATTTTGGTACATAATAAACTTCAGTCTGTACCTGACTTGTCCACTATGTTTCGGTCATGAATGTCCAACAGTCTCTGTTTTATAGCTGTTCGATATTATGATATATTATAATACCCTTATTTTTGTGATTGTCTCATCAGGATGGGCTTCACACTCACCGGACCGTAATTCCCTAGATTTTTATCTGTGGGATTATCTAAAAAATAATGTCTATAAAAACAACTACCAGAATATTCCTAAACTAAAGAGGGACATCACAACCAAAATCAGAGTAGTGCCAAAAGAGGAGCGTGTCAAAGTTATTGATAATTTTGCATGTCATATCTTGCAATGCTTTGGTAAAACAAAGACTTCTCCAGAATGATTTTCTAGAGAAAGAAAACCGGCTTCTCGGGATTGGAGCTTCTAACTGCAATAAGTGAGCGAGCATCAAGATGCACAAACTCTGTGAATGTTTCACCATCAATTAATTGATGACTCAAGAAAACAAAGACTGCTGGATATTCACCACTGAAACTTGGTGGACAAGTCAGGCACAGACTGAAGTTTATTTGTACAAAATATGATTGGATTACAGAAAGGATTGTGAATTTTATTAACGATTCCATGAGTGGCATTTTTGGAGAGTCAACCTGTATTTTAAACATAAACATGACAGGCTGATTGATAGACAGAGCAGCTTATAAAGCTGCTTGGCCACATCTAAAAATTGTTATTTCAAATTTAAGTGTGGTCAACAGAGCGACTTTGAAGTTCATCTTTAAAAACGAAAAACAAAGAACGAAACAATGCAAACATGTTTGTATTATTAATTCGAGTTGAAGAGATCAGTGTATTAAATGGCAAGTGATGTTGATAAACTAATAATAAGCATTGTTCAAATAAGGTTTGAGTTTCGAGCAACAGGATTTCTAAATTAAGCTTGTTAACAAAACAATGATAAAGAGATTAAAGGATTCGCTAATGTTATTTATTCTACGTCTCCTCCCTTGACCATTCACGTGAAATGCAACTGAAAGAACACAGAACATTAAAGGTGCATAAAGACAAAAGAAACAGAAGGTAATACATTTAATCGGTTCATTTAACAGTTCTGAGATGAGATTTACATGTTTCGGACAATTTTCCTCATCTGATAGAGGATGTTTCGACATTGTCTGTGTTTTTTGGCTGTCAAAAACAAAGTGCACACAAGTAGACTATTAGCCGCATCAGTATGTATGGGGTTGTGGCCTCGGGAATGCCTACTAGAAATAAGTACAGAGTCCCTTCAGATGCATTACATGACACTATACTTATCCTGATATTGTACAACTGTAGCGCTACCTAAGAGTTAGGACTCCTGTACTACCAGTCGGAAAACAGCAGCCAGATAAACTGTCAAAACTGTACCCTCAACCTATCAGAACAAGAGTGACTCAGGCTAGTCATGTGAGACCGAATGACAAACTAGTAACCCCATGTCTGCGTAACATTTTGGATTATTCGGGCTACTATTCTTATCCTGGTTGTTATTTTTACAACGTTTTGGCTGATATAACCTCTGACTTTCTTCAGGTGGTTATATCAACCAAAACGTTGTGAAAATAACAACCGAGATGAAGTAGTAGTTCAAATAATGCAATTATCAATCTTCATCTCTAAAATTCCCAAACTTGGTAGTATTTCCCTAATATTTTAGCAATTGATGGCTCATGGATGGCTCTGCTCTTATGGAGAAATCGACTCTGAAACTTTTTGGTCTTTCTTTCTCATCAAATCTTTCTTGGAGTTCATACATTAGATCCATTACTCTTTCTGCTTCTCGTAAAGTCAGATCTCTCTATTGCTCCAAATACTTTATCACACCTGAGGCTATTCTCTATCTCTACAAATCCACAATTAGACCATGTATGGATTACTGTTGTCATATTTCGGCTGGTGAATCTGTCCCATTTGAGGGTTGTTGATAAGGTGCAGAAACGTATCTGTAATTTGATTAGCCCTACACTTTCTTCTTCTCTACACCCTCTCTCTCACCGACGTGATGTTGCTAGTCTCAGTCTTTTTTATAAATACTATTATGGCATGTGTTCTTCAGAATTATGTGATCTATTCCACTGCTTCTTTTGTTCCAGCTTGTTTGACTGGTTGGTTTAGTGGTCTCCATCAATTTGTTGTTTTGATACCTCATTGTAATACAGCTTCTTTCCAAGAACCGCAGGCTTGTGGAACTCTCTTCCTCCTACCTATAATCTTGGTCTTTTCAAGACTAAGGTCAATAGGCATCTCCTGTCTTTGCGATAATCATATTTGTTTTTGTTAGCTCCTTACATCAAGTCTTGTCTGAAGCGATTTCTATTTAAAAAAAAAAAAAAAAAAAAAAAAAAATGAATTCTTTGGCCTTCTACAGGTGCTTTCATTGTAGTCGGTAATCTCCTGGGAATTTGTAAATAAACCATTTATCTAATCCACTGTATTTTCTCAAGTTTCTTTATGAGGGATTGAACTTTTAGATAGAATTCACTCTTAGAATATCTGTTAACCAACAACAGAATGAATAGATGCTAAATGCATAAAAATAACTTTAAAAATGGAAAATTCCACGCAAGCAAGAAAATAGATTTTTTCATTTGAAGTCAAGTTAGATGTTAGGTGGACGTGTACCGGTAGTTGTGTCGTGGGAGGAAGTACATGGAAGAAAAGCTAGAGAGTTCCTACCTTTGGGGAATTTGGCATCAAAGTTAGCGGACACTGTTTTCGAGGCCTACACTATCTTACAGAGAGCGGAAAAGGGATAATATATTTCACCTAGATGTAAATTACTGTAAAGATTTCTGTAAAAATTAAACCAAAGAAAAACCACAGAAAATTAATGGAGTTGTTTGTTGTTCTTTTTAATTCTTTCTTTACTCCAGCCACTACGACTCTTGTCGTCACCACTTTGATAGATGTCATATTCCATTGAGCAATGACTTTCGTATCAACAAAACAAACAGCTGTTTCTGTCGACGAAGAAGACGATTGGGTAATCTGTGGGGGATCAAAGAGTCTTTCCTCCCCCATGCAATATTACATAAGGGTCGTTCTGGATTGGGACAAAATAAAAATTGACTCCGTATAGAAGAATTTCTCCTTCATTGACCAAACTTTGTTCCTAGCCAAACGGCTAAAAAGTCTAATTTCCAAATGTTACTTTACTAAATTTTGCGTGACGACCGAACATATGCATATGTCTGATGGTGTTTTCGTGCCTGTTGTCTGGTGCCATCTGTGGAATTGCCACACTTAGACAAGATGAGGCAAAAAAGAAATGAGAGAACGTTGAGAAAAAATCTGAAAGCTAAAGTTTTTGCAAAAAGCAACCAAAAGACAGAGGGCCATTTTTGAAATTGTCATGCTGACAATACCAGACGAGAAAGCCGACCCAAAATAGATCTGACAAATTGTCAAAATGTACTTAGAAGAGGAAAATACCGACTTATGAAAAATGACAGAAAGAGTACAAGATACAAAATGGAGAATAAAATCTTATAAGTTAATGTAAACATAGAATTGTTAAGTGGTTGCTGCCAAAAGATTATACGAATGAAATGCATTCAATTTTCAGATTTAAGACAGCTAAATGAATCGTAAGCTCGTGCAACACAGCAAAAGTGCTAAAAGGGAAAAGGGGGATATTTATTTGAAAAGCTGTCAATTGTCTAAGCTAATATTTGTCAAATGCATGCGCCTCCTCTACTGGATTTTATTAATTTCCGAAATTTGGAAAAGGCTAATTTTGTATTTTTGAGTTTTGTTTTAACTAAAAGATTTGTAATCTTATTATATAAAAGAAAAGTTGTCCGTATCTACGTGTGTCCAGTTAAAAGTCAAAAACTACACAAAACACACCCGCAAATCTGATATTTTTTCAGCATTGCCTCGAACAAAATATTGGCACATTTTTTTTTTTAAATATTCATTCTTTTGGGGGTTAACTGCAACAAAATTAGTCGGGGAGGGGGGTCGACATTTATAGTGACTTTTTAATGTTATTATGTAGTAATTTGAAAAGAAATTACCAAGTCATTAGCATTCCTCAAGAATTTGAGAAACGTTAAATAACACCAGAGGAATTAGTGTTTCTCTTTGGACTCTGGTCCTCATCAAAATCATTTCTCTTCAGATTATTGTGAGAGGGGGCAGAGGAGGGAGATAAGAAAGTCGATGTTGCCCGATGTCAAAAATAGTAATAATACAGTATCACACTTGGCAAGTGCTATACGCTTAATCCAAACGTGTTTAATAGCCTAGGTAGAGCGGGTGTGATTAATAGTACAGTAGAACACTGGGTAAGTGGTATATGCTGAATCAGAAAGTGCTCAATACCCTAGATAGAGCAGGTGTGTATAATAATACAGGAGTACACTTGATAAGTGGTATATGCTTGATGGAGAAGAGGAAGACAAGAAATTCGGTGTTGCCCTTGAATACATTAAAACAAGAGAGGAGAAGGGGGAGTGAGGCGGAGAGGGGAAAGGGGGAGAGAGGGGAGAGAGAGATATGAAGAGTGGGAGAAAGAGAAGAAGTTTTAAAAAGAAAAATTGAAATTTTTTTAACTCTTATTTTGTTGTTTATACCCACGGTCAGGTAGCCTTACTAGTCTATTATATAAAGGAAAGTTTTCTGTATCTAGCTAAAAGTAAAAACTACACCAGACACACTCACAAAGCATATGTATTCTTTTTCGGCATTGTTTCGAACAAAATATAGGCAATTTTTTTTAAATATTCATTCTTTTAGGTGTTACCAGAGAGTCGACATTCAGAGCGATTTTTTGTTATGTTATTATATAATAATTCATAGAAATTGGTAGTTTGCTGTAAGCATTGCTGGGTGTAATAATACAAGTTTTTAAAAAGGTTGAAGGCAATGCGAAGATCCGGATTGCTGGAAGCTGTGAAGAACAATAATTCATAAATGATTTTTTCCAGTTGCCGTATAAAGTGAGAGTAGGTAATAGAGGAGAAGGGAGAGAGAGTGGGTAAGGAAGTGGAAAGAGAAGGAAGACGCAGAAGGGGGGGGGGCGAGAAAAGGAAGATGTGGAAGGGGGAGGGCGAGAAAAGGGAGCCGCGAAAGGAGGGGAGGGCGAGAAAAGAGAGACACGAAAGGGGGAGGGCAAAAAAAGGGAGCCGCGGAATGGAGAGGCAAGAGAAGGGAGAAGAGGGAGACGCGGAAGGAAGAAGAGGGAGACGCGGAAGGAAGGAAGGGGGAGACGCAGAAGGAAGGAAGGAAGGGGGAGACGCGGAAGGAAGGAAGGAAGGAAGGAAGGAAGGGGGAGAGAAGGAAGGAAGGAAGGAAGGAAGGAAGGAAGGAAGGGGGAGACGCAGAAGGAAGGAAGGAAGGATGGGGGAGACGCAGAAGGAAGGAAGGAAGGGGGAGACGCAGAAGGAAGGAAGGGGGAGACGCAAAGAAGGAAGGGGGAGACGCAAAGAAGGAAGGGGGAGACGAAGAGGAAGTGAAAAACAAGAAAAAAAGGGAGATGAGAAAGAAGAAAGCAAGAAAAAGAGGGAGACGACAATAAATTAGTATACCAAAGATGAGTTAATCAATGTTTGCTTCCCTAAGGCTTTTTTTATGTTTTTACAAAATACATGCTAAAATATTCCTCAGTTTAGAGATTGATTTATGTTTGAAACATCTGTTTTAATTAGCCAAAATTTTCAATTAACTCACCAAACGACCCATCTCTTATAACATTTTGATCACTCTCTCCCTCTCACTGTGCGTTGTTTGAGCCTCCTGCTATTATTCTATACGATATCTCTCTCACTTCTGTCACTTTCTTTTTATTAATAGTTAAAGGTAATAAAGAAAGGAAAGAATAAAAAGATTGGAATATTCTATAATAAACAAAATGGAATATCATGACAGGTAGTCATACTATTTAACTTGTAGCTGAAAAAAGAGGGGAGTATATAGCGAGCACAAAGAGACTAATTTTGGTTTTTGACTTATTCTTTTATATTAAACTGGCCTTGCAAACTCACGTTTTCCTGATTTAATCAATCTAACCTGCGCCTAATATTCCTCGTGACAGCAGTACTATCCTAAAACTAATCTACGGCCTCCAAGAGGTTTGAATCCTTGGGATACTAACTACATCCGCATATTACAGACTTAGAACTTGTATAAGCGGATTTCACTGCAGGCTACAATATGGTTGTTTTCATTAACTTGTCATAAACCGTTCTCATGAGTAAGCAAATTTTGTTCATTCAGATTTATCATTTTAGATCCTCTCATAATATTCATCATTCAACTGACAATCCATCTCATTAACCCGTATCCTTGAGTGGCTTTTAGCCTTGATAAGTGGTGACTCATTAGTAAAAAAAAAAAAAAAAAAAAAAAAAAATTATTTTTATTTTTAAGTACAGAAGTAAACCAAATATATTTCTTTAGTCATACAACCATCATCTGATAGGCAATTAATTGATAATGGTAAAATAATGAGAAACGATAAGATGTATTGGATGATTAACGTATCACACATAGATTAGATGTTCAAAACACACATTTCTGATTGTTCCAATGTGAAATTAAGATTGTAAATGGTGTTTAACAAACAAATATTAAAAGGTATACACAGCTAATATATATATGTATGTATAAATAAGAGAGAGAGAGAGAGAGAGAGAGAGAGAGAGAATAAAATGCAGATTCCAGCGACTATATCTTTATTTACCAGTAAAGAGATTCATTTTTATCATCTATCCAAACAAAGTATTCAAACATATCCTGAATTTTTCAGAACAATGATTCGTCACAAAATGACCAGAAAAGCATTTACAAAAAAAAAAAAAAATCTAAGAAAAAAATTCACATTTGTAAACATTTCTATGGGTTTATATGTTTTTTTGTTGTTTTTTTTAAACAAATTCTGTATTTATTGCTAAAACTCATTAATATCCATTGAGCTTAAACTTTGACTACGAATAATATATATATATATATATATATATATATATATATATATACAGGGTGGGCAAAAATAAGGGTCCTATTTTTAAAAATTCATAACTTTTTTATTTATTGATTTTTTTTTAATTTTTTTTTTTAGAATAAGTAAAGGACCCCTTCCGAAGCAAGCATGAGCCGTATTAGCCCTAAGGAACGTACCCTCATTTAGAAAACATTATTTTTGCTTAAAAAACTCAAAACAGTGTAAAAATCAATACTTTAGTTTTTGTAAGTTTTAAGAAGTGTTTTTCGGCTAAAATTTGTTTTGTTTATTTCAAAAAATCTCGGAAGGGTCAGTCTACATACACATAAAGTTTGGTGAGTTTAACTTTTATTTTGTGGAAGTTATTCAAATTCAAGTTATTCAAATTTAAAGATAGGACCCTTATTTTGGCCCACCCTGTATATTAAATGATTAGACTAACTAAAAGAATTAGATTTAAAAAGTACAAAAAATACAATAACCCTAATTTGGAGAAAATAAATAATTTGCTAAGAACATAAAAGGCAATACAGATTTAATTGTATCAGCGAACAAAACTAAAATTTTCTATGAAATGACATACCAGACATATAAAGATATCTTATATAAAGAATTATATAAGAATATTAAGACCCACACAGATATAATTGGAACAGGCTATGAGACTAATGCTGAAAAGATTTTACTTCTGTCTAACTAAGGAAGGTCGTTGAGTCTTGATGTATATCGTCTCTGATACTTTTAAGTGCGAAGTCGAGTGGGACATGCTGAAAACATATCAAAGAAATGAAAGAAAAAATTATCACAAAATACTAACAGAATTAATTTTGGTCATTCAATATTGGTAGATTCCATTTCTAAACTTGCAAAAATCTAAGCAGAAAAGTTTAAAGATAAAAAGTTAAAAAATCAATTTTTTTAAACAAAAAGTATATCTGTTGTAACTCTCTTAGTATCTATATTATGAGAGTAACTAAAGTTTACTTAGTAACATTGTACCCTTACTGAAGTATTTTAACCACATTATATACCTCTCGCAAAACCAAAATGAATTTCATTAGAAATAAACACTCATGAACAGAAGAAAACAAGCCGCGCATGCGTGGTCCCCCTCTGTATGTAGCGAGTGTAAAATGCATTAAATTTGGGCAATTTGGGGCATTTTTGACCCCCTGGCGGCGCGAACCAGAATTTTTCTGAGGTCAAGGATGCTCATTTTATATCCAGAACAATTGCCTCTACACTTTGGCCAAGTTTCAAAAAAATTGAATGGATGGATCAAACGTTATGGGAGAAAAGAGTCATTGTTTTCCATTTTGGGGGCTTTTGACCCCCTGGGGGCGCGAACCAGATTTTTCCAAGGTCAGCGATACTTATTTTCTATTAGGAACAATTGCCTCCACATTTTGGCCAAGTTTCAGAGAAATTGAATGGACGGATGAAAAGTTATGGGGCAAAAAATGTCATTTTTTGTCATTTCGGAGACTTTTGACCCCCTGGGGGGCTAACCAGATTTGTTTTCAAAAATCGGAGAATGTCACTTTCTAACCTGACTAAAGTTACAACTTCATGCAAAATTTCAGAGAAATTCAATGGATGGTTGCAGAGAAAAATCCGGACGGACATGCCTCAAAACATAGGTCCCCCGATTTATAAAATCGGGGGACCAAAAAAATTAGTTAACAAGCAGGAAGGCCCGACGTTGCTCGGGATTTAATGAGAAACACTATGTCCTTTTTCACTATGCTTGTAACACCATATTATTCCCCCCCCTCCTCCTCCCCGTCCGTTTCACTCCCTAATATAGTTTAAATAAACTGAAATTTTGGAAAACTCTCCGAATTAGTGTCTTGTACATATGGTTTAAATTTCATTAAAATCGGATATACATATTTGAAGTGTTAAGGAGGTTATGCCCCCATATTTTCCTTAGAGGGGGGGGGGGCACAGAGATTCAGCACAATGAAAGGCATGTAGAGATTCGGGATCACTTGTATTGTTTTCTCCTGAGAATTTTATACATACAATTTAAATTTAAAGTCTTAAGATGGGGTCTGCCCCCTAGCTACCTTAAGGGGGCATT
This sequence comes from Sepiola atlantica, assembly GCA_963556195.1. Taxonomy (NCBI): domain Eukaryota; kingdom Metazoa; phylum Mollusca; class Cephalopoda; order Sepiida; family Sepiolidae; genus Sepiola; species Sepiola atlantica. The sequence goes on along the minus strand of OY744517.1, from coordinate 67,405,873 downwards.
TACAGATTTGAGACGACTTCCATTGTCTTCCCTAGAAAACTTTACATATAAATACTTTCAGTTTTTATATAGATTCTTTAATCTTACTTTCTATAAGGAGCACACACACACACACACACACAGACATTGACATATCTATTGATAATGAAATATAATAAATCCTTAAAAACATCTAAAAGATGGGCACGGGGTGGGTGGGGAGGGCATAAAATGTTTGCTTATGAAGTTCATATCACAATTGAATTTGAGATCTCTTTTAGGAATGTCTTAAATAATAATTTAACATAACACACTCCTGCACACAGTCGAACAGGAAAAAATAACCAAATACCAAGACCTCAAAAATGACTTAAAAATAACATGGTCCCTCGACGAAATAAACATACCAGTTGTAGTGGGGGCAACTGGTCTAGTGAAAAAAAATCTAAAAAAATACTTAGACACAATCCCCGGAAGACCAAACTGTAGGAAAGTACAGATAGCAGCCCTAAAAGGAACAACATCTATCCTTAAGAGAGCCCTCGGATATAAATTTTACTCATAGGGAAACCAAGTGTTAGCCTCAAGAGGGTGCCCCCTTGATCTCTTTAGATAAACTAAATTAAAATGATAAAAAAATAAATACTTACTAGATACCACACTCGTGTGTCTTCGAGCTCTCTATACAGATGTTCGTCAAATATTTGAATAAAAATAACGTAGTATTCGGAGCCCCCAAAAGATCCACTCGACATGGCTACACATTGGCTCATATAAGGAAAGTCATGGTGCACCTTTTCCTAGTAATGCTATTACAAGTAACAATACTCAGCTGAATGCCTCAGCAGCCCAATTCTAGTTCTGGAATTCAGCAAAACCAAGCAAAGATAAGAAAAAGAAACTATAACATAAGTATTGGAGATGATATACGTGATCCATTATTATTCTTCACTGCTTTACTTACTCAAACTTTGAGAAGGAAAGATCCTCAAATGAATACTCTGATAGATGTTACTCAAGACATCAAGTGTTCGCCCCAGGAGAGGCCCTTGATCTCTGAGAACTAACTGAACTAAACTGAAGAAAAAAACCAAAAAAAAAACCATTAATTAGCAGGACTTTTATTCACCCCAAATAAGGCATATTGCCACCGAGACGTAAGAGGCTACTGTGATTAGGGACCATATTTATAGGAGTCATCCTAAGTGGGGAGTTGTGCAGCAAGATGTTTGTTCATATTACATTTAAATTTCTGCATGTTGGTACAGTCGGGGAAACAGTGAGCAGGGAGAGAATTCCAAAAGCAAGCGGTCTGGGATAAGGATATACTAGAGTAGAAAGTTTTCCGGCATCTGGGGATCTCTACAGTGAAGGGGTAAAATTTGCTGCTAGTTGGGCTTGTAGAGGGGGGGGGGGGGTAGTATTTACGAGGGGGGGGGGGGTAAATTAAATATAATGTTTCAAACCTTGCATGTAACATATCTTGCAAAAATAAAAACAAAGTGAATATATTATGGAAATTTTAAAGTAAATGAAGTTCGAATTATAATTAACTAGAATAATAGCCGTCCCATGGCGGGTAAAATTAATTCCCCAAAGAGAATAGTTTGCACAACTTTTATGTCCCCTTACAAGGAGTAAAATAAAAAATATAATGATACTAAATCTTATGTCTAGAATACTTATTCTAATTTTGATCAAAATCATTTACATGATTTTAATTCTGGAAAATGTCTTAAATTTAAGGGACTTTAAGAAAAAAACTGAAATTCAGATCTTGCTTAATTGGTGTCCAATGACTGGATCAAATTCAGTGCAAATCTGATATATTTGAATTTTCAAATAGGAGGTTGTTCCCATATTATGTCCCCCCCCCCCAAAGAAACAAATTTGGGTAATATGTATTAATTGATGTCTAATACCTATTGTTGAAATTTCATAAAAATCGAAGGTATCTGAATTTTCACAAAGGGCTTCCGCCCCTTTTCTACCCCTTTTGCATAAAACTAAATTAAACTAAATATAGTCCACATTTGGACATTGTATGCCTAGCAGCCGTATTCTAAAATTCATAATGATCAATTAATTAGTTTAGTAGTGAATCCTGTAAATACAAATATATAAATATGATAAACATACCTAATTTTATATATGTATTTTATGTCAATAACTTTATATAGAGATGTTAGATTTAGGATAACAAATAAAAAAATTTTTTTAAGTTTATACATTTCTTTAATTAATCTGGTAAAAATTCAGTCTACATAGAAGGAAAGGGGATACCTAAACTTTGACCTACATTCACACAAAATGCGTCCACTTTTAAAAGTCTCATATTCCCAATTGATGCACGTTGATAGTTGAGACCAAATAAATACTCAAGTTTATGAGATAGAACACCTAATATATAATTATAAATAATATGGCAGGAGTGATTATTTGTCATGTTAGCCAACTATGCTGATCTTTTTTTTGAACTTGCTGTCGGTATGTCTGTTTGTGTGTCTCTCTCACTCACTCACTCACATATACGTAACGATCGAGGAGGACTCATGACTTGAGCAGAGTTTCACAATCGGGGTTCTACAAAAGCCCTTAAGGGTTCTGCAAGTACAAGTGAGATAAGCTAATGCCCCTTTGACTTTTTATTTAATTTCATATATTTAATATCGCCTGTAAAGGATAAATAATAAACTGATGCAGCAATCATGTCTTCGTTTTGTTTACATTACAGTATAAGATGATATTGGTTACTTATGTTTAGTTTTTATCTTATTTATTATAATTTTTGTGTGAATCCAGACTGCTCACCTCTCGAGCGCTGGCTTATCTAATCCCACTTTCTCGACCTTGTGTCACATCTTACCTTGTGGGAGGTAGATAAATAGGAAAAAAAAACCCCAAAAAAACTCCCTGATCAAGTATTATAAACGAATAGTATGAATTTTATTTAGCATTATCGAAAAATTTGACAAAGAATGTTAATATTTCCTTAAACCAGCTATGCAAAAATACATACTATAATATCTACAACATGAACTACTATGAAAATAAAATGAAAAAAATATGGTAGATAATTTGGTTTTTGTGCAGGGGTTCCTTGAAACAGGCAATTTATTTTAAGGGTTACGCAAGCGTAAAAAGGTTCAGAAATGCTGGACTAGAGTACTCATTTAATGACAAATATTATACTAATCCTCGACTCGATAATAAAGAGCAATGTGTATTTAGTTATATATATATATTATTTATACCGGAAACGAACCAACCAGCAAACATCCACACATAACACCGCAATATGTGTCCAGATCAGCAAACATTCAACTGAGTCCACCATTTTCAAAAGCTCTTTTCACATTTCATTGAAGGCTTGAGGAAAGAAAAGGTTTTCTGAAAATTATCCTATAGAATATCTTAAAAAATAAAAACGAAAAAAGGATTTACCTTGCTCCTAAAATCGTCCCAATCACCCCGTATGAAATAGTAAGTTACACATTTTTTCTTCTATTTATTAACCCACTTGTGTGCTTATAATTTTTCAGCAAGTGATTACACCTATATATATATATATATATATATATATATATATATATATATATATATATAGGTGTAATCACTTATATATATATATATATATATCTGTCCCGTGAGTTAAAAAAAAAAAAAATGAACAAATCCATTTCAAATATTTAGAGAAATTAAGAAAGCAAACCTATTTCCATAATGAACCGTTCTACTTTTTCTTTTTGCTTTCTATACCGATCCATACCCTTTTTATTTCCTTTTTTAAATTTTCCAGTCTGACACGTTTTCTTTCTTATTTCTTAATTAAATTAATATTAGTGCGAACACTGGTGAAGTATATATTTTTTTTAAGTGTTATACAGTCACATTAAATAACAGAAATACAATTTCAATGTTTAAAGTTAATCTGGTAACAGAATAGTTTGGAAAAACTAAATCGTTTCATTTCGGATGGCATGGAGTGGCGCGGGGTTGTTTACTTGTGATTTGCTTTCTCCTTTCCTCTAAACACTTAAAATGGTTTCGTCAGGCAGTTTTTTTTTTACTCACTAACTTTTGTGTGACGAGATGGATATATATTTAAATATACACAAATAAATACACATTGGACTTTTATTATAGAATGAAGGACACAAGAAAACGTTCAGCCAATAAACAAGCTTTTTTTTCTTGCAAAATTATATTTTTGGAATTATGAAAAGATTAACAAAGTTTTAAGTTATTTGATTAAAAAGTTCATCCCATAATTTGTTTTAGTCAACATTAGTCTTGCTTTCTAAGCCAAATTTTAAATAGACATGGTAGTCAGGTTTCAAATCAAATAATCAATGTAAGTTATTAATCATCCACCTTCTAATCATCGTATTCGGTTTAACATCCATTTTACATGCTGGCATGCGTTGGGCAGATTTTAAAAAATTGACTTCCAAAGTAACCTATGTCTGGACGGATTTTTATTTATCCCTCTTTCAAGTCCATTTTTATCACTTCCTCCCATGTTTTCCTTGACCTTCTATGATCTGGACCTGCTGCCTTAATTGTTGTACATCTACTAACCCAAGAACTCTCATTCATTCTTTAAATGTGGCCATACTATGGAAGTCTCCTGTTCTACACACATCTCCCTATACTGTTTAGATGTAATCTTTCTGAGGTCATCAAATCTAAGCCTGTCTTTAAAACTCACATTCCACATGCAACACATATCCTCAACCCTCACTAGCCAGGTTTCACTTCCATACACCACACTGTTGCGTACACATGCCTTATGACTGATTTTGATCAATGATTTTAATAATGACAAAATTTTGTTCAAATTCACTTGTAATACTGGCGAACTTACAACCGGATGACTTGTGCATTTGGTAAGCTATTGTTTACCTTCATCTTCAACAGTTTGTTTTTCGCGTTTACTACTATTACTACTACTACTACTAGAAATAAAATTTCAAAAATTTCAAGGAAACCCATGAACATAAAAACTAGTTATGATCTAGCTTTAAACTAAAAAGATAACAAATGAGTGCTGGGTATGTGAAACTAGTGAAACCAGTTAAAAAAAAAAAAAAAAGCCCCAGGATGCATTAATTTACTCTCACTAAACAAACATTATGAAAACTTAGACATTCACTTGTCGAGAATGACTACTTTATCACAATTGTACAATTAAAATTAATGATGACTATCAGGCAAATAAAGCTGTCCATAACTAAAAATCTGAAGTGTTTATTAATGCTCAATTAAACTTAATTTAGCACTGCACCAACAAACTCAGGATACCAAGAAGAGGCTGAAAAACATCTGACCGATTAAAACAAAAAAATGTGTAACCCTTGCGTAAATTGTTGACCCCCAACTCGCCAGATACTAATAATGGTGTACAAGACTTGCTTGCTAATCATTGGTCTTAAAATACTAATAAGCCAAGTACTGCGGAAAAACTGAAATGAATAATCCTAAAAATCATCAAAAAACATGAAAAAACAAAAATCAAATTTCAGTTGTAAAACCATCTTGACTTTTGGCTATTTTCGTTCTTTTGTAACCAACAGAGATTAACATCATCTTAATTAAATATAAGATCGCTAACAATTTCCTACAAGCAAGCTGGAAGACTGCATTTTTCTTCTTTGAGTCGAATACTATTCGGTAAATCACAATCTTTTCCTTTTGGTCATTATTCATTTATTTTCTCCTCCCGTGAACTCTTATACGCAACATATGGTTATTGAAATGTCTTATGTTAATACAAACATGAATAAAAGAAAGGTTCTACCAAGGACATGTAATTAAGCAGCATGTTTTAAATGCTTCACTTGGTGATTAACTAATATTGTTACCAGGTGCTGAGCAGCATGACTATATACATACATGCATATGTTCTCTCGCACGTCCAACATTCAACACATTCCAACGTTTATTTTTCATATGAAATGAATGGCTTATATATAGATCGTTCATCTACAGAGTGTCCATAAAATCTGGACATATCGGATATTTTTCATTTGATCAAATGAAATACAAAATTCAATATTTTTAACCGATTTTTTTTTGGGGGGGGGGCTTCCACATATGTAGAGTTGCTTCTTTTTTTACCAGACCTTAGTCCTCTTGAACTTTTTTTTTCTGGAATATGCTAAAGGAGAAAGTGGACTCTAACAAAAATCAGATCTAATACATTTGACTCAACAAATAAAAAGCGAATGTGACAAAATTGATGGCAAGGTGGATTTACTACATAGAGTTGACATTAAGGAGCCGTAATACAGAGAAACAAGTGTCTATGGATGACAATATTTGCTCCCCACTCGTGGTTGAACTCTTTAGTAGAAGTAATATTACCACTTAGCATAAAGTATTACTCATCGTAATTAGAATAGAGTTCTCTCAGTAACTCTGAATGTAAACAAAAAACAATTTTGCTTACTTTCATTGTGAGTAAGATGGTGTATAAGAAAGATTGCTGCCTGCTGTCCAAGCGATTAGGTTTTGAATCTCCACTTGAAACACTCACCATGTCAAACCACACTGAGGAGCTGTGAAAACTTTCATTTTTATTAAATATAATTATTAATGAAACATGAAACTACAAAAAGAAACAAAATTTGTGGAAATTTTGTCGATTTGAAAAAATATGTAAAGCATATAGAAAATTATCATGTTGCAAAGTTTGAGCTTTCCAACATATATAATAATCAAGTTATTTACTTGTAGATAAGATTGTACCAAACAAGCAGCAAAAAGGTATCAGACAACGGAATAGACATAACCAAGCACTAGTAGGAAAGAAATTAAAAACAATTTATTTGATCCGTGGCACAACGGATAAAAGTACTAAGTATAATCAGTTCTAATTGACAGTCTTCCAGATGTTGAAAGTTGTATCCTCAGTATAAGCGATATTAAGAATTACTCAGAATTTTGATCCAGTCATGGCTGACAAAACGAGAGCAAGTTACCGCCGTGGATTAAAGGATTCAATTCAAAATTCGGTACTTTTATAGATGACGCATCATGTTTCCGTGACTTCGGGTCGTCAACGTTTGGCCAGGTCTCGGAAGCGACCGAGAGTTGACGAAACTATTAACCAATAATAAAAAAAAAAATTTTTTTAAATTGCTTAAAAACAGTTGTTTCAATGTTTATGGTAACAAGGAAAATTTGAAGAAAAAAAAATTGAAAAGAATTAAAAAACAATAACATTTGCTTAGCAAATCAAACAAAATCATCTTTTTGAAACTTTCCGGTGCACAAAAACAAAACATTTTATTTAAAAACATTTGATTAACAATAGTTCCTTTGACAAAAAACAAAACAAAAATAAAATCTAATTAATAACTGTTGTTTAGCTATGGTTTGTTCGTTCTTTAATTTTTATTTAAATATTTTAGTTTGTTTTTCTTCGTCGTAATTTATCAGCTACCAGTCTTCAATTTATCGTTTGTCAGTTTTCGCCTTGTCAACTCTCGGGCACTTTCGTAACCTGCTCGAACATTGACGACGCGAAGTCACGGAAACATGGTGCATCATCTATAAGAGTACCCAAAATTCCATACAGATTCCCAAGTTTGACAAGACACACATAAAGGTCAGAGGTTACATCGGCTTAAATGCTGTGAGAATAACATCCAAGACGAGAATAGTAGTCTGAACGGCAGATACTTTCCGTCCCTTATATATATCTCTGGTACGAACCATTCTTGAGTGTGCCATCCAAGCAACAAATTCTTATCTAATAAAAGATATCGTATATCTGGATCATGTTCAACACTTAGCAACCAGAATGGTGACAGGACTCTCCACGCTGACCTACAAAGAGTGGTTCCAATAATTAAATCTATTCTCACTTGAACAGCGGAGGATGCGAGGAGACCTGATTCTGGTGTACAACATCATCAATAGAAATTCAAATCTACTTTTCGAGGAGTTTTTCACCCCAGCGCCAAGTCGTTGTTTCTAGAAGGAAGGCAGCATTCTCTTCCGTATTTCTGCTATGTGGAACAACCTACCAGACGATGACTACCATATCCAGGTTTAAAGCCGCCTTTGACAAACTTTCGGACTATATGTGGATGTAAATAACTGCTAACCGTCATTTTACATGGCTTGTTGCACTTTGCTCGTTTTTGCCAAAGAAATTTGATTTGATCTTTACAACTAGACGTCACTATCAATTGAGCAACTACTTACGACGTGTCAACCGTTTTCTATCAATGAGAAGTTTACAGATCATCTGGTACGGATCAAAGAAGCCCCCATGCTATGCTACACGCATACAAAAAAAAAAAAAATTCTAAATGATCTATCGACAGATCCGATCCGTAACCTTTCTTTAGAACAAAAGTATTGATTGTTAACCTAATTTTAGCTTTTAAAAATCTAAAATAAGATCATAATATTAAAACAAAATAATAGATAAAAATATATAAAAAAGCTCTTTTTTTGTCAGACCAAATGTAATCTTAAAACATAATTTCATTACTTATACCTAAAAACAAATAAACTGGAACAATTTTTTTTTAAGCAAATATATTGATGTTCGTATAATTATAGATCAGTTGATCATTACAGATAAATCAGAATACAATGGTCCTTTTTGATAAGTCATTTTTTATCTTTTAAGTAGATCCCAAAGTTGGGTTTCTATGACCGCAGATTAAGCAAAGTCACAAAGGTTTAAATATGAATGGTTCGATAAAATTCTGTTGGAAAAAAATCAAATGATCACATGATCAGTTACATCATATACCTTTAGACTTTAATTTGTTGTTTGTTCTGCTCAGTGTTCAAGAGGTCATCCTCCCAGGCATTGTATCCTCCTTTCTGAGGCAAAGAGAGGATTACCCCTCCCTTGTCTCCCTCTTTAGGAAAGGATTGGTTTATCGGCAAAAATATCTGAGGCGCCTCTACCAGGGAATAGTGACGCATCTTATTCAGGCAATTTTTACAAGTGTGCTTTACCGTCTTTAGGTGTCCTTGGCCTACCCCATATTGAGAACAACCTCGAAGGGAGGTTGATAAACAGCCATTAAGATTCGATAAATATTTTTAACTTAAAAAAAATATATAATTTTTATTGTAGAATAACATCAGTCCAACATAGAAAGTTTTTTTTATTTTTTTTTTTAAACTTGCTTCTTAATGCATATAGAATTTATGGAAAGTAGAACGTGGGCCTTGGGTTTACTCTGGGCATCCTCATGACTCTGGTCCCCCTCCCTTTTTTCCTCAGATTCTGTGAGCGATGCTCCTGACAAAGGGAGAAGAATTGCCGTTGTCTGGGTCGGCTGTTATTTTGAGTGGGTGGTACTTGGAGATTAACAATCCTCTCATAGTATTCGTCATCATTCAACTGGTAATCTATCCATCTCATTAATCCTTATCCTCAAGCGGTTTTATCGTCTTGATAAATGCCTAACTTCTTAGTAAATAAAAAAATAAAAAATAAATCAAAAGCGAGAACAAATCTTCAACTACAAAATGAATCTCAAAGCAAATAGTTATTTAATTCTTTCATCTAATATGTCAGTCCAATAACTATGGACAATTAAAAAAATATATTTCAAAGAAATTTGATCGCTCACCCCAACAAACAGTGTTTTTTTTTTATCCAGGCAAAAACTAATTACTGAAACTGGTTGCCAGAGGCTATCTAGAATATAACTATAGTAAATAGTTTTTGAAATAATATTGACCGATTTCATGATTACGGTGTAACACAAGGGCCGCCAATCATGTACCAATTTTGTTCAATTTTCATTTGGTGCGCCAGAAAACCTTGTACCAGTTGGGGATATGTCCTTGAACAATCAGCCAAACAGTGGCTTTGTTGCTGTCGGGTTGAGGTATGGTTCTGTTCAGTTCTAGGATATCCAACCACCCATTTTAGTTAATAATATGGACATATTTGGCAGTTATACATTTATATGAAGGAATCAATCCATTCATCCATATCCCATAACGTCAAGGGACGTTGTCGGGGAGGCATGCAGATATTTTATCTGTCATAACTATTCAGTGGGCATGATAGAACCTGGTGGAGCCCATGTCCTCTCCATGCCACATACAGCACCTGGTATTCCCAAATGGTCACCCATTTAGTACTGGCCAGGCTCAATGTCGCTTAACTTCGTTGGTCTAATGAGAACCGGTGTGTTTACATGATTATGTTCTATGCGAGAGTAAATATGGAATGAAACTTCAGACAAAATGTACAATTAGTTCATGGAAATGTGGATAAGCAAGTTAACATGCTAGTAGTAATAAGGACACAAACACATCATTAAAGCTGCACCAAGATATTTCAGTCGATGGTTTCAACCGTATTCTTTGGTGATTTGGCTGTAGTGATCAAAACTCATCATTTTTCTATGATGTACGAAGAAAAAATCCAGTGGAGGCAATATCAAGTCTACCGAAAACCCACAAACAAAAACGATTATATTCATTACTACTCAGACCACAATCACTACATGAAAGATAGCATGATAATAGGTTTATACCTCAGAACTCTACGTATTTGCAACCCAGAATATCATATTAAGGAATACAACACAATAAAATCTGCTCTCAAGACACTAAGATACCCCAAACATTTCATTCTCCCCGCTAAGAAAAAAACTATTCAGATACACCTTAACAACAAAACAAAATTCCCCTAGCACCACACGGGCCACACTAGAAACGTTATCCTCCTATTAACACAAACAAACATCTTTTCTCCACTTTTTCCCAACACGGTTTTAGAACTATCCGATCTACATCACTCACTATAAAAGAAAACATTAAAAAGGCACAAAAACAAAGAACACCCCACACACGCGGGAATATATAATATACCCTGTGATGACTGAGAACATTTATTTGCATCTTTATTTCTACGAGCAGGTTACCTTGTTTATCCACATGAACTAATTTTACTTATATATCAGGGATGTAATAGCAAAAAAGATCAACTCAACTGTATGTTTATGCGTGTGAGAAGACAGCATACAAAAAATATGTTTTTCCTAAACAACTCCAATCAGTTTCAATTAAAACTGTTAAAACTAAGAGAAAGATACCACAAGGGGTATAACTCATTTTAAATTGAAGAATATAATGAGAGTTGTCTACCTGAAGCTTAAAAAATGTGCAAACAAATAAAATTTAAAACTAAAATGACTTCACTAGATCCCGGGCAATGCTGGGTATGTACAGCTAGTATGTATATAAATAAAACCTATTCTGAAGAGAAAATAACATTCTGATATGATCAGAAAAGAATTTGATACAAGACAAATAGAGGAATATATATACACACTAGCTGAAGTACTCGTCTATGCCAGGTTTCTCGATTTTTAAAAATTTTATAGCCAAGATTAGAAGTTAAGAACATCATCATATTCGGTTTAACGTCTGGCATGCGTTGGGCGTCTTTTAGAAATTGACTTCCAAACTAATCTATCTCAGGTCCATTTTTATCACTTCCTCCCATCATTTCATTGGCCTTCCTCTGCTACCTTAACAGTTCTACATCTAACCCAAGAACTCTCATTCATTCTTTTAACATAGCCATACCATCAAAGTCTCCTGTTCTGCCCACATCTTCTTATACTGTCCAGATTTAATCTTCCTCTGAGGTTATTAGATCTAAGTCTGTCTTTAAGACTCACATTCCACATCCATCGTATCATTATCATATCATTTCTCTCCATGCAACACATGTCCTCAACACTCATTGACCAGGTTTTACTTTCATAAATCATCACACTGCATACACATGCCTAATGATTGACAGTGGTAACACTCTGCTAGTTAGTAATGGCAAAAATTTTCTGAACTTACTCGATTAATTCGTAACTCTTATAATCACTAGCACTTGCACTACCCTGTGTCCCAATAGTATCACCAAGGTAGAATTTCTCGAAAATAGTTTTGCCATCCAAATATACTTTCTCCACATCTGAGTTCTCATCCACCTCCACTGTTTTACACTTCTTGCATATAGACTCATTATACTCTCTCAATCTTCCAGTAAATCCACTGCACTGCTTGTGTACCCAATGCTTACAAATACCACAAAAAATTACATTGCACTCAACTATCTTTCCACAGATTGAGCAAGAGAACTTTCCTCTTATTGGTGCTTTCCAACACTACAACAACCACTGATCAACAATTTGGTCTTGGTAACATTCACTATTAGACTTTACTCTCCATAGTATACCTGTCGGGCAACCCATACGAAACTCACTGGAGATTTATTAAATATTTTTCATCCATTTAAAAAAAAGGGGGGAAAAAATTATTCAGGTTCATGATGATAGATATCAGCTACGCAATAACAAAGTAAAAAAAAAAAGAAAACAAGACAAAAAAAACAAAACAATTGTCTAGTGTGAGATTCGAACCCACGATGGGGCATAAAATATTGGACATAATGCAAATGTTTTATGAATGAGGCCACCGATCTAACAAAAATATTTTGCCATTTTAACCTACTTAAATGAGCTCGGTGTAGGGAGATATTTTACCTCTCCACATCAATCTAAAATAGTTGATTATCGAAAATAAATAAAAATAAATATAAAATAAGAAATTCTTATTTAAGTAAAAATGTTACTATTAGTGAACATTTATGAAATATTTTTTTATCCATTTTTAATTAAAAAAAAAAAAAGGATAAATGTTTTTCTTCAAAGTAAACAATACATCACATACGTATGATGATGTGACGTGAAAAGTAATTGTTCGGCAGGCTAAAAGGGAATATCAGTATATTTTTTGCTCATGTTATTTTTACATACTTTTAATTCCGAATAAGGAGTTTAAAAAAAAGGTTCAAGAACTTTTGAAATTGATAAGGACATCGGATCATAAGGTGCCGATTCCAAATCTGCGATTAGTTTGGCTCTTAGATCAATCATTTAACTGGTGCCGTAGCACACATACACACAACTTTGCTTATATATAAATATATATATACACATATATATATAGTATAAATTTTTATTTATACAAACATTTTGGCTACATATGTGCATACATGTTTCATCTGTGACTTTATTCAAAGTCCAGCTTCCTCAGGCCTCGGTAGATATAAATGACGAAGTTGAATAAAGTTGCAGTTAAAAACATCTATGCACATACGTAGCCAAAGTTTTTGTATAAATCAAGATTTATACTAAAATACAGATCTACTTGTTATTGAGCACTACTTTATAAACATTGTAGCTTCATATAAACACTAATATATACAGGGATTGGATAAAATAATGGAAACACCTTTTGAATTTTGCATAAATTTTAAAACACTTAAAAATTAAAAAAAACAACAAACAAACAAACAAAATGTTGGTTTCATTTTGTTTTGTTTTTTATTTATGTTTATTGTTGTCCTGAATTAATTGTTAAAATTTATTTTTCATTTCAGATAGTGCATATTAGTGAGAAAAATTTAAATGACAGATTTATCAGATTTCCAAAGAGAGCAGATTGTTGGTGCTCGTATGGCAGGTGGTATTGTAACGAAAGTGGCTGAGATGGTGGCCGTATTGATAGGAACTGTCTCGAGGGTAATGACAGCCTATGAAAAAGAAGGGAAAACATCCTCCTCTAAACAAAATTCTGGAAGAAAGCCGAAGCTGTCTGAAAGAGATTGGAGAGCCCTTGTAAGGATTGTGAAGAAAGGGCAGAAAACCACGGCACCTAAAATTACAGCAGAGCTTAACAATAATCTGGATAATCCCGTGTCAACAAAAACTGCCGAGAGCTTCACAAGACTGGATTTATTTAAAATTTCAAGGTGTTTCCATTATTTTGTCCACCCTGTATATATATATATATATATATACATATACATACATATAACCTAAATTAAAAGACATGAGCAAAATAAAAGTATCAGATTTAATGCAGGAGCAGCTATTCTAAAATTGTATCATCAATGTACACAATTTAAATGTCCTCTCTAACACACACACACACACACACACACACACACACACGTTAAAAGAGAACAAAAAGTAAAACAAGTTCTGTGGAATTAGGTTAATGCATTTAAATACTAAGTAGTGAACAAAAAAAGAAACGAATGTCAAGATCAAAACTACATCCTGTGAATATGGCTTTTCATAGCCTGTGGCTGGTAAGGCAACACTTTTTGCGGACAAGTGAATCTCATCAAATTAAATGAGGTTAAAAGAGAAAAATAAAATTAAAAGTTAAAAAAAAACAAAACTTTCTATTGTATAGAATCACATGAATGTAGAAACCTGGCCCCTGTGCAAAGACGATCTTCACACACTCGAGGTCTTTGACATGTACTACCTTTCGACGCCTCTGTCTCTCTGACCAAATCCCAAACCGCACCACCCATGCAAGATGCAGGGACTCTTCTGAAAAGGAAACTTTGCTGGTTTGATCACATTCTTCGACACCGTGAGGAAGAATTCATCCACAAGTTGGTAGCCCCAATCGCACCCGGTGGTTTGAGGAAGAACAGAGGCGGTCAACTGAAGACTTGGATTGGGACAGTTTAGAAAGACATAGAGCTGGTAGCTCCCCCCCCCCTCTGCGTTTTTTGTACTTGTCGCTGGAACCGGAAATGGCTGAAGTATGCTGAGGACTCAGTTGCCAATCGGCGGGGATGAATCACCTTGACGCAGGACATGGTGAACTTATTTGGAGCTGGCTCAACCCACCCCAGGTGAATGCTGTTACAGTTTACAGTTACTAGGTATTTTCATTAAAATAAAAACTATACGCAGCTCATTTGCTAAGACTACTTAGTCTATTTATCTTCCTCCCACAAGGTAAGATGCGACACAAGATCGGGAAAGTGGGATTTGAAAAACCAGCGCCCGAGAATTTGGGCACTCTGGTCATTTAAAAATTGCCTGGGCAGCCCCGTCGACATTCCCCGGTAGGTGCGCCTCAGGCGATTAGCAATAAACTAATCCCTTCTCAAAGCCTGGGAGGGCTCACAATGCTTTAAATACAGAAAATTAGTCAATCATCATAATAATCATAACAACTAGCAGGAACCTGTGGAAATGCCATGGTATTTTCTACATCAGTCTGTATAATAATAATATTCCTTTTGAAATAAATGTCTGGCAGGTTTGTATTATTCAGACTATGTTATTTTCACAATGTTTCGGCTGATGTAACCCCGACCTTATAATATATCCACATATAAAGTTTTTTTTAAATTATATAAGAAAACTTTCAATTGTCTCATGTATACAGAAAGAGATATTAAGTAATCACTCATAATATATATATATATATATATATATATATATATATATATATATATATATATTTTCTTTGTAGTACAAAACTTTATAATGGCATGAAAGAGACAATATTTATTAATCATGATGAATTAAGAATTAAAAAGATGAAAGGGCAGCTGACCGGTTTCGTACCTCACTCAACAGAGCTAAATATTGAGGTATCGTGTAAAAAATATAATAAAGATGCTATGAGAATTATAGCGAGGGAAAGGGGTAAAAAAAAATTTTTTTTTTTAAAGTTTAATCAAATAGAAACAACATTAAGCCCGAGGAGATTTTCTCTTTGCTTGCAAAGAGAAGGTCTCAAGGACTTAATATAGATTGTTTCTAGGATCTTGAGATTATTACAAATACTTATGGTTAGTCGATAGCCGAACGTCTTATAAATAATCGCACCTGTGCCTCTAATTTCAGTGTCAACTTATTCTCCATTCTTAGTAAGTCGCAGTCTCCCTATCATCTCAAGATTTTGCTTTTGGACACTCATAAATCGAAATCGATGGGAGAGTCCATCATCATATTACACAATGCTTAGAGCAAACTACATCACCCTTTTATTTATAAAACACTAGCAGAAAGACCAGACGTTGATCAGGATTTAATAAGGATTACTACTATGTACTTTTTCACTATAATTATAACACCATATTACTTTCTTTGTTTTTACTGCCCCCCTCCTCTTCTTCCATTTCGTCCCCTCATATTATTGGAAGAAACTGGAATGATGGAAAAGTCTCTGAATTAGTGTCTTATACATATGATGTAAATTTCATTAAAATCGGATATACTATTCGAAATTTTAAGGGGGATTCTGTCCCCATGGATCACTTAGAGGTGGGGGGCATGTAGATATTTGGCACATAGAGAGCAACATTCAGGGCCACTTCCATTGTCTTCCCAGAAAATTTTATACATATGATTTAAATTTCATAAAAATAGGATATATTTGAAGTTTTAAAGAGATTATGCTCTTATAGACCCCTAAAGGGTAAATTTTACATAAGAATACACTTTTAGATTTTGTGTAGATCGAACCTTTCTTTCTATAGGGAGCACACAGACATTGAGTTTTGTATATACAGATGAAAATATAATTCATCTAGAAAATAGATATTTATTATACTACAGCTAAGTCAATGAACGTTTGTTTCCCTAAGGCTTTTTTCCAATAGATTTTAATCACACAAAAAACATGCTAAAATATACCTTAGTTCGTGGATTTTGTTTGAAAATCTATCCCTTATATATATATATATATATATATATATATATAGCCCCTCTCACTCTATATTGATTCAACCACTCTAATATTTCTTAATGTCTCTATAAGCATTTAGAGAAAGAGTGACCGTTTTCAGCATTGTCATCTAATTTATGTGTTTGCGGTACCTTCAGACACTATGTAAATTAGATGGCAAAATAATAAGACTTTACTTAATATACTACTTTACTTACTATATTATTCTTAAGGATAAACAGACTTATTAATTTTAGTTATGCAAAAAAATGTCTTAACCAAATCTATCACAGTTTTTTAATTTTTGAATGAAATGAAAGTAGAATAAATAGTAGTAATGGTTGTGACCCAAATTGTAAGGATATCACCAACTGCCATTAGCTTTAAGACATAGCTCATTGAGTAAAACTAATTCGAGCTCCCGGCACTTGACAATGTTTACATTGAGATATCACTTACATTCAGTTAGTGTCGTATGACAGCGCAGAGGTAGAGGCACTGAGTTTCAATCTTGGCCTGAGGCACTAGCTGGTCTAGCCGCACTGAAGAGCTGTGATACAGCAAAACAGTCTGTATGTGGATGACTAAATATATATATATATATATATGAAAGAGAAAGTTTGTTTGTTTGTTATAGAAGTCGATATGTTAACAGTTTGAAAATTCAAATTAGTTTTAATAAGAATTAAATTTTTCAAGGAATTTCATGACGCCATTAAAATTTCTCTAATTATATCTGGAGTAACTAGTGTTCAATTATCGTTTCCTATTATCGCTTACCAGGGATGCAATTAAAAACAAAGACTTATCTCAAGTAAAATTTTACGAAGAATGCAATCATCATCATCAACCGGTTTATTTGTTGAATCAGGCCACAATTAATCCTCTGATAAGATTGGGGCCTGATTGTCTAGTCTCGATCTAAGTCTTCCCCTTCATTCTTGTCTTTGGTAAGGTCTGATGGAATCCATACCCATGGCTTTCCTATCACGTTTGACCACGTCCTCCAAGGCAACTTGGGTCTGCCAGTGGTGGTCTTCTCTGCTGGCACATTCAATTGTCGGACTTTAGTTTGTAATAATTTTGAATTAGTTTTTTTTTTTTTCAATATTGTGGGGTCAGCATTCACGCTGGATATCCATAAACAGTAAAGATGATGTCTTACTTTATTTTAGAAATTAAAAAAAAGATAAAACTGATATGAGGTTCAACACCGGGTGAAAGCTAGTTACTTATAAATCTGAAGCAAACCTAATCAAACTGGGTCTGTTATTTTTCATAAAAAGGCATTCAATAGACAACAGTTTAGTAATTATAAAAGAAAATAGGAGTGAAACTAATTTTAACTTAATATTTTTGCAGAAGTTAAAAATTTTGTTAATAATTTTGTATAGATTCCATTTTTATTTTTTGGGTTTGTATTGTTTTTAATTTACTTTATTAACTACTTTTAAGCAGCCGTGTGGGTGGAATTCAGCTTAGAAAATCTGCTCCCTTCCTCCAGTAGTGGGAGGGGGGGGGGGGTAAAAAATAAATAAAACCAAAATAAATAAATAAATAAGTTTTTAAAAATTGCCAACTCCAGATTCCGCCCAGACATATGCAACTATTGCAAGCTGTCTATATTTTCGTTAAATAAGACTAGCCGAACAGTTAACTTAATACTGAATGACATTGCTCTACTTCGGTAACTTTAAATAGCATTAGGTCATTCTATTGTTACCAAATATTGTTAGATATTCTTTCTGGTTAGATACATTATAGCTTTGATGTTTATGTTTGCTGAAGTTCATGTGCACAGTTGGTACATAAAAAGGTATGGTAAATATTTATAGTCAACAGTGGGTGTCAGAAAAGGAGGTGAATGTATAATGTTATTTAAAGGCCACATGTTGCCTAGGGTCTGTGTCATAAATGTCTATGATTTAAGATAATAGGACAGTCATGTCAGAACAATGTATTTGATGGTATTAAACTGCATCCTACCACAGTAAGATGTGGCACAAGGCCGGAAGGTGGGGATAGAAAGGCCAGCGCACCAGAGGTAATGCACTCTGACCCCACAAAACATGCCTGAGCAGCCCTGTCAGCATTTTTTGATAGGGGCGCCTCAGGTGATACACCAACCTCTTTTAAAAGAGAAAGGTAAACCCTGGGAGGATGGAACTCCTAAGACTAATCGGAGCAAGAGAACAGGACAGCTGGTGCCGCAGCGGTCCACCATTTCAAACTGATTGTCGAGGACATGTCCTTGATTGGTATGAAATTTTCAAAAGAATTTTAGCATATATTTGATATCAGTACATTGGTTATTAAACAATTAAATGGCTTAATGAACCTGTCTAAAGAAGCTGAGGAATCTAGAAAAACGGATTAATATTAACTTTAAAAAAAAAAAAAAAAAAAAAAAAAGACTCTTCCACAAATTTATTTTTAAAAAAACTTCTTCATAAACCATACTACATAACTCAGCATAGAACGACCATCTTTAAACTATTTGGAAAAGCGTTTTAAAACAAGTGTTGAATCATCTCCAGCTGTTGTGGACAATAGCCAAGGTACATCTTTTTTTAATTCAATTTAAAATTCTTTGTCAAAGAAAACATTGAATTTTATGGATTTATATGATACAATGTTTTGAAATAGTGCCAAGCGGCAATTTCTAGGATTCCCATTAAGTTAATATAAATAGGGGTGGGACGTAATGGGTGAAAATTTCAGATTCATGCGAGTAGTATTGTTTTGTGTTCATTTATACATAAATAACACTAAACAATCAAACATTTCAAAAATTTTGAAAAGTTCACAAGGTGCAGACCAATAGTTTTTGGCTATTTTACATTCATGAAAACCCTTTCACAGCCTGAAAATGGTCCTAAATTACAGTACTATATCAGATTTAACCATCTATATCCATTCATAGCTTTTGAGGATGTTTTAGGACCTACAATGTCGCATGAAACCACTTTTTCATCAAAATATGATGGATTTTGAGTCCCGTGGAGCCCTAACGGCTATTTTTGGCCTGCACCTTCTGAATTTTGCAAAATTTTCAAAATGTTTGATTGTTTAGTGTTATTTATGTATAAATGAACACAAAAAAATACTACTTGCATGAATCTGAAATTTTCACCCATTCCGTCCCACCCCTAATATAAACTTAGCACAATATTATTCTAGACACTAAATATAAGAATAAGTCATCCTCACGAGACGTCTGCGCTAGTTGGATCATGTCCTCCGCCGTCAACTGGGAAAGTTCATCTATGAAGAAATTGCCCCAGCTCCCCTACATGGTTGGAAAAAGTAATGTGGTAGACAACAAAACATCTGGCAGATGACCTGGAACCATGGCCATCCCTACTAGTAGGGATGGCCATGCCTGGAACCCAACCGGGCCCCGTGTTTATGGAGTACGCCGCTAGAACATCGAGTGGCTAGAGATCACTCAATCGTTGACTTAAAAATCATCAGGCTTGGTCAGCCTCCGTGAGTGGCGAGTATGGATGGAGTCAGCTCAACTCACCCCAGGTGAATGCTGTTATGTATAAATCTGAAGCAAACTGCTGTTTCAAGTACAAGTCGTATATACTAAATGCGTGAAAAGAAATGTTAATCAATCATCTTTTTTTTACTCAACTAAAATAGTTGTTAGATATTTCTAACGTGAAATTATGAATTCATAAAATATATCAGAAAATGCGTGCCAAACAAAACAATGAATTTATAAAAGAAACAAAAGAGAGGCAATGAACACAAAAATGATCACCGTTTATAACACCAGCATTTTAAGTTATTGTCATAAAAAAAAATTAAATTTCACACCAGCAGAAATAATATTTATGAAATGATTATCTGTTGATTGCTTATTGTTGACTTTTACGGCATATCAACCATCGTTGGGTTATTTTATGCCGAAACTGTACATGTTTTGTATATGTTTGGTTCGAAGATTAATTGGTTTTGTAGGTGTATATTTTGTAAACTATAATTTCTATTTAACCTATAGATGGAGTCCAGACAGGTATTACTACTCAAAGTCAGAGTGGATCTGGGAGTAGGGATAAGTAAAGGATGACTTCACTTTCCAATAGGTCAAAATTATCGCTCGAGTAGTTGATAGGGTTAGGAAATAGGGTAGGCAGAAAAAAGATAAAAAGGGTTGGGGAAAAAATTTAAATTGCTTAAAATATCTCAATAATGGCATATATAGAAAGAGCTTGATGATATAAGAAAGAATCTTTTTAAATTTTTTAAATCTGACTAAAAATAAGGAAGTTATGACTATTTTTGTGCCTCGCACAATTGGATAGTTTCCCCTCTTTAAGATCATATGTGTTTCGTCACATTTTTTACACTAATTTTTCAGTAAAAATGTTATATCTTTGTTAAAACACAAGATTAAGCAATGAAATTTACCATATAAGTGTATTTTTGTACAAGGAATCAGAATGTGCCACTGAAAATCTCCAGAAATTAATGGTTTCCAAGTAATCTGCACTAAGTGCACATAAATATGCTGCAATACCTTAAAAATACCATGTATCCATTAAAAGAAAGAAGCTAGAAAACTCAAAGTTGTATTGTAATACATTTTATGTACAAGAAACTAAAATCTAATACTAGGACTGTTTAAAAATGAATATATTGCAAGATTTCTTTGGCATTAACACCTTCCGCTAACTCACCCCCTTGCCTCTCCAAAATATGAGATTCTACTTTTTTTATTTAGGCAATTACATGTTAACACCCTGAAAAACTTGGCAGAAAGAAAGAAACAAAAACAATTATTTTAGAATTTAGAGTGGGGATCAGTTTCACATAAATATAAATTAATCCCCCATTTCAAGGCCATTCTAGCGTTTTAGGACAGTTAATTATTTTTTCTATGGGAGATAAATCCTGTGCGTTTTTCTTGTTTTGTTTGTTGTTTTTTTAGTTTTTTTTTTAGACGATTATGAGGGTCTTTGTGGGAGGAGGGGGGGGGGGGCTTACCACTTGAACTTCAGGTTATGTGAACACCCTGAAAACTTAGCAGAAAGAAAAAAAAAAAATTAATTTAGAATTTAGAGTGGGGGATAAGTTTCACATATATTTAATGTAGAATAATTCACCATTTCCGAGCCATTCTAGCGTTTTAGGGCATTAATCAATTTTTTTCTATGGAAAATAAATCCTGTGCGTTTTTTTTTTTTTTTTAGACGATTATCTGTGGTTTTAATGGGCTTTTTGTAGGATTAGGGCTTGCTACTCGGACTTAGGGTTAGTGATAAGGTTAAGGAAGGGGTTTTGTTTTAGATGAAGGTTGCCATTCGGACTTAGTGTTAGGGTTAAGGGAGTTTTTTAGGGGGTGGCTTGCCACTCATATTTAAGGTTAATGGTACGATACGTTCAAGAAGGCATTTTTAGGAGGTGGGCTTGTTAGTCGTACCTAGAGTTAGTGGTAGAGTAATTATTTATTTTATAAATTTCACTAAAAGGCAAGAATGGCCGGGAAATCCGAGATCATTTTACATTAAATTTATATGTGAAACTGATCCTCCACTCTAAATTCTAAATTATTTTTTTTTTTCTATTTTCGCCAAGACTTTAAGAGTGTTCACACGTAATCGCCTAAAAAAGTAGAATCTTATTTTTTTTTTTAAATTGGCGACTAGAAAGTCATTACTACTAGAAGTTCGAAAGTTGAGTGAAAACCAGTATTTCTTGAAGTATTTTTTTTATAAAAGAACCAAATAGGATTAACACAAAAAGCATTTTTGTCTTACTTTTAAAAGAAGTTTATAAACGAATTTTACAAGACTAGCTGCTGCTAATTGATTGTTATATCAGCAATACTAGTAGTCATTGTTGACTTTCGCTCAAAAAAAGGACAATATTTTTTCGGATAAGGTAATTTAAAATTACTATTACCGAAAGACAAAACAACGTACAATTATAATTTTACTGCATAAAAAAAGTTTAAAGATTAATTTATTTACTAGTTGGGGTACGAAAAATGTAACAACATTTTCTATATTCATATTTTCAAATTCGTTCTCGAATGAAAATAAACAAAAATCGCCTCGTGTTTATAGCTGCTATTACTGCTGCTACTACAATCAGTTTTTCAAACTATAAATAGAAAACTTCTTTTTTTTTCGGATAGGGTAATGAAATATTATTACTACCAAAAGAGAACACATATATACAATTATAATTTTAATGCATAAAAAAGTAAAAAGATTGATTTAGTTACTAATTGGGCGATGTAAATGTATTTTTTCGAAAATGTTCAACCGACGTCATGTTGAAGGATTATTTTTTAAATTAAAAAAAATGAATGAGCCGAATTACTTCATACACTGACAAACATTAAAAGTGATGCTTCCCCTAATTGGTTTCCAAATTTCAGGACGAAATTCCGCACAGAGGCATGGTACGAAAGTTTTAAACGATGCGAGGGTAAAAAAAAAAGTGATGTAAATTGCTGAAAATAGTGTTAACATTTTTTTGCCTTTATTTGCTCAAAACTCTTAAAAATATATAATGTATATTATTATTCATGAATGCACCTGAAAGGATATTCATTTCCTAACAAAATGATGGTATTTTGAGCACTTAAAGTGCTTTAGTTTTTAAGATATGACTATTTTAATAGAACTACCCTCAAATCTGTGATTATCCAAACCGTTTTCTGGTCGATGTGTATTGCTAGTTTGAGGCAGTTGAATATTATGCCAGGGTAAATTCTATTTAACCCACAGATAGGACCCTGATAAATACTACCATTCCGGGTCAGAGCGGACCTGGAAGTAATGGTAACTAAGGAGTAACTCCCCACTTCTGAAAACTCCCAAATTCGGGATCCACCACCGGATGAACTTTAAGGGGATACCCAGGACCTGATTATCTGTATAATATCAATATGCATTAAAAGAACAAAAAAACGATATGGTATGTATAAAAGGTGACAGAATCTTCAAAGGTGGAAGGAAACGATACGTAAATGATACCTTTAGGATTTCTCAGCTGTAGGTAAAATAGCAACTTGTGTTCAATTATATAATACACACACCCACACACACAACCAACCAACCACCACCACTTACCAACGCCAAAAGCCATTCGATGGTAAAGGTTAGTAATATTTTCAGTTGAATGATGGAACAGTACTATGAAAGGACAGAGAACTATGATTAATTCACAGGACGACTCGACAGATATTTGTTGACATTGGATTTGAAAACGATCAAGGGAAGCATTCCCACACTAACGTGTCAACAGGTTGAAAGTTCTTGAAAAGAAACTTTGTTCATGGAAGTTTCATTTGATTTTAAGTACATAGAAGAAGAAAGGAAAGTTCTTTGCAGTGTTGGTAAGAAGACGGGGGGGGCATACTGGAAATACTGATAGAGTACAGAAAGAGGCTACAGGGAAGAGAAGAGATAATCTCCCACTAGATTACAAAGTCTATTTTGTACTCTGTCAAGTCAAGAAAGATTGTGATGAGTGACACATCCCCAGATGTGGCAGCAGTACTCCATCTTGGGCCGAATCTGACTCTTATACAAGTATTTCCAATGGACATTGTCTTTCAGCATTAAACAATTTAAAACCCATTGATATGCTATAAAAGCAGACACACCAAACCAAACACTTCTTCCTTTCTTTAAAAAGTTATAACATTCTCTAACATATAAAGTTATCTTGTCGGATTTTCGATGGCAGGCCCAAATAGCAATCCATCTTACATAGCAATACTTGATTCAGTCTAGCCTATTTTTTTGTTTTCGTTCCACTGTGTTATTGGCATGAATATATATTTCGCTTCACTTTTTAAAAAAAATACTTATTCCGGCTAAGAAAACAGACATATTCCCTTACTCATCGAAACAGATTAAAATGGAGGTTATCGTGTTCAATTATACCAAGCTAAATTCACTAAACCGTATTAATATTAACTTTCTAATTATACTTTATTTAAAAACAAAAATAAACATTAACTACAAAAATGGCAAACAGAAAATTAAACTACAAAAATTCCCAGCCAACTCCAGGTGTTCACGTTTGATACATTTAAATTTTATATAAGATTTAATTTCCTATTAAATTTTAAACAAGGAAAATATCTTCTTTTTTTTTTCTACAAACGGCTATGTATTGGCCTTGGTAAATAATACATTGCTTCATTTACTAGGCATTGCCAATGGAAACTAAAAAAAAAATATTTTTGGGAAATAAAACAGACATTTCTTTGCATAAAAGTTCAATTTTATTAGGTTTAAATATTAACAGAAGCGATCGCCAGTTCATTGTTATTCAATAGTGAGATAATAAATAATCTATAGAAATACTTACCAGGCATTCGTTAAGGACCGATTTCGTTCATTGTTAGTGAAGTTTATTATTTCTCAAATTTTGTCATCGATAGCTTTAAATCTGACAACGTCAATATTTAATTCTGACTAGCCAATTTTTCTTTTTTGTTGTAGCACCATGTTTTTAACAAGAAAAAAAATATACGTCAATTTAAATTCTTTGCAAATTTATCTTGTAATACTGATTTTAGACTTAGGGAAATTCATTTTTTTTTTGCCACAAGCATTGTCTGTTTGCAGCTCATTAAAAGTATCATGTTGTCTTTTCATTCAACTAGTCAAGAGATTAAAAATAAAGGATGATAATATTCATCAATATTTCCAGAAATAGTACAAGAGTAGCTGTTCTTTGTCATTAAATAAGTCAAATCCCTCAATGTCAACAAGGATCAGTTGAGTGCTGAGTAATGTTTTTTTTGTTTTTTTCATTCTTTTCCAAAATTAACTATCTTAATAGCCTTATCAGACTCATTCATTAGTGCATGAAAAACTACATAAGTATACGGATTTATATTCAGTTCCTTTCTTAGATTATAACTACATGATAGATTTGAAAAGGTTAATAATGTTACATTCTATAATGTTAGATTCTATTCTATGCAACAGCAAGTAAATATATTGATGTATATCGGAGAGAAACACTGATCACTATCTATCATATCAAGAAATCATTATCTATCATATCAAGAAATTAATTAGGTTTTAAAACTGGTTCAGGTATCTGTCACCTGCCACGTTGACCAATCTTTCATTATCTAAGAACATAGAAAGTACTTGAAGAAAAGGTATAAACCAGCCGGTCAGAGATTATCATATTCGGTCTAACGTCTGTTTTACATGCTGGCATTTGTTGTACAACTTTTAAGAATTGACTTCCAAACTAACCTATCTCTGGGAAGATCTTTATTTATCCCTCTTTTTCTCAAATCAACTTAAAACTTTCTCCCATCTTTTCCTTGGCCTTCCCATGTGAACTGAACCTGCTACCTCAACTGTTCAACAGAATAACTTATCCATTCTTTCAACGTGGCCATACCATTGACGTCTCCTGTTCTGCACACATCTCCCTATACTGTTGAAATTTTATCTTTTTCTAAAGTCATCAGATCGAAGTGTCTTTAAGACTCACATTACACAGCCATTGTATCATTCTCATAAGATTCCTCTCCATGCAATGTATGTCCTCAATTCTCACTGGCCAGGTTGACCTTCAATACATCACACTGTAGGCACATGCCTGATAGAATCTTCCTTTGGTCAACAATGATAATGCTATACTTGTTCGTAAAGACAGATGTTCCCTGAACTTACCCCATTTATTACTAATTTGTGCAATCAGCAAAGCACCTGCTCTACCCTGTGCTCTAATAGTATCACCAAGGTAACAAAACTTCTGAACAACCTCAATAGCTGTGCCATCTAGATATACTTTCTCCACACATAGCGCCCACTCAAAACAACAGTCAACCCAGAAAACAGCAATTATTCCCCCTTTGTCAGAAACATCACTCATTGAATGCAAGGACTAAAGGACAAAATAGGGGGGGGGGAGTTATGAGACTGCCAAAAGTAAACACAAGGTCCACTTTTTTTACTGTCTATCTATTTAAACAATCAACTCAAAATGACCAAATAAGAAGCTAGTATCTCCGAGAATGAGCTGATGAGAAATACTTCACGCGTGTGTGCTAAAGAATAGAAAGAAAACAACAAAACTAATCGTTATCAAGACAAACAACTGGAGCATTTTTTTTTTTTTATTACAAGGTCTCCGACACATGCAAATCTGGCTTGAGGATAAGTCAAAGGGGATTACACAGCTCGACCATAAGCTACTCACAAAAATTAGAAATCGTAGATGAGACAGCATTATGAAACGTCTACCGTTAATTTGTTTTCTTTGCAAAAGGTTGTCAACCTCCAGATTTTCCTTTGTTGTTGTTGTTGCTGCTGATGCAATGATGTACACCCTGATCGGATTGAGCTGGCTCTTTCTCTTGCCCACACTGCATCCTGAACGATGGCAGTCCATTTACAATGGTCCTGCACAACGTCAAACAAAATGACTAACCAATCGTGATTCGACCGTCAAAGGCCAACCACCTGTGGACCTGAGAGCTCAACCAAATTCTCCTTCATGGTGGTCACCCAAGTCCTCAGCTGTCCCCTGATATGCTTGCACCACCCAGGCAAAGAAGTATTGATTTACTCCTCTCCAGGAGTTAGGCACAAGGCCAGTTTTTATCTTACTCCCACAAGTAAGATGTGATCCAAGGTCGGGTCGGGAAAGTGGGGTTTAAAAATTGCCTGGGAAGCCCCGTCGGCATTCCCCGGTAGGGGCGCCTCAGGCAGTAAGCAATAAACTTACTCCTCCCCAAAGAGGGGAGGCAAAGCCTGGGAAGGTGGACCTCCCAGAACTGCACAGAACAGACCCATTGACCGGCATAAATCAAGATCCGAAGGCCAAGACAACACCAGTATGGTGTGCAGTATCCATCGGAACAGATACTACACTTTGATCTTAAAGGCCATTGTGAACTAATTCTCCCTCTGGGTAAACAACTGTATGCCCTAACCATCAAAACGTCGCTGTAACAGGACAGATGGCAGAGACCTTAGATTGAGGTGATGGTGGAGAACAGAAGTCGGAACACAGTCGATCCGCCGGCAATGCAAAATATGGTGGATGGAGTCATTGTCAAAAAAATTAAAACTTAATTTTAATTGTTCTAATTAAATGTAATTTGTAATTAACTGAACAAGTCAGCCATCTCTCACTTAGCTATCTATGTATTTATCTCGCCCTCACTGTATGTTGATTAAACCACTCTATTATTTTTAATGTCTGAGTATTTAGAGAAAGAGTGACTGTTTTTTTTTTCAGCATTACTCGTGAATTGCTTTAATTAACCATCTCATTTACATAGTAAGTTTGTACACACTGTAACCATGTATGTAAATTAGATGGTTAAATAATAAGTCTCTTTACTTAATATTTTTAGTTATGCAAGAAGATCGTTTCAACAGACATGTCAGAGTTTATGAATTTTCAAATGAAATCAAAGTGAAATAAATAATGCTAGTGGTCATCATCCAACAGGACACGTGTATGTATATATGAGGGAGTAAATATGAACTAAAAATTTCAGACAAAATCGAAAATTAGTTCATGGAATAGTGGATAAGCATGGCAACATACTAGTATAAATAAGGACAGAAATACATCATTAAAGCTGAACCAAGATATGTTGGTCGATTAATTCGACCATTAAATGAATATGGTCGAACGAATTGATTGAAATATCTTGGTTCAGCTTTAATGATGAGCTTGTGTCCTTATTTCTACTAGTATGTTGCCTCGCTTACCCACAATTCTATAAACCAATTTTCCATATATATATAATTTCTGATTTTGTTTGGTAAAAAGAAATCCAACAGAGTTCTCAATTATTGAATAATAAGAGCATAATATTTATTTATTAATAATATTAGAGAAGATCAGATCAAATCAACATGGTATTGGTACCATAGGTTTCAAACTGGGGGATGGCTGAAGATAGCCGGTGAGTTATTTATAAATATTAATAAAACTCAAAAGAACACTTTTTTATTCTGGGTCTCTTCCCCGGCTTGAAACTTCTAGTACCATGTTGATTTGATCTGATCTTCTGTAATATTATTAATAAATATATATGCACAATTGTAAATATCTGCAAGTTATCCCCTCTTCTGTGTGCGGATACTTTATTAAAAAGGGGTGCATACACCGTTTATGCCGCAGTTATTTAGGTGTTATTGTAACGATAATTGTGATTTGTGAAAACAGTCAACTTTGATGGGAAAGGAGGTAAGAACACTTAAATTTTCTTTATTTGTTTAGATGTTTTTTGGGGTATGTCAAGTTTTATAGGAAATAATTTATTGTTGAACGAAGAGTAGACAATGATGAGAAATGCAGATAAGGGAAAAGAAGAACTCTCAAGCATATTCTGTCCAACTGTAACTTAGCACGAAGTTGGTACATATGGGAGTATAACTAAGTCCTGAAAATAATAGAAAAGCTACTACATCAGAAAGTAGAGAAGCTGAATGAAGGAAAATTACCAAAAAATAGAGAAGATGAAGAAGATGAACTTTCATAGAACTAGAACAATATGCATAGCGAAAAGTCATTCAAGGATACAGTTAACTGATGAAAGATGGCAAGGAAAATGGAATCTGGCAGTAGACCTCTAGAATACGTTGATCTTCCCACTAGTTCTTACACAGCAGAGACATTGCAGTGTAAAATGAGGAAAAGAAGATTGGAATTATGTTGAAGCTGACTGTACCCTGGGAGGATAATTTTGCAATTGCAAAAGATAGAAAGGATGGGAGATGTGGTGATCTATTGACTGAGTGCCAGGAAAAAAGATGGAATGTTGAGTATTGTCATTTGGCTGTGGGAGCTTGAGGATATGTTGAGCGGATGCTAATCAACTTACTGCAGCATCATTTTTGTTGTACAAACACAGAGGTAAAGAACTTTACAACAGACATACAAGAAGCAGCAGAGAATGCATTATACTGAATCGGGTTGAAAAGAAATGGTGAGTCTTGGACAGAAAAGTAGCTTACACCAGTACGAATATGACCTCCTATGGAAGGATCCCCACAACTTCAGAAATTCAGTAGTAGAGTAGGGGGTCAAAACTGGGAAATGGTTCCTCCTGATGATCTTGGTATTGGATTCAATTGTAGAGCTGTTAGCTACTGCACACTGTAAGCGGTGCATACAAATTATTTTCCATGTTGCGCTACTTGCGAAATAAGCAAATTCTTCACAAGTCATTTCTCATTTTTTTGCAAGTGCTACCGTTACAATAATTCTTTGCATGAAGATTGATCTATGTGGTTGTAGCAGAGAACGGAGGGAGAGAATAACCTCATGCCATGTACATTTGTATTAAGGAGGCACCATTTTGAAAAGAAAAAAAAGAAAAAAGAAAGATGGTGTACATAGCAAACGCAATAGTCATAACCCTCAATTCACGAATGTAAATTCTCTCATCCTATTGTATCTGCTAGAGCCAATCGATGTCTTCTTATGCATCATAAAAATCAGATGCAATTTAACTAACAGCAGCATTCTTTTATTTTTTCCAATTACAGGCTTGCAGTTGATTGGAAGACACGCCGTCCATTGTTGGTAGGAAAGATCCGATACCATCCGTACCCTGAAGCTAGGTCTTACAATCTAATAAAATCATTAATACATAGCATCTACTCGGAATGGTTGTAACAAAAGCGGATGATGTAAACATTTTGGTTTTTATTTCTAGCAAATGTCTTTCTTTTTACCTAACATCAGTCAGTTTTAACATCAGTCCTAAAGATTTTTTTTTTACTTTTATTGACCCCCAAACAAGACATACTGCCACTGAGATATAAGGGGCTACTGTGAATTGGGTCAGATTTATAGGGGACATCCTAAGTGGTGAATTGTGCAATGAGAGGTTTGTTTAAATGTGATGTAAATTCCTGCATGTTGGGGGAAACAGGGAGCAGGGGGGGGGGGAATTCCAAAGACAAGCGGTTTGAGGAAAGAAGCTAAAAGGAGTAAAAAGTTTTCCGACATCTGGGGACCTCTACAGTGAAGTGATGGGATTTTTCAATTGTTAAGTTCTAGGGGTCATCGTATTATTTGATCATGTGACAAGTGTTAAAGCTGTGCAGTCGGCAATTCAAATGCTTGACTCTGTAAGAATAGAGGATTTGTTATCCCCGATTCTTAATTTAATGAAACGAAATTGAATTAATGAAACAAACGAAACCTTATTTACAACAACAAACGTAAGGGGTTTATTCGTATATTTGAGGTTACCTATACCGTTTGGTATAGGTAGAAAGAAACTTAGGACTGTGTCCGAAAGAAGAGGAAGAAGTTCAAATATCTTCAGGCGAAGATAGCAGCCGCCGTGAGAGTCCAGTGGACAAGGAGGCAGGAGAGAGGCTGAGGCGATCCGTCCTGGCTGGTGCCTGGGTACCGTCTGGAGATCATCTGCATATCCTAAGGGAACTCAAGTAGTCCCTTAGGGAACTAATGATATCATGAGCCCTGCGAGCTGATTGGCCAAACCAGTTCACAGGGACACTGATACACATTACAAAGTAACTCTATGACTGCTACAACTCTGTCATCTGAAATTTTAAAAGGTCCGATACCAATCTAAGAAATCTTCTACCCATATTAACAATTTATATATACTACAAACAACTCAGAACTAAATAGACACCACATAACATAATTTATACCTTTTTTTCTTTTTTTTTAATTTGAAACCTTATATTTTATACTAATTGACATTTTTATGTTTCAGATATCAATATGTCTATCATGTATTGGCAAGAAACATTGGGATTGTCAGAGGGGTCATATTGAGGGTCAATCTGAAAGTGAACAGCTGAATCCACTTCAGATTGACTCACAATATGGCCCCAGTGGAATCCAGAGGTTTATGGCGACTTGCCATAAACCTCGGGATTCCACTTTACTCTGTTAAACTGTCCAATTCATCAGAAAAAGCGAGAGAATAGAATCAATATTTCACCCAGGTCGACCAGAACCTTTTGATATCAATTTTCGTTATTAATGATAATAAGGGTGTCTATTTATTTATTTATAGTCTGTGTATTTATAGTTATGTCTGTATTATTTATAGTGTTTTGATTTTAAAGAGGATGAGTCTGTTTGTCAAGGCTCTGTGATATTCTATTTTATTTTTTTATTTCTATGAACACAATCTAAATTCAATTTAAAAAAAAATTAAATTAAAAAGTGATATTTGACAAAAACGCGTAACATTAAATAAAGATCTTTGCCATTAAGTTGTGGTCACCATTTTTTGAAAAAGTGATCATCACTTAATGACACAAAGATTGATATTCAGACAGACTCCTAAAGCGATGAATTTGCTCAGACTCCTAGACTCGCTGAAATACAGTGCTACCCAATTGGAAGCACGTTCTGGTTTTTCTCAAACTGTAAGCGCAGACACAATCAACCTTGAAGAGTTAATCAAACCTAATTTGTTCCAACCGACTCATACGCAATAATACTTAATTAAAGGGACTTCTTAGCTATTCATACTGAATGATCAGGAAGCAATGGAAAAATTGTGACTACGAACAATTCTGCTTTGGAATAATAAACTGACATTTATCTTACGTAGATAGATGTTACTATAACATGATTTAGAAGGGTAATTTCTTAGCAACATATATCTTCTATGAAATAGGGGTTATCCAACACCAATATTGATAAATATCCAAATAACATATCACTTTTTTTTTTAGTTCAGTTAGTTCTTAGAGATCAAGGGGGCCCTCTTCTGGGGCTAGAACTTGATTTTTTTATATTTGAAGGCTCTTTTAAAGATTTATGATGTCTCTTTTTTTTTAAGTGTTGAATACTATGTTTTTCTTTTTTCCCCATTTCTCAAAACTTGACTAAGTAAAGCAGTCGCAAATAATTTTCTTCTCTTTCAATAAAACACTGAACTATGTTATAGTTTCTTTTTCTTCTGGTCTTTGTAAGAATCCGGGGACCAGAATTAAGCAAGTCTGGTGGAATATCCAACTGAGTGTTGTTACTTGTGGTAGCACCATATGAAGGCGCAGTGTTACTTTCCTTATATCAACCAGTGCATAACCATACCGAATTGACCTTTTTATTATCATTATTATTATTATTATTATTATTATTCTGAGAGACATCCTGCCAGTTTCTATTATATTAACATTTGATCAGGGGTTACTTCTAAGGAGAAGTATCCTTATGATCACCAGTATGAAAAACAATATGAACCTTTGAACAAATACAGGGTGTCCCAAAATAATGTATACACCTTTTGGACCGTTATAACTCGTTCAATTTACTGAGTTTGACTTGCAAACAAGATTGATAGAAGATTAACAAACACATAGAAAATTAACTTTTAATAAAGGTAAAGGCTACAATGTTTAAAGCAGGAAACCTGAAACAATTGTAAAAAAATGAGGAAGCAGAATGTGCTCAAGTACCAGAGTAAATATTAGAGATTGGCATATATATTGAACTAGCAGGATCTGTGTCCCGACATTGCCTAGGAAAATTGAGTAAACCAAGAAACTACTGCTCCCAATTATTTGTTTTGACTTGTTTTCTTAGCCGCAGTGTGTGGGGGGTGCTGTGTTTTTAATTTGCAATTTATAACTAGATCGCAACTCATTGAAAATCAAGTAAGTCCACACAGATATAAATTAACTGTCATTCAGCCTTCATTTTCACAATATAAAAAATATTAGTAAATAGGACTATGTATTATCTAAATTAATAAATGTGAAAGCTTTTTTTCATTCATCACGCCAATATTACCATAAAAAAGGATTACTGTTATTTAAATCAATAGTATAACATAGTAATTTTAAATACTGTATATATAGTAGAGACGAAAAACCCAAACACAGCTCTTTGCATGCCTAATTTGCATTACTACTTTTTAAAGAGTTCATAATAAATTAATGTTTAGTGTTATTCATTTGTAATTTTATTGTCCTATTTTTCTTATATATGTGCAATAGTTTTGTAGATATAAACAGCAATTAATTAAAGTGATCTAATAAAACAAAGAATAAATTAATAAATTTCTATCAAAATTATCAAAATCTTAATATTTATTTATATGAATAAATGCGAAAGTTTTTGTCTCGTGTTTACAACAAACCTATTATTTAACATTATTGTTTAGAGTATTTCAAGTAGTGAACTTTGTGAAGCAATAGCAAGCTTGGCAAAGCCAGTTAGTAGTAAAATAAAAACAATAATTGAAATTGAATACCATAGAAACAAAAAGTTCATTAATGAGATGTACTTTTGGAAAACAATACGTAAATTAGTTAACCGTATGATTTTGATTTCATACGCATGATCAGTATATTAAAAACGATTGTTCTTCCATTGTGCGTTTAAATCTCATTGTTACAGCGGGAAACAACTTATAAAGATGAATGGCCAATTTTTTTATTTTTTATTTTTATTCCAAAAGCTTTCAAGAATTCTTCTACTTGAGCAATTTATCTTATTTGGCCAATAACTCATCAATACCCAGGCTAACTCGAAGCAGTAAAAAAAGTAAAGCACTCAAACACCCTCCAGGGTTGGCAATGGAAGACATTGCTGATGGAGAGCAGAATTAAGTGCTTCTCCTCTCACTCTACACTGAAGATTGGACATCACAAGTATTTCTCGGAATAATGGACTCCTTTTATCAGGAATTACTTAATAACATGAATAATCATTGTCATAGAGCAACCCAAGAGAAATGCATGTTAAGTTACTATTATGCCATGTAATCTGAAAATAGTTTTCTATAATGATTCTTAATCGTAAAATAAGCAAATTTGTTTATCCTGTCAGGTAGAAAAACACATAAATTGATATGACTCTTAAAATACATTAAGACAACAAAATATTTAGAATGCTTTATTATATTACAAAGAAGCTTATAAACCAAATGAAACAAGACAAAACTAATCGATAATAAGACAAAACTAATCGATAAGAAGACAAAATAAATGCTACCTCAAACATAAGCGTCTCTCTTTCTCTCTCTAATACCCTTAGGTGCCGAGAACACACATACGTTCACTTTTACTATCTAGATGAGAAATAAACAGTAAGAAATATTAAATCTATGTACACTATTACATTTCTTCAGATAAAAATGTCTAGATCAAATTGACATCAACGATACAGAAAATAAGGTAATAATCCAATAGGTATAATCAACAAATGGTGGAATATCATTTTTAGATTTTTGATATTTCAGGCAAATCCAAATAAATTTCAAGTGTTTTTTAGATGCATCTGACACGCTTAACATTTAAAAAGAATTTTCATCAAATAACATTTTCAGATGCGTCCAAGAGGCTCCGTCCGTCCGTTAAACTTAAATTTAAAAAAGCATTTTTCATCAATACATTCTCAGATCGAATGGGTGGATCTAAAGAGTGTGCGTTCATGTTTTTATATGAATTGATGCGTCTAAAGAATGTCCGTTCACGTTATAAAATAAATGGATGTGTCTACAGAATGTCCGTTCACGTTTTTAAATATATAGAGGAGTCTTAAGAATGCCCATTCACAGTTTTAAATAAATGGATGCGTTTAAAGAATGTCCGTTCACGTTTTTAAATAAATAGATGCGTCTAAAGAATGTCTGTTTACGTTTTTGAATAAATGGATGCGTCTAAAGAATATCCGTTCATGTTTTTGAATAATTCGGTGCGTTTAAAGAATGTCCGTTCACGTTTTTAAATAAATAGATGCTTCTAAAGAATGTCCATTCATGTTTAAAATAAATGGATGTGTCTAAAGAATGTCCGTACACGGTTTTAAATAAATGGATGCATCTTAAAAATGTTCGTTCATGTTTTTAAATAAAAAAGCCTTACAAATTAATAAATACGGCTGCATATAAAAATTCCAATGATTCTAATCAGAGAGCGAAAGAGAGAGAAAAAGATCTCATTTATCAAACAAATTACTAAAGTGGAGATTTCCTATTGAATTAAATCGAGTCGTACAGAAAAAGAAAACCAATCAGATGAAAAAAAAAAAAGAAAAGTTTATAAAAGTTAGAATTAATGTGCTTGATCAAAGTACATTAATTGTTAATGTAATCTGCAAGATTACATTAAGCAAACAATACAAAAAATAAATTACTAATTCTTTAAAATTTGTTTTAAAAAACTACAAATACACAATATTTAATGGATTTAAAAAGAGTCAGAAAATTCAAATTTACTATTTAAGGATTTTGATATAAAATTTGTTGCAATGACGTTAACCCTGGTCGGGCTCAGCAGGCTTCTTCCCTGGTATGCACCATGCCCTATCCAATGCACGTTGTTGATGAGCAAGGTTGCATCAGATGATTAACCAACTGCAATTCCATCGTCAAAGACCACATACTTGTAGACCTGAGAGTTCACTCAAGTCCTTCCTAATAGTTGTTAACCAAGTCCTCAGCTGGCCACCAATATGTTTGTGTTACCCAGACAGAAAGGTAGGGAGGATTGTGTTCCAAATTCATTCCCTCTTTAGGCAATGAGCCGTATGTCCGATATAAAAACTTGTATAATAATATATATATTGCTGGAACCACCGAAGATATTGCTAAAAAAAGACAGACAGCAGAAACTTGAAGCATTGGCATAGAACAGCAGTCGGGACACTTCCAACTTCTGCCGATCGCCCACCCTCATTGGCCATGCCTCGCAAACATAGAGGATTGTCCGGATGATAGATTGGTAGACACGCCCTTTGGTTGATATTGAAATCTCCTGACGCCCCCACAAAGACCATTGAAAGTGCATCAAAGCAGAACTAGTGGCCCCAACTCAAGGATTAGCTTCAGCCATGCTTTGCTCAGACAGAACACGAACAACTTCACATCTTCCAAACAAACCTCCAGAGAAACCAAGGAGCAGAGAACCTTCATCTTGGAGGTGTTGATGCGCATGCAAAGCACAGCCTATTGCAGTCCATCCAATGCAATCCGCACCTTGTTTCCGGTTGACTTCGACAAGATAAAGTCGTCGACATATTCCAGATCACTTAAATCAATTCTCAAGATACTTATTCCTATGACAGGCACTGACGAATGATAATGATTCATGCCAGGTGGACACCACTGCTTAAACCAACACAAACATCTCTCAAGTGATATTAACACGTCCTGGAACGCGTATTCAGCTTGATTAATATAAACATCTAAAAAATTTGAGAAAAAAAAAGGGGGACATATCTTTGATATTTTCTCTGAGAGGACTTCTCAACTCATAAGGAACGGACATTCTGCCAGCAATAAAACCCCATAAAGGCTGCTTTGTGCACATTAAATGACAGTTGCATTCCCAGTGAATAATACATTCAGCTTTGTTTTAAACTTAAATATTTGAATATGTCAATATAAATTATTCAAATAATTAAGACTAGTTTATACCCGCTCCTTGTGTGGTGTTGGTGCAGTACCTGAGTATGTCAGTTTCCATCTTTACTTAACTTCTACTGTATTATAGCTAGTATGAAAAATATTTACGAAATTTTGTGGAGAAAATATTAGTATTTGCATGAGAGAGTAAGTAACTACGATGAATGTATTTACGTATTGTTTTTATTGGCAAAAAAACAAATTAGAAATGTTTTTAAGCAAAAATAATTCGCTTTAAACTAATGCCAAATGCCCTTTATGCCTATTTTTTTGCGGATTCTAAGACAAAAAATATTCATGTAATGTTTCTTTGATCTCTTTAAATTTATAAAACACATATTCAGCTAAACAAAATCCTTTAGATTTATGTGAGATTCGAACTTGGGTATTTCCATCGTAAAACTACTGCCTTAGTAATGTGTACTCTGCCTATTCCATTTTGTCAACCAACAACAGTTTCTATTTTTGTATGAACAGAGAAACTCTAAAAAATACCATTACTTTAATCAAGGGAGGCGTGAGAGCACTCTATCCCTTAATAGACTTCAAGAATGGCCTATGCTGGAAATCTCATTTCTTTGATCAATCATAACTCAAAAACCAATAAACCAAATTAGTTAAAACTTTGCACAAACTTTTTATTTGATAGGTTCTATAAGTGTGTAGAATTTCAGCATCATTAGTCAAGGCAACCCAGAAATCCAGAAAGTTCAATCATGAAATCATGTTATCTGTGTGTACATACGTACGTATGTGCCACCATGTATCTCATCAACTATTTGATGGATTCAGCTGATTTTTGGCAGAGATAGAGATTCTAGGGTCTAGTTGATGGCATTTTAATTTCAGTTTACCATATACCTTAGTTTTCCAGAAAATTCCAGAAAACCTTAAAAATGACCATTGTATTGAGGCATAGCCTTTACAAAAGTAGTGACATTCCATGATAAATGCCAGTATACTGAAATCATATGCCCTTAATAGGGTTAAGATGAAAATTCATATACACTAAATGTACAAAAGCAAGGAAATTCCCAAATTTTTACACTTTTATTGTCATTAAGGGTATGCGAGCACAACAGGGCTATGTATTTTCCTGGTAGGAATTTTTCTTCAGCGCACCTCACACACTTCATCCACTCATGCATAGAGATTTATACTGTAGTGATGTGATAATGTAATGGTTTGGTTGATATGTAGTCATACCCTTAATTAATGACAATAAAAGTGTAGAAATTTGGGAATTTCCTTGCTTTTGTACATTTAGTGTATATGAATTTTCATCTTAACCCTATTAAGGGCATATGATTTCAGTATACTGGCATTTATTATGGAATAGTATATAGATTTTCACTAGATGATTGAGTAAAGTCAATCTAAAACTTCCCAAGTGACACTTCAGAACTGGTTCAAGAATTTGCTGCAAGCGATCAATAGTTTGTAGGTCCATCAACAGACAAAACACCTGATTGACAATAAAATGCAAAATCTGGATATATCAAGGACTACAGAAGAAAAAAAAAACATCATCATATCCGGCTTAACATCCGTTTTACATGCTGGCATATGTTGGACAGCTTTAAGAAATTGACTTCCAAACTAACCTATCTCTGCCAGGTCTTTATTGATCCCTCTTTCTCTCAAATCCATTTTTATCACTTCCTATGTTTTCTGTGACCTCCCTGTGAACTGAACCTGTTACCTCAACTGTTCTACATCTATTAATCCAAGAACTCTCATCCATTTTTTCAATGTAGCCATATCATCGGAGTCTACTCTTTTGTACACATCTCCTTTATACTGTCCAGATTAATTACACATCCATTGTATCATGCTCATATCATTTTTCTCCAAACAAAGCATGTCCTCAACCATCACTGGCTAGGTTTTACTATTTAAAATATCTTCATGCCACTCTTCAAGTTATATAAATAGTTTTATTTGTAAAAAATGACCAGTCCAGAATTAACTTAGTAATATTTATTGCTTTCTAAAAACTAAAATTCCACTTAAAATAAAAAGAAATGTTAGATCATAGAGATGATTAAAAAGAATAAAGAATTATGAAAAGTATGAAAGAATTCTACAGACCATTTTGAAGAAGAAAAGAGATGTTGGAACATTGATAGCTTTCAAAAAGTTATATTCTGAAAGGGATTACAACAACAACAACAATATAATGGATATTATAATTGAATGGATTATTGAATATTCGCTAATGCTAAATGGATTATTCTGGTTGGATTATTTTCAAACAGACGAACTATTCCACTTAAAATTCTGTATCAGCAGGATTCACTCATTTTTTTATGCATTATTTCTTTAAAAGTGGTGGTAGCAGATTTACCTGTCCAACGAGTTTATTGGACAAAACACAGGTCAAGACATCTTCTCGGAAAAAAAAAATCAATCTCAAACCTTTTACACAAGCTTCCAACATTTAAACTACAGTCTGAAATTTAACCGATTTTCTTTGAAAGCCATTTTCTTATTTGAGGGACAGATTTTTGGTGCTTCTGTCATAAAAAGCCGAAAAAAAGTTTTTTTTGTCTTTTAGTGTAGGAGAGGTAAATAAGGGGCAGGTAACTCTTACCACACTTTTTAAACACGATTTTCTCTGAAATTAGGAAATTTAATCTAACCCTAACCCTAAATTTAATTTAGATTAATAGAACAAAAAAATTGTATTTTATGGAAAAATATTGTTTGAAAGCTGTAACTGATAAGAAGAGTTATCTGCCCCTTATTTACCTCTCCTACACTAAAAGACAAAAAACTTTTTTTTCGGCTTTTTATTACAGAAGGACCAGATTTTTATATGCCGGATGCCCTTCTTGACACCTACCCAGTGAAGTGATGGGGGACCAGTGCTTTTATCGAGACACAATCTCTATGCAATTGCCTACTTCATCTGCCCTTAGTCATGGCGGCAATGAGGTTTACATTTTAGTAACTAATAAGAAATCAAGGCAATAGTCTGACAGCTATAAAACGGTACTATAGTCGGTAGAAAATTGTCTCGAGTACAGAATGGACTTTTGTCATCCTAGTCCACTGATTTAAACAAGATAACGGATAATCTTAAGATGCATCACTTCAATCTGCATGTTAAACGATAAGAATGAAAATTTTTAATATAATATATATTTTCTTTCGTCCCTCAATATATTTTATCGTACAAGCAAATACCTTAAACAAAGGAATAAAATTAAGTTGATGTGTTCAAAATACCATTTATTTAATGAAAATGCAGAAAAGCTTGCTCCTAGTTGGATGGTGTGCATAAAAACGCATACATAGGTCCAAGAAAGTCTGAAAAGAGTGAGTACAGGTACGTGTGAAGAAGTTGAGAGCACACGTCTCATATACCTTGAATTTTGTGTCAGGCAAGGCAAGGAAGGAAAAAGAGAGAATCTCTTTGTGTTTCAGTTTTTATAGCACCCCCTAGCATGGCAAAAAGGACGATAATTAGGTCAGAGCGCCCTTTGATGTATGTATATACATACATCAAAGGGCGCTCTGACCTAATTAAGTGTGTGGAAAAGTAGGTAATGCAACAGTGCTACCCAGACAGCAATCCTTAGGTCTCCATAAAGGTGAGTGTTATTATTTGTCAATTTCTGGTAGCATAGATACTGTGTACCAAATCCATTTAAAATTATCTATAGACTATTATAATCCTGTTGATGTTGTAATCTTGGTAGCTTGTCACCGTGTACATTTCATCTGAAGTGTACAATGGAATAATAAGAGGTGATAAAGTGAAAGATCGGAAGAGAGTGAGAGAGAGAGAAAAGGGGTGAAAGATCGAGAGAGAGAGAGAAAAGGGGTGAAAGATCGAGAGAGAGAGAAAAGGGGTGAAAGATCGAGAGAGAGAGAAAAGGGGTGAAAGATCGAGAGAGAGAGAGAGAAAAGGGGTGAAAGATCGAGAGAGAGAGAAAAGGGGTGAAAGATCAAGAGAGAGAGAGAGAGAGAAAAGGGGTGAGAGATCAAGAGAGAGAGGGTGAAAGATCGAGAGAGAGAGGGTGAAAGATCGAGAGAGAGAGGGCGAAAGATCGAGACGATCAATTATGACAATGTAAACCTTTTGGAAATTCCAAAAAGTTTTCACAAATATTTAATAATATATATCTAGCAAATACAAAGCCAAAGGATCACAGGTGATCTAATATTTAATAATATTATTCATGTTTTCAATCCATTTAAATTATCATTAGATACTAGTGCAATTTAATCATTTTTGTTGCTGACCTATTTTTCCCCCCTATCCTTTAAGTGGAGAGAGCCTGTTACTAAATTTCTTACACAAATCAAGGATGTAAGTAACTGAAAAAGCTGAAATTGAAATAAATACCCCCCCCCCCCGATGCACCCGTCTGTGTGTGTGTGTGTGTGTGTGTGTAGAGAGGGCAGCTTAATAAACAACAACTAAAATCAACTTGGAAGTAGTAAAAACACATTTCAAATAATTTAACTAATTAAACATTTTTCAAATATAAAAAAAAAAAATCAAAATTAAGAGAAAGTCAGCATGTGGGAGAAGGAGACATGAAGTCATTCTTTGATGAAAAAAAAATCATCTAACGTTTGAAGTCTTAGCCTTCACGGCAAAATTAACATTTTCAGTTTTCAGAGAGAACTGTCATAAGAGGGAAAAGGAAGGCAAGGCAAAGAGAGGAAGAGTAAAAAAACAAAAAAAAAACAAACAAAGATAAAATGAGGGAGAAGAAGAAATAAAAAACAAATAAAATCCAGCCAAATAACTACGAAAAAATAAGGAGGTAAGGCTCTACCCAATAATGCAGATATCAGCTTTTTCTTATTTAAAAAAAAAAAAAGAAAAAAAAAAAGAAAAAAAAAGGCGGATTTTGTAGAAAAAAAACCCCCAAAAAGACAAAAAAAAACCCCGGAGAACTCACACCCATGGGAGGCTCTAACAATTTAAGCAGATATCTGCTTTTTCTGGATTAAAAAAAAAGAAGCGGAATTCTGCTAAAAAGCAAAGAACTGACATTTCTGACAAATGTTTATATTTTAGTCCAGTACATCATA
Organism: Sepiola atlantica; assembly: GCA_963556195.1. Lineage (NCBI taxonomy): Eukaryota > Metazoa > Mollusca > Cephalopoda > Sepiida > Sepiolidae > Sepiola > Sepiola atlantica. The sequence goes on along the minus strand of OY744517.1, from coordinate 67,363,926 downwards.
CACAATGGTTTGAACTCTTAAGTTATTGCAACGCCAGGTATCTATAAATATATACAGCGATTAAAAAGATATATTTGTTAAGTTATTATTAATAGATGACGACACTGATTATCAATCGTATCGTTTATCTTTACTGGAAATGAAATAAGGAATCGTACAAAGATCTTCAAAATTCGTAGTAAAAAAAAGGAGGACAGAAAACATTTACTAATTATAGAAAAAGTAGATAAGGAGAATTTAGCTTCTTTGATAAAATAAAACTATTCAATGATAAAATAAGCAGCAGCAAATAAACCGAAAACTGGAATCAGGTGAACGATAATAAAGATTGTAGAGGGTAGCGGTGGTGTAGTGGATACCGGCATATAGTGGTGGTCTAGGTGTGCCAAGTTCGAATCCTATGGGTTCCATAACATTATTTTTGCTATAGATGTTGGCAATCTTCGCGTGGTTCTTCCTGTCTGTAAGTGCCTGATTCTAGAAAGAACTGGGGAAGCCAATGCAAAAAAACAAAATTGAGCAGATAAAAATTCATCCATGCTAATTCATTCAAATTTATTTGATAAGATTAGGAGATATTTTGAAACAATTTGGCATGATGGTAAGAGTGTTTGCTAATGGGTCAGGAGACCAGGGTTCAATCCTCAGTTGAGTCATATCAAAGACAAAAAAAAAATGTGGTACTTGATGCCCCCTTACTAAACATTAAGCATTATAAAGTGAGGATCAATGGTAAAAGTAATCCTGGAAAAGGAGTGGCACACTCCCCTTCATCTCGGTGTAGTGGCTAATGAAAAAGGAATCTTCAGGTCACTCTTGACTAGTGTTAAACACTTTACCTTTTACCATTAAGATGAAAAAAGAAAAAAAAGAGAAAAATGTAGGTCTGACCTCCAGGCTAGGATAAAAATGAGGTATTTGTTCGGTCAAAGGGCGAGAAATCCTTCTACAGACATCACTAAATACTATATTCCCAATGATTGTTATATTTTTAGTAACATAAGTTAGATATGATGATGTTTATATCCCAATATTATAATAACCAACAATATATTGTGCGTGTTTATTAATATTGTGTTTATGAAATTAAATAAAAAGTCAAAAGATCATTAGCTTGTTTCACTTGTTCTTGCAAAACCCTTTGGGACCTTTTGTGGAATCTCGTTTAAGCTATCGATGACAAAAGTCGAGAATCCAACAAGATAATTTTATATATTAGATGAATGTAAAGTTCAAAAAAGAATTATCTCCCTTATTTTTGTCTTAAAGTGAGGATCTCGTGGCTAGACTAACAATCGATAAATACCATAATGGGGAGCAGGTTATGTAAACAATTATCAGAGTACATGGATTTATAATGGCATGGATTTTAGGCCTGTGTTAACAGACAGACAATTTCCGTATTTTATATAGCTGAAATAATACTATTTTGGTTTCTGATAAATCCCAAAATAAAGATTTTTGATACAAATATTTTTTTTTTTTAAAGCTCATTCAATTTTCGAACATTGGCCATTGAATGATAATTTGCAGAAATTGATAACATTTGGTATTAAGAAACAATTTATCTTGCTACAACCTGCTAACCTTTAAGAGCTTACTGTAAATACTATTTGCGAAGTCAACAGTTCAATATTTGATGTTGTAGGTTAAAGTACATTAGGATTAAATCACAATGGTGTAATAACTTGTAATTACTTGTAACGACTATCACCCTGGACAGGTTGATGTGGTTTCCTCCTAAGCAAGTACAGTATCTTTGACCATCGCAGCTCACTTTCGCCGATCCTGAGCTCGGTCACAAGATATGGCTAGCCAATCGCGATTCCAAGGCTGAAGACCAACTACTTGTGGGTTTGATAGTGTTGTTAAGTCGCCTCTGAGCAACACTATCAGATGCAATGTGTCGACCTCATTTTAAAACCTAACAAGGTCGTATATCATTGACCTCTCTTTCTCTTCTATTGCTAATCTTCTAGGAACAAGAAGGTGGAAATCATGAAGGAGGAGACGATGACCCTTTCACATTAAAATATACTTTATTAATCTTAACTATAAACACCAATTTTGTTTAGCGATGAGTTTCTTCTGGCGATCGCCACAAAAGGTATGAGGAGTCTGCAGATCCTATCTAGCTGAGACCTTACAACACATGTTCCTTTATAAAGTCCTTGTTATGAACATCACCACCTTTGTCGAGTTGAGCTGGCTTCCTCCTGAGCATCTCTCACCAGTCTAAAGTCCACCCCCCACCTTTACCAGGATGGTGACAGCATGGTAGTGTCAGAACTATGCCATAGGGAACTGCGGTTCCTGGTAGGACCACTTAAGGCGGATTAGTCTGGCACCCAGTGGTATTAGGCTAAAAGGGCTCTAGTGGAAATCCAGGAGGTGACTATTTCGGCAACCGGCGACCTTGTAGTTTTGGCCCCGTGTCTGGAGAATCTACAGCAAACAGGATTTTGCTAGAGTAGGACTTGGGACTATTCCCTTAATAAAATCCCAATGAAACTTTTTCATTCAATAAGAATATGAATCTGTTTATACTGCAACTCATAAATCTCACTTCAGAAAAGAAATAATAATGTGCAAATAAAATTAAATAAACTATTGAATGAAAAATAAAAAGTTAATATACATGCTACTTATGGAATCATTAATAAAATTCACAATCCTTTCTACAATCCAACCATATTTGATACAAATAAACTTCCGCCTATGTCTGACTTGCCCACCAAGTTTCAGTCATGAATGTCCAACAGTCTTCGTTTTATCACCACTCTATAATATACATGGACATATCGGTGATCGTCTCATCAGTAGATATGATCCTGATGGGGCTTTACACTCACCGGACCATAACCCCTCCCTCAATTTTTATCAGTGGGATAATCTTAAAGATAATGTCTATCAAAACAATCACCATACTATTCCTGAACTGAAGAAACCCCATCACAGCCAAAATCAGAGTAGCGCCAAGGGAGGAGTTTGTCAGAGTTATTGACAATTTTGCACATCATATTTAAGTCTGCATAGCATTGAACGGTGATAAAACAACTGTTGAACATTCATGACTGAAACTTGGTGGACAAGTCAGACATAGACTGAAGTTTATTTGTACCAAATATGGTTGGATTGAAGAAAGAATTGTGAATTTTATTACATGGGTGGTATTTTGGGAGGGAGGTGAGGGGTTTCACCACATTATATATATATATATATATATATATATATATATGTAATACAGTAAGTTAGAACAACATCCGTACCATCGGTTTCAGATCTGAGAAATTCAGACCTTCGTTAGTGGAGTCGTTCAGCTTAATGAATAAAAATTATATATATATATATATATATATATATATACACACACACATACATACATACATACATACATACATACACACACACGATAAAAGCAAGGTATGAACAAGTAACACACAATGGTAAAGACATTAAGAAAACATTCTGAACCATACACTTAAATTGCTGGTAAAAAGTACAAAGTTGGTTAACCATATAATTCAGAATGCACTCCAGAAAGGCCATAACAACCACCTAGGAGAGAATATTTACAGTAGAATATGGGTTAAGTGTGTCATCCTAACAAGCATCTAATCAAAGGTTATTTTATTTATCTGGCTTTCCAGAAAAGCAGAAGTTAGACACAAAGGTAGTTTAATATGGAGAATAGAAGCCTCAAAAAAAAAAAAAAAAAAAAAAAAACCTTCGTTGGTAACAGGGTTCGCCTTAAATTAGCAGCACACTTCATCCAAATGAATTAAAGCAATAACATATTTTGAAATACTGTATGTATGAATATATATATATATAACAAACGGAAGACCCAAAGACATCTATTTGAATGCGTGATTTTCATAACTATTTTTTTTAACAGTTCATAATTAATGTTTGGTGTTATTCATTTGTAATTCTACTCTCCTATTTTTGCTGTATGTATGCAATAGTTTTGTCAATATTAACTAATTAATTTAAGTGATTTAATTGCAAAAAAAGGATAAATTATTAAAACCTTTCTTAAAAGAGAGGTAATTTAAATTAAAGAAACATTACACTAGAAAGAAAGAAATGCTAAAGAGACATAAGCAAGAAAAGTTCATAAAGAGAGAAGGTGACTGACCTCTCTCTCTCTCCCATTAGACACCACATTTTTTTAATTGTTTTTAAATTTAATGATTATTTTGACCCCTCTATACACACACACCGAGAACAAATGTTTCGCACATGTGTTTAAATGTGCCTTTCCGACCATTTCTAAATTCTAAGTTTTAAAAAGAGCCCCCACCACACGCACACCATCACTCAGGCAAATACATTTTTCTGTCTTTTCATTTCTTGAGTCTTATTTAAAGGATAAATAAATTTGCATTACTAAAATACTAATATTGATCTATTTATATGAATAAATGCGAAAGTTTTTGTCTTTCATTATTAAAGATTTTGGTTTAAAGTATTTCAAGTAGCAAACTTTGCGAAGTGATAGTGAACTGGCAAAGTCAGCTAGTTATACATAAAATCGAGTTAACAACTAAAAGTTGGCATGTCTTTACAACCAGACTGTAATGAAAAAGCGTCTCATTACTTTTTAAATGGTCCAATTCTTGGCATGGCTTCTCCAAGAGTCTTAGAATCTTAGTGCATTTCGATATCAAGTATTTCTTTTTTATTTGTTTTAAATGTTACTTAATACATGATAGCATTATGAGTTTCAGCCATATTGTTTGTCTCTTATAGAAACAGTCACTATTTCAATCTTTGAGTTTTTTTATTATCAAAATGCACTGAGATTCTAAGATTCTAATGACTATTGGAATAGACACAGGATGTCTTGGCATCACTCCGCAAGACCTTTGTTAGCCGCTCTCCAATCATCTATTTAAAAATGTATGCAGCTATGGTGTGACCACATTTAGAATTCGAATCATCATGCCAGCAAGCGAATATCTTCCAGCAGACACTTGCCATACTCTGAACGCCTTGCTCCCATGGGTTTGAATTCATCGAAGCTCCAACATCTAGCAACTGACTTGGTAAACACACACAAAATTATTAACCATCTCGCTACCAACAAACCGGAGCACTTTTTCTATCTCCATGTGTCTAACACACATGGATATGCTTACAAAGTTAAAAAGAAAAAAAAACAGCACACCTCCCATGACTTTTGGAAACGTTTTATTCATGCTCAAAATTGCTGAAGCATGGATCAAGCTGCCTGAATCAGTTGCTGGCTGCCGAGACATTGCATTTTTTAAAACTATCATGCTTACCGAAATTCTCCAAAATTACGCCTGATGTCCTTCACGCATGTACATGCACTTTTTATGAGTTATCTGAGCACTGTACACAATGATGGCGTTATCATTACTAGCAAATATATGCAACTAGCAAAATTATGCTCCCTCCGGTCGCATAATTTTGCTAGTTGTTTTATTTAATTGCTCAGTAAAATGTGTTTTTTTTTACAACATCAATGGCTTTAATTAATTCTATTTATAATTTTTATTAAGATTATGATCGAGGAAAATATTTTAAATACATCTGGAAATCTGAAAAAAAACAAAAACATCATGAGTGCATATTTGCGAATATTAATTTATTAGAAGCTTTAAAACAAATTAATTATGTAAATTTGAAAGATGCGTGATGTTTGGGAAAGTTTTGGAATGGGTATATACGAGCCGATAAGCAGATATAAAAAGAAAGTGATCAAAACTAATAATATAGTTTTGGCTTCAGACAGACAGATACATAATCTCCATTATAATTAGATAACAATTAGACAATTTTTTTTAAAACAATAAAGCACTTTTTCATGGCAATTGGATTGTAAAAAAACACCCTTAAAATTATAAGCTACAATGTATCCATTCAAAATTCCAAACTGTTTCATCGTACCAAATTTCACTCACAAGCACAAAGGGTAAGAAATAGAAAGATAGAATAGAGAGGGGTGAAAAAAAATTGAAAATGAAAGGTGCAAATAGGTAAAAATCCATAACAACTATGTCGAAAAGACAAATAAGTTTCTGAAAATCTAAAATTTTCTTACATTTTACTTTTTTCTCTTTTAGGAAATATAAATATCATTAAAAAGAAAATAAATGAAAGCAACAAAGATGAATTACTAAGCATTTGTCCACTTTTTTTATTTAATTTTTAATTTTTTTTTTTAATTTAGTTTGGTTCCATGAAATTAGAATTGCTCAATATCACATTTTTAAAACAATTATGTTATTTATATTTTTGATACTGAAGCCGTATAAAATTATGATGCTATGAAATTTATAAAAAACATGACACTGATTTTGCATAGTTACCATTTTAATCTTTTAATCTTAATTTTCTTCACCTTTTTTTCTTTCTTTTTGTTCTTTATATTAGTTTTATTCTTCCGGTTATTCACTCAGATCTCCCCTTCCTCTCAACTGGCAGATTTTTTTTTACACAGCTGTTCATTTAACTTTCGATTCTTTTTCCCACCCATCTCTGCACTATCTTTCTATTTCTTATGCCTCTTTCTGGTTGTGAGTGAAATTTGGTACAATGAAAATATTTGGAAGTCACTGAATGGCACGGGACCAATTACCAGTGGTGTTAAAAGATTTCTTTTCTGTGGTATTGAAGTAGTCTTAAATATTGCTTTTTTATACTAGTATTGTATTGAAGTTAACCTTCTACAAGACCGTCATAAATGTTAAGATTTTATGAAAATCTTTAAATGTCTCATAATAATAACAGATAACTGTTATATAACATATCTATTAGACTCCAGTCTTTACAATGCAGTCTCTTATTTTCTAAGATCAATAGATCAATAGACATAAAAGATAGAACATTAGCCATTATAAAAGCTTATATAGGGTGGGCAAAAATAAGGGTCCTATTTTTAAAAATTCATAACTTTTTTATTTATTGATTTAAAAAAAATTTTTTTTTTAGAATAAGTAAAGGACCCCTTCCGAAGCAAGCATGAGCCGTATTAGCCCTAAGGAACATACCCTCATTTAGAAAACATTATTTTTGCTTAAAAAACTCAAAACAGTGTAAAAAACAATACTTTAGTTTTTGTAAGTTTTAAGAAGTGTTTTTCGGCTAAAATTTGTTTTGTTTATTTCAAAAAATCTCGGAAGGGTCAGTCTACACACACATAAAGTTTGGTGAGTTTAACTTTTATTTTGTGGAAGTTATTCAAATTCAAGTTATTCAAATTTAATGATAGAACCCTTATTTTGGCCCACCCTGTATGACAATAGAATTACATCAATTCAGTACCCTAACTTTGAAAAATAATTAATCTTAATTATTACAGAAATGTCTAATGCAATAGTTATTTACCTACCTAACAACGGGGGTGTGATGTGACACAAGGTAGAGGGTCTTAAAATGATCAACATTTGCTCAGATTTAAAGAATCTATTAAATTTTGTATAACTATGGTTTTAATCTCATTAAAATCAAATAATAAAAAAAATTATTTAATGCCCCCCCCCCCCTCTGTGACTGGTTTAAAGAAAACAAACTCAATAAATGACCCTTTTAGGACACTCTGCATAGGGTATAATTTGCTACTAAACTTCAAGTTTTTAAGTCTAATAACCAAAAAGTTATTAGCAGACAGATGATTTTTGTCTTTTTATTAAATACTAGCAGGGTTACCCGGCGCATCACGGGTTAGAGTGTGGGATAGCATCATATGCAACATCATATTAAGGAGAGTTTACTTTAACAGCAATCTTTATTTTGTCAGTTAGATATCTTACCCACTGAGCTATTCAGATATATGTTAATACTCTTAACGTGTATGAATAGATTAATTTCATTGTGTAACACGTTACAAAAGTATCATTAGCTCCTTTAAGGGGCAGCTAGAGATGCAGAGCTACTTCCATTATGTTTATATGCAAATTGTACATGTGAATACACTTATATTTAAGGTACAACCCCTAGTATGTCTTCGTTTTTAGGGACAAATACACACAGACAGAGAGGTGTTCTTTACTAATATATATATATATATATATATATATATATATATATATATATATGAAGGAGAATGGAAAGGAATTAGAGAAAGCAAAAGCCAAATCAAAATTCAATTCAAAAGTTCAAAGCAAGGTATATTCCGCAAAAAGGCAATTTATTCAAGTTAAATTTTCCTTAAGCCAGGCTTTTCAAAGATCAAAATCTTATCATCAGAGGAAGTCGCTGGGATAGATAAGTTGGCAATGGCCAAGATTTAAAATTTGAAAAAATGAAATAAAATAAAAGTTGTAGGGAAAGAAACGTAGGGCAAAACTGTGCCAGGGTGCAAGCAAATGTCCGATTGCCAAAAAGTCCGGTGTCGAAGAGTCCAGCGGAGAGGATACGATGTAGATAGGTAGGTCGTTAGAGGCACGAGAAGTAATGAGAGAAGTTTCAAAGTTAAAATCCAAGAAGCCACAACTTCAGGTACGGCGAAAATAGAAGATCCAAGAAGGGTAAAGAGTCCAATAAGAGGTACATTCGATGATGCAGGCAGGCGTCAGAGGAGATTAAGATGTAAAATATTCGCCATTAAAGAAACTTCCCGGGCAGAGATGACAAAAGAAAGTGTTTTAAAGTGGAAAAAAGGGGCAGTGAGAATATTTAAAGTCTGCCCAGTTGAGAAAGCCGGCTATAAATGAAGAAAAGCAAAGACAGTGAAAACAGGAATATAATATGCGACCAATGGGCAAGGGAGGAAACGGGTAAGTGGTGTGTGGGAGGAGAAAGGGACGGGTACGAGGAAAGAGAGGGGGGAGGAGAAAGGGAGCGATGCGGTGAAGGAATGCGGATAAAACTAAGAGTGTGAAAGTCGGGGGGGGGGGGGGGGTGAAACATAAAGTTGAAATTGGAAGTTAGGATTCAAATAGAAAAGGGGAAGAAAGGAGTGGGGGTAAGTTAACGAATGTTAGGATAAGGGGTTAAAATATCAGAATATGTATAAGAACAGAGTTCGGGGGTTTAGAAGTTTAATCAAATGACCTTAGATATGAACAATGAGGCAAAATATATATGAAGGGTAGGACTAGGAAAATGAGTTAAAAATTAAAAGAGTAAAGATAAAAAATAAAGATAAAAATAGTATAAAAAGTAGAAATAAGAAAATAAAAGAATAAAGAATGAAAAATAGATAATAAGATTAGTCTTAAGCTCGCAGGGAAAATTGAGGATTGACCGAAAGAATAAAAAATAAAAAATAAAAAATTAAAAAATTAAAAAAATTAAAAATAAGATACTAATAATAGAATGAGGGAAAAGTCGATAAGATTGGAGCTCAAGAATGAAAATTAGAATAAGGAAAAAGAAAAAAGAAAAAGGAAAACAAGACCTAGAGAGGATATCCGGAATGGGAGTCTCCAAGGTGGAAAAAATTATGGGTTGAAGTAAATAAGCAGTTACGGGATGCTAGTTCAAATAGATATGGGAAAATATAAACTTTGAAATTTTATTTTAAAAAAAGTTATATGGAGGTTAATTAAGAAAATTGTTAAATAGGTTAGTGATTTCTACCTGCTCTATCCTGGATATTGAGCTGTATACTCTTCACAATAGGGTTTTACCTTTCCTAAAAGTTCGCTTTTAGTACACCTCTTTATATATATATATATATATATATATATATATATATATATATGCACACTAGCAGGAAGACCCAGCATTGTCCTATGTCTCTAGGACCCTATGTTCTCCGGACCCCAGCCCTTAATGCCATATTACCTTTTTCATAATTCAATTTTAGGGGTGGGGGGTTAAAGAATGTATTCAGCATCGATCAGGTGGGAAGGATGTAAGTAGAGCGACATTTACTGAACTAAATTTTGGCAAGTTTTTTGAGGAATCATTGAAGACCCTGTGGTCTCATGCTTTAATGGATGTCAAGTGTGAACCAAAAACCCACATGTTCCTCTTTTAATCAAAATGAAATATACCTATTCAAGCTCCAATCTCTGGTTCACTACTGTAAAACATTCACAGCAGAAACCCGTTTAGCTACAACCACTAACTTCTTCCTCTGTGTACCTAAAACTAAACTAAACTTCCATGAACAAAGTTTCTTTCCAAGAACTGCTTATCTGTGGGATACAATACCATGGAACTGTTTTCCAGCTGACTACAGCATGGTCGTTTTCACGTCCAATGTTCATAAATTCTTGTCGAGCCGTCCACCTAAATAATCCAATTCTGACCATTTCACCCATCATTTACAATCCTATCAAGGTGTTGTTTATCGCTAACTGACCATCTCTTTAACACTTATCCTCGAGTGGTCTTTGGGTCTTGATAAGCGGTGACACATTAGTAAAAAAAAAAAAAAAATTTTTTTAAAAAGAGAAAAAAAAGAAGAAAAAAAAGCGTAGTTTCAGAATATATATGTCTATTTCTAAAACCCTAGGAATTCTTGAACAAACAAAGAGATAGAAACACGCACACACTTATAAAAAGCAATCTGACAAAAATATCAGCTTTAAACTCGCTGGAGATTATATCACTTCTGATATCTTTAATATTTCAGCTAAGAAGAACAAATCCAAGACTATTTATTCTCTTTCTTCTGATTAAATAAGATCAGATTACACCTGACCCTGAAATAGTTTTCTACATAAGCTATATAAGCATGCACATACCTATAAATATACAGGTTTGATGAATTATCCAATTAGTTGACATTGACATTTAAGACTACTAAGCTAACATTTCACAGGGGATTATCAACGTGTACAATTATAATGAATGATTACTTTTAAGAGATGAATTAAAATTAAATCATTATCATACTCGGGTTAACGTCCGTTTTACATGCTGGCATGTGTTGGATTGTTTGTAGAAATTGACTTCCAAAGTAACCTATTTCTGGCCAGGTCTTTAGTTATCCATTTTCCTTTTAAGTCCATCCTTATCACTTCCTCCCATGTGAACTGACCCTGCTACCTCAATCGTTCTACATCTACCAACCCAAGAACTCTCATTCATCCATTCTTTCAATGTGGCGATACCATCGAAGTCTCCTGTTCTGCACACATCTCCCTATAATGTGCAGATTTAATATTCCTCCGAGGTCATCAGATCTAAGCCTGTTTTTATGACTCGAATTACAAATAGTAAAGAAAAATAAGAAAAAAAGAAAATCAACTATGGACTGCAGGGTCAGAGCAAAATCATTGCTTTAAGGAGTTGGAGTCTGATCCAGAGAAAATAGGCCGACTCCAGCTACAAAAAAATATGTAAAAAAAAAAAAGAATTACATTATCAAAAATGCCTACTTTTCATAATCATCCGTCATAAGTTTGACAGATTTTACCTCGCCAGACATTTTCTATGGGATATTCTCCAAGACAAAGTCTATCAGCAAAGCCCTGTATCAGCGTTGAACTTAAGGAACAAATCAGAGCTGCCATTGCTCAAGTGCCATTGAAGTTGTGCACCAAAATATGCCACTCAGTCGCTGAAAGATTAGCAAATTGCATTTAGCTCCATGGATAACACATGAAGCTTTAATAAACATCATGTTTATGTTTAGTGTATTCTTGATTAGTTTCTATGTTGCAGTAGGGGTGGGACGTAATGGGTGAAAATTTCAGATTCATGCGAGTAGTATTTTTTTTGTTTTCATTTATACATAAATAACACTAAACAATCAAACATTTTGAACATTTTGCAAAATTCAGAAGGTGCAGGCCAAAAGGATTTTGACTAATTTGGGCTATTTTTCACTAGTTTTTGGCTATTTTACATTCATGAAAACCCTTTCACAGCCTGAAAATGGTCTTAAATTAAAGTACTATATCAGATTTAACCATCTATATCCATTCATAGCTTTTGAGGATGTTTTAGGACCTGCAATGTCCCGTGGAGCCCTAACGGCTATTTTTGGCCTGCACCTTCTGAATTTTGCAAAATTTTCAAAATGTTTGATTGTTTAGTGTTATTTATGTATAAATGAACACAAAAAAATACTACTCGCATGAATCTGAAATTTTCACCCATTACGTCCCACCCCTAATGAAATTTCACCCATTACGTCCCACCCCTAATGAAATTTTCACCCATTACGTCCCACCCCTAATGAAATTTTCACCCATTACATCCCACCCCTAGTTGCAGTTGCTATTTCTTCTATGTTACATTTATGTTGAAACGAAATTATAGAGTTACTCATGACGGACCCTTTATTAATAAAAAAAATATTTTTGATTTCATTCCTAAACTTTTTTTTTAATAGTTGAATTCACAGAGCTTTATAAAACTTACCCATTCTCTTTAAAATCAGAATGTAATAAATAATATTTCGTATATACGAGTTGTACTAGTGGAAGAAGATTTCTTTGGTTACAGTTGTACCGTTTACAACTTCAGGATAGAGAGTCAAGCTTTTTTATAACAAAAAATATGAATGAAAATATTGCCGTAAGAAAAATTAAAATATTTATTGATTTATGAAACAATTATGTAAGGGAAAATATATTGGCTAAGTATGCACAAGTATTTCATTGTCTTGTTTTTTTTTTTTGAAGGGGGCTACTAACAAAGTTGAGCTGATGAAAGAAAACAAAACAATTCAAAACTCGAGATGCAAGCCTATAGGGTTGCTCCCAAAACTCGAGATGCAAGCCTATAGGGTTGCTCCCAAAACTCGAGATGCAAGCCTATAGGGTTGCTCCCAAAACTCGAGATGCAAGCCTATAGGGTTGCTCCCAAAACTCGAGATGCAAGCCTATAGAGTTACATTAAAAGAATTACACTATGCATAAATCTAACAATAGATTAGAATTATTAATCGTTTTTATTGATTAAAATTCGCAAATAGAAAGTGAAAGACTACTTCTACAACAAATCATATAGAAAAGAAGAACATTTACAGAAATAATCTCAAAAGAAAATTACTTGTTGGTAAATGATATTTTATCTCAAATACAATTTTACACATAAATTGAGCAAAAAATGAATTAAATTTTCTTTTTATAATTTAATCAGAAATATTGTACAACCTCGATATTTCGACATTTCCGAGATCTTGAACTCATTTCCTTATCCAGCACATTTTGAATCCTCCAACATCATGAACACTTTCCATTTTTTAAGTAACACTTTTCTAAACAACTTCTAATTTATTATAAATAACAAGGACAGCCACATACAAAATGTTCTTTAGTTAACTCCGGTTGATGTTCACATAGATCTTAATGTTCAGCTCTTAATGTGTTATACCATGACTGAGCCTACAATTGGTATACGATCCTACTCAAGCCACTTTCCCTATCAAAAATATAAAATGACTCTGGAGACTAATGCTTTTTACAAATGGATCGCCACTTATCAAGGTCAAAAGTCACTCGAGGATGAGGGTTAATCAGATGGAATGATTGTCAGTTAAAAGATGAAGAACCTTATGTGAAGATTGAGAATGATTGCTGGGATTGACCAAGTTCAAATATTCGTGGGGATGGTTCATAACAGGAATCTGTTGACATTGGATCTGAAGACAACCATGTTGTAATCTGCAAGAAAGCAGTCCTGTTGGTAATGTGTTCCACAGATTGGAAGCACTTGCGAAGAAGTTCTGTTTGTGGAAATTCTGCCTGATGTTAGGCACACAGAGGAAGAAAATTTGTTTTTCATTGTGGTAGCCAAACGAGTTCTTGCTGTGAATGTCTTACAAGGAGAAACCAAAAATTGGAGCTCAATCAAGAACCTTCCATGGAAATAACGAGAGAGGAGAGGATAGGAAGAGAGAGAGAGACAAAGAAAGAGAGAGAGAGAGACAAAGAAAGAGAGAGAGAGAGACAAAGAAAGAGAGAGAGAGAGACAAAGAAAGAGAGAGAGAGAGACAGAAAGAGAGAGAGAGAGAAAGAGAGAGAGAGAGAAAGAGAGAGAGAGAGAGACAAAGAAAGAGAGAGAGAGACAAAGAAAGAGAGAGAGACAAAGAAAGAGAGAGAGACAAAGAAAGAGAGAGCGACAAAGAAAGAGAGAGAGACAAAGAAAGAGAGAGAGAGAGAGAGAGAGAGACAAAGAAAGAGAGAGAGAGAAAAAGAGAGAGAAAGAGAAAGAGAGTGAGAGTGAGAGAGAAGCAACATCTCTTCTGCAAGAAGGACTTTAAGGAAGAGAAGAGATCATCCCCCTCACTAGATTTCGGAGTTGATTTTGAACTCTGTCTATGGCAATGAAGAAATGCATTATTATTCAGAATACAAGACCTCAAAATAAGAAGCATCCATTTATATGTAAGATTAATTTACACTATTTTCTGTTTATGTATTAAAATTTTACAGATGTACCTTTTTGAAATTTAAAAAAAAAAAAAAGGTTCACTTACTTCTATCTTTTCTTTATACTTTTTCATTTTATGACACACGTGTATAATTAAATATAAAGCCTTTGGGGATAGGCTTGTCCAAAGTATCGATACATCAATATTTTTCGATTATAACATCTTTTAAAACGATATGATATACATTATGCATAAGCCGTATAAAATTATGATGGCACAAAATTTCAAACAAATGTGACATTGATTTGGCATAGCTTAATACTGTTCAAATTTTCGTTTTCTTTTTACTTGTGTATCCCGGTTAGCTATTCAGCCCTTTGATCTTCCCTCCCTTTGAACACCTGACCAGATTTCTCTGATCTCTTTCTTAATGTTCTCTCATTATTTGTCTGGTTTAAAGATATGTAACTTATATGAATATGTGTGTGTGTGTGTGTAATGGAAGGGGGGGGGGCATGTGTGCCTATGTGATCAAGCTATTAAAAGATGCAACGATTTCTAATCAAAAGTCTTAACAGTTCAAAGCTTGCTTGTGTTATTAAGAGATTTAATGCCCTAAACACCTTTGTTAAGTGCCAAAAACTATATGGCAAAGGTAAACACAAGCCTTGAGAGTGAAATTGGGTACAATGAAACTTTTGAAGCTGAATGTCTTGAATGGATGAAATCTATTAACATCTATTTGTTCTTTGAGCAAGGCTTCGTGTCAAATGACAAAATTGTAAAATGGTATTTAAATAATCAAATATATATAAAGAACTAGAATGAATACACATACCAGAACAGGTAAAATTATCCCCCCCCCCTTCGAACAGAACAGTTTTGCATCACTTTTATGTCCTCTTATGAAGATTAAAACCCAGATATAATGATACTAAACATTATGGATAGAATTCTTATTTCAATTTTGATCAAAATTAACTAAATGATTTCGATTCTAGAAAATGTTTAAAATTTAAGGCTTAAGCTTAAAGGGTCTTAAATTGAAATTCAGAGAATCTTTCTTAACTGGTGTCTAATGGCTACAGATAAAATTTAATGCAAATCTGAAATATTTGCATTTTGAAATGGGAGATTGTGCCCAATCTTTAAAATATTCCAAAGAAACTGAAATTTGGGAAATATTTATAAATTGATGTCTAATGCCTATTGTTAAAATTTCACAAAAATTGGAGGTATCTGAATTTTCACTAAGCGCTTCCACCCTCTTTTTGCTCCTTTGCCTAAAACTAAATCAAACTAAATATAGTCCACATTTCGACCCCTTATGCCTAGCAGGTGTGTACCAAAACTCATAATGATCGATTAATTAGTTTAGGGATAAATCCTGTACATTGAAATACATAAACATATCTCTATTTATATAAAGTGAGGTAAGAATAATTAAAATCAAAATCGTTTTTTTTTTAAAGAAAAATTATAGTATAAAATATGATTATCTGTAACATGTAGTAAAGATGACATGTTTGATATTCTAACAGAGAACACATGTACACATTCAAATAATACATGTGTAATAACTATCAAATAGATATGAAAAGTGCAATTTCGATGTTTTATATCAAAGACTTTTTGCTTAGAAATATAAAAAAAAATTAAAAAATGATTTCATATATTCCAATTAAGCTCTCTGAATCATATCACTTTCTTTCTTTCCATAATTTCTGCTATATTAAATCGAACAGACATAAATTTAACAAATGAAATCTTCAATAATCCAAAATGAAGGTAGGCAAGCTAATAAAATATACACTAACCCGGCATTAAATAGCAAGATTATATGTGGGGGTGGATGAAAATAATGTTAAAAACGGTATTTTCCATGTAAGGTTATATTTAAGCAAAGAGTGGAAAATTCCATTATGAGTCAAGTTAGAGGTTAGGAATATGTGTCAGAATATGATGTCACATACAGGAAGTTAGAAATGAGATGTGGCAAAGAAGAGAGAAAGATTTGCCTCTTTGGCCTGTGAGATGAGTGTGTTCAGAGCCTGTTTATTTTTTTTAGCTCTGTCTTCGTTCACTCCTCTGGGGAGCAGGCGAAAGGAAGCTCACATAATGTGTGCATGACACCATAGAGTAAATATGTGCTAGCATTTTTATTTTATTTTGTTAAATTATTGCAGCTACAAGGGGAGAGGGGAAGACACGTAAACTTCAGCTTCTGGGTACTTCCATGTCAAATAATCCAGAAATTTGGGCTTTTGAACCCCATATCCACAGATTTTGTTGTAACTTGCACCACAGATAGTCATCATAAAAATGAAGAAATCCTGAAAATTTGAGCATGTAACTCCATACGGTTTCAGATTTAGAGCATTTTCAGTTTTGCATAAATCGCGCGAGACGTTGTCCGGGCGACATTTTAATAATTACATTTTCTTGAATATTTTCAGTTTGGAACATTATGTGACCCTGAAAATTCACCCAAGTAAGTTTTTCGATCGAGGAATCCAAAAATGGTATCAGATTTGCTCAGAAATGAAGTCTTTTATGAGAGTTTATCAAATTTTGGAATTTTTCACATGTGTACCAATATGGGGCAAAAATATGATGTGGCTGATATGGTAACGTTTTTTTTCTTCTTTTGGACATTCATTTAGACACTATGAAGTACATCTGGACCAAAAATAGTCAAAAGCTCTTGGTTTGTTTTCACTCAGTGTCTATTCAAAATTATGTCTTTTCAGAAATACCCTACTGGGGGTTAGCAACTAGTTTGGGTATGTGAGATGAAGTTTGGGAGACCATTCAGATAAATTTATACAAATTTCATCTTGAAATAAGTTTTAGAAAGTAAAAGTTTAATAGTAAAAGGTAAAACAGTCTCACAGTGATCAGATATTTACAATAAAAGTGGACTTCACAACAAAAAACACCCCAGCATACAACAACATTATCTACATGGGTTATTCTCGTCAATTTTAACTGAGAATAAATTTTGAATGGTTTTACTTATTATGAATTATAACATAGATGAAGTCAGCACTGTTGGTGTTTATTTAGTAACTGCACAGGAGTTCTTACTATGGTAAAAGTTTCAGGCTGTTAACACCATCCATTGTCAAAATGTCCCATACGCAACGGCGCTTTGGTCCAATGTCACCAGAATTATGTAGACTTTACACTGCGTTCCAATGAGTATGCCAATTTTGGCGACTGAACCACAATAGGTGATTAAATACTGATTATATTTCTTGTAATATGTTGTATGACAAAGTCTTTATTTGCCTACATTAGTTGGTGGTTAATTTTTCAAGTAAAACGTGTCCCATACACAACAGAGCTGGATTAGTGCATCATAATATACTGCAACAACACTAAAATAATTTTAAATGAAAAAACACTATAACTAATTAAAATATATAATAGTGGTTGGTGCAATTTGTTTGTACCATAATGGAGACAAAGAAGTTAAGCAGTACTTGATTCTTTGATGAAATCTGTCCCATATGCAACACAGTTTCTGCTCTAATGGGTGAATGAAATTTTCATAGTTGGATAGACCCCCCCCCCCCTCACTAGAATTGTCAATATACTGACCATATAACAGTGTCTATTTGCTGTTCTATCAAACAGAAGATAAATAAGCCATGTCCCATACACAACAGCAGCCTATCATTCATGTAAGTATTGATGCTGATCATTCACATTTGGGTCGTGTTCTGAAAACCTATTAATTAATCACATCTTTCTTTAATTTGTTTACAGAAATTTTGCTAACTTTCATAATCACAATCAAAATAACCATAAAAAGCACTCAGTTCTTTGATAAAATCTTTCTCATAGGCACAACATATTTTGGAGTCTTACAGGCTCAAAAATGTGGATGAATTTTTCTTGGTGAGATAGATCTGCAACTAGTGCTAATACACTATAACATTGTTTATTTGCTCTATTAGGCTACTGAAACTAGATAAGCCACATCTCATATGCAACAAATGTCCCATATGCAACAGTGTATCAGTAAGTGAACATTGATGCTCACCTTCCACAAAAGAGTGTCACTTATGAAATGCATTCTTGTGATTGAAAATCAATTATGCAGGAGCAGGAAGGGGATGATAAAACAATGAATTTCGTAGTTCTGTAACTGTCTAGACAAATCTAGATTGTTGACACTGTCTAGACATGTCTAGTTTTTATCACTTTGGCCTCGAAATTGAATCGAGAAGCGATACTGGGAATCAGAATTGACGATTTACAGATTTGGTGAGTTAATCTGACTCATTCTGCAGACAATGCGAATAGTTTGCATGATAATCTGTTTATATTAGATCAGCTAAGTGCATTGGATTATTCCTATTACTTACAGCAAGTCTCCAAGATATTCAACCAAAGCAGATTTACTAAATGTAGATCAGCTTCCAAAACTTTTGTTTCTTTGGAAGAAAATTTGCAGTGGTAAAATTCTAGAAAGCACTTACGAATACCAAGCTATTCATTTGTTATATTGATAAGTTTTGATCTTTCTTCTTTTTCTGTCTTTCTAATTTGGGAAGACCGGCAGGAAGAAACTCTGGCCAAATCATTACTTGATTAGTTCTAGTAGTAATTTATGTAAATTAATGATGAAATAGTTCACTGTTCTTGTTATGCTTTCTTTGTTGAGTATCTCTTCGTACCATGTGATCCATATAGTTACACAGCCACACACCACCTCCTCCACCATCACATAATTCGTCGTAACTTCTCTCTCTTCTAATTATTATTCATGGGTCCTTCGCATGATTGGTATGTCTTATTATTTGTCCCCCAAACTTTAGGATTTGGGACCTTATTCCATTCATCCGTTCGCAAAATTCTCTGTAACAACTAATTAGATTTTTCTGAAATTTTGCATGAAGTTATAACTACATAAGAGATGAAAAATAACATTCCTGGATTTTTTATAAAACATTTTGTTACCCCACCCCACCCCACCTGGGGGGGGGGGGCAAAATAACCCAAAATGCTACTTTTTTGGCAAATAACTTTTGATCCATACATCCATTAAATTTTTCTGAAAGTTGGTAATAACTTGGAACTATTTGTTAAACATTAATTGAGTGTTGCTGACCCTGGGAAAAATCTGGTTCGCAACTCCTTTTGACAGATAACTTTTGATCCATCAGATACTTTTTTTTTAAAACTTGGTAATAACTTGGAACTAATTTGGATAAAACTATCAATTTCTTCTACAAGACGAAATCCAAAGTTTTCATTTGAGCAAGGAATATCGCACCCTGCAGTGATTTACTACTAATATTCCAATGGAACACTGAAATATTTTTCATTGTGTTTTATTTGTGACGACAACACCCACGACACTGCATTCGTATATCAAACTCAGACAATGATGGTTCACTACATTCGTGCATTATTGCCCCATGTCAAGAAAATGATTTACTTCAGAAACTTTATAAATTTATATCTGCATAAACAGGACTTTGAGATTCATGCAGAGTGGGATTTCTTTGATACAAGCCTTGCGATGGAATCGGATGATTCAACGTCCTCTGAATAATCAGATCCTAGATTATAAAGCCATGGTAGAAGTCTGACTGGAGATGTCTGCAATCAAGTTCTTTGATACTAGTATGGAAGCTATGGAGAAATCTCTTGAAGCAAGATTTGCCAGGGGAAACAGTACCAGGAACAAGAAGAAGACACCATTTTGTCACGTTGTCAACATCAAACATTTGTCATAAGCTGCCCAATGAGAATGAATCGTATACAGACACCCATGATTTTAACTTGCTATCAATTCTTGAAATTTCTGACATTTCACCAATGCAATATGATGGATTGGCATTGTGAATAAAATTCATGCAAAGGAAGGTAATGAAACTGTCAAGTTCATGCATCCTCATGGACCATAAAAATTGGTTGCAAATTGATAATACATGGTTTGTTCCAATCAAGAAAATTCTTTGTGTTGTCTCCAACAATATATACAGTAAAAACATACAAAATAACTGATGAGGAGTATGAAAAAACGATTTCTACATTTCAGTGGCATAAAGAAAATAACAGTATGTAGACAATGTTGTCGTGGGCTGGTTTTTGTTGCAAAGTCCACTTTCATTGTAAATATCTGATCACTGTGAGACTGTTTTACATTTTACTATTAAACTTTTACTTTCTAAAACTTATTTCAAGATGAAATTTATATAAATTTATCTGAATGGTCTCCCAAACTTCATCTCACATACCCAAACTAATTGTTTCCTCCAATAGCGTATTTCTAAACTCTCAGAAAAAAAGAGCTAATTTCGAATTGACACTGAGTAAAAACAAGAGCTTTTGACTATTTTTGCTCCAGAGGTACTTCATAGTGTCTAGATGAATGTCCAAAAGAAAAAAAACGTTACCATATTAGCCACATCATATTTTTGCCCCATATCGGTGCACATGTGAAAAATTCCAAAATTTGATAAACTCTCATAAAAGACTTCATTTCTGAGCAAATCTGATACCATTTTTGGATTCCTCGGTCGAAAAACTTACCTGGGTGAATTTTCAGGGTCACATCATGTTCCAATTTGAAAATATTCAAGAAAATGTAATTATTAAAATGTCGCCCGGACAACGTCTTGCGCGATTTACGCGAAACTGAAAATGCTCTAAATCGAGAATAATAAAAGTGTCTTGTCTAAACTACAAATAATGAGATAAGACAAACGTATTGAGAATGAATGAAAGGCAAAGTATTTTTTTTTAATTATTATTATCTGATGACTATAATAGATCTATTCAATTTGGCCAGGAGCAACGTGTAGTATCTGTTCTGATACTACACTTCATCTTTTTTTTTTGTCCTAGTCAGTGAAAGAGAAATCCTTCTAGATAGAGGCAATTTTCATTTTTGTTCTAATAAAGAGTTCCCCTTTGTGGAGAGCTGGATTTTACCTACATTGAAAATGACCTTGTGTTTATTTCTGCCCTCGTGGGGAAGCAAATAAATAGGAACAATGAACTCTAAGAAGACCTTATATAGAGTATTGCATTTAGACTTCAACGCCAGTGTCTCAACATGGAAATTGGAATGTAATATTGTAAAGAGAAAGATTGGAAAATAAGGATGAACTACTTTACTACAGAGAATAATAAGAGATGATTTAATTGAAAATTTCAAAATAATTAATGGCATTTTTAATTATGGTGACCACTTCTTTTTTTTTATATTTCTTCTCAATCTGGAAAGTTACTGTCAAGGGAGATTTCAAAAACTAGATCGATTGGCCAATTGAATTTTTTGGCTAACAGAGACATATTTTTGGAACAAATTGCCAGATGAGATTAAGAAGCGCAATAGCGTAGACATGGTTTTTATTTACTATTCTCCCACTGCAGCAAGGTGTGGCACAAGGCGAGAAGGTAGGGAAGCTTACTTCTTCCAAGGGGGTATTCTGGCTGGATACAAAAATGGCAGTGAACGGATCCATCAGAATTCCCAGGTAGAGATGCCTCAAGCAATCGACAATAAATCATCACCACCAAAAAAAAAAAAGAGGAGGCAATGTCTGAGAGGGGCACATCCTAGGACAGACCCAAACTCCCTTCCACAAGTCATTCTCACGAGGCGTCTGCGCTGGCTGAGTCATGTCCTCTACCGTCAACCGGGAGAGTTCATCTACAAAGCCATTGCTCCAGCTCCCCTACAGAGTTGGAAAAAGCTATGTGGTCGACAACGAAACACCTGGCTGATGATGGTTAAAGCTGACCTGGAAACAAACCTGAGCCCCTGTGTCTATAGAGTTGACCGTTGGAACAGTGAGTGGCTAGAGATATCCAAATCGTTGACTTCAAATCGTCAGGCTTGGTCGGCTTTCATAAGGGATGCAATAGTGAGGATGGATGGAGCAGCTCCACCAATCCATCCCCCCCCCCCCCGGGTGAATGCCGTTTAAAGTACAAGTAGTAAGTAGAGCCAAACCATACCTCACTCTGACAAAGAAGGGTCTGGTGGTTCAAGTCAGTCCCTAGGTTGTCTGAATGATTTCCAACGACATATCCCAGGCTGGTATGAAAATGCTGGTATAAAAAATAAGTCGATAACTTTAGAAATTGATCTCTATATTGATGATGATTTAATAGTACTAAAATATATGTGCAGCAACATATATTTTTTTTAAGCGTTGAATTGAGATAGTTCAAAAGTGAAACCTTCCCGAAGAGGCAAAACAAACAAGTAACACATTTTACTCATACACTCCACAATTAAACTATGTTAATCATGAGGTTAAAAAAAGTTCTTTCACATAATCTTGTAAAAATTAGGCTTACAATAAACTTATCTTCTAATACGAGAGCCAGTCCCTATTTACTTGCCTCCCCACGAAAGCAAAGTTAGACACAAGAGAAAATCCAGCTCCCCCAAAACAGGGACCTCTGGATTGAAACAAAAATTTTAATTTCCTCCGTCTAGAAAGATTATCTCCTTCACTAAGTGAGGACATAACAGATGAAGTGCAGTGTCATAACAGATACTACACTTTGATCTCAACCAACAAGCTGAAGTTGTTAGTAAAACAAGTCTGTTTCTCAGATCTTTATGAATAGCTTTTTTATTTTCTATTACTCATTTAAAGAAGAGGAAGGAGCTTTTACTCTCACACTCAGAAGTCCTCCCACTGTTATTCTTTAAAAATCGGATTTTATTGAATACTAGCAGGACCGTCACCCGGCGTTGCCCGGGAGAAATATAAAAAAAATGAATTAAAATTTGTCAACATCCGACAGAACGCAAAAAAGTCACATCGGACAATTGTAATGTTCAGTTTGGAATTGTTGAAGGGGAATAGGAGGAAGAAAGGAAAGATTACTACATAATAACGTTGAATCAAAAAAAAAAACGGCTCATAGTCCTCCCTTCTCCTCCCACGTTGACAAAAGTTTAACAATGTAAAAAAAAAAAGAAAAAAAAAAATTGTGCGAGTTGACTGGGATCGAATGCTAAATCTCTCCGTCTTGGATCTACATTCGTAACCATTTGGCTATGAAAGCGAGTAGAAAATCTATTAAAAAATAAATTAGTTAAACGATACCTGTAAGCTGGCATGCGTTACAATCCGCCAGAAAGCGATCAAATGTCGGGTCTACCAGTCACACGTTTTGGGTCATTTCTATACGAAGAAATCAATGGGTTTTTTTTTCAATTTTTGGATATTATGCGTGTGAAAGGTGTAGGATTTTGAAAATTTCAACTTTATGGGGCTGTCGAGTATCTTGGCGTATATTGACTTAATTCAGAAGTCGAGTCACTGAAGAAATTGTAGCTGCCATGTTGAATGATGAAATACTGCAAAGAACTATGTTCGTTAACTGCATTCTCTAAAAACCGGAATGACTATAAATGCATAGAATACGTAGAAATAACGTAATCTAATATTCTCAAAAATCAGCGGAAGCGTCCATTAAATGTGTGCGTAATGTTTTATATTATGTAGTTAAATAATAGCAGACAAATAGTAAATATTAATGGACACTTTTTTAAAAAATAGATCTTGTTTATTAATTCCCGTGTCGATGGGGGGAGAGTGGCAGTACTTAATTGTTAGGGGGGGAAATTTTTTGCTACCACCTGTATGGAGTATGTTTTGAGAAGAGTCGAAGATGGTGGGTTAAAAGTAATATTTAGTGTTAGCTGGAATAAAATAATAACAAATTTACTAAAACAAGCTTGATTGAATAAGCGTAATATAATGGTGAGTTTAGTAACCTGTGATACATGTGATTATTTTCCTATTCTTCAAAAAGGTACAGGGGTAAAAATGGTTTTAACTTTATATATTAGAAGAGACATTTTTCGTATGCACCGATATAAGATGCGTATTGATTAGAAAGTTGTAGTTTCCATCTGTTCGTATGTTCACAAACTCTTAATACACAGTTGAGAGCTGGGGTCAGGAGTGTATAAGGGTTCTCATTGATTCCAACGAAACGCTGAGAGTGCTTCGAGGAGGAGGGATTAGAGACTTTAAATCTACCAAAATTTATTTCGAATAATGTGGCTTTACTTACACCCTACTCCACCCAATCAATGACCCTTCCCCCGGAAAAAAATTGAATATCATGAAATGTAAAAAATAGAAATGAGATAATACGATTTTAGGACATGGCCACAATAAGAGAAAAAGTCCCTCCTTCAATCACGGCTAACGCTGGGTCTTCCTGCTAACTTATTTTATTTACCGCTCCAGGAGGTTAGACACAAGGTCAGGTGTTTAGTTGAAAAGCCTATGCACTAATGTTTAACATACTCTGGCTGACAAAAAATGCCTGAGCAGCCCCGTCGGCATATCCTGGTAGGGGTATCTCAGGCAATTAGCGATAAACTAATCTACTTGCTAAAGCAAAAATAATGCCTGGGAGGGTGGACCTCCTGAGACCGAAAAAGACCATAATTCAGTCTGACAGCAACAAAGTCACTGCTGGACTGATTGTTGAGGATGAATCCCGACTCGCACAAAGAGAAATTGCTTACTTATTTGATAAAATCCAAATAGAAATCAAAAGAAGTCCATATTTCCTGCAAGATACTTAATATGCTCCACAACTTAAAAGAGGGGTAGGGGGGGGGGGCTTATCATTCTTCGTGTCACAGAGAGACATGAATAACTACAACAATTTAGACACACAAATAGTTTTCATTTTAAACTTATTTACATTCGGACAAAATTGCTTTAGGGTGTTTGATCTTCTGATTTTCTAAGGTATTTAGTTGGATAGGAATTTTACCATTGATATAATCAAACTAAGTAGTTCAATGCATGCATTGTATCGACGAATGTATAATGATAAAACATTGACTCAATTAGAGCCAACTAGATGTCCCCACCCGACGTTGCCCGGGAGCATTTACTTTAATTTTTGTTTCACTTATTTTTATTATAACTACGCAGTTTTTTTTAAACAAATTTTTTTTTTCCTAATATTAAAGTGAGCAAGACAAAATACTAAGTTCTCTTAAAAAAAAACAACAAAAAAAAACAAAAAAAAAACATTGATATTACATTTAATCTTTATGGATATTTTTACTTTGTTCCTATATCATAAATTGGAATTTCATTTTTAACTGCAAATTGTATAATCGTATAGAACAACGTTCTTTTTATTTATAAAAAATTAAAAAATTTCTTAAAAAGTGATTTTTGAGAGACTGAAAACGTACAGAACACCTTTGAGTTCGATACCCAACAAAATCAGCCAAGTGTGACAAGTCATAAAATAACTACCACACTTTCATAACAAATATACATATTTGAAAATATTATTTATATATACCTGAAGCTTGTGTGGTGAATGCCCATAGCCCGCTCGGAAACTCCGATCACGTTGTGGTAATAATACTTATCACCTTAAAAACTCGTCCAAAAGCCGAAGAGCCGTTGCTTAAAACGACGAGAAACTATGAGCAGGCTGATTTTGAATCCCTCAGGGATCACATCAGCGACGCCCCATGGGGTGTAACCTTCTCACTCCTTGCTGATCAGTGTGCAAATGAGCTAACCGAATGGGTCAAAGCAGGTATTGATACTTATGTCCCCACGCGAAAATTCTTCAGCAAACCCCACTCTCCTCGATGGTTCACTTCAGAATGTACATCTGCTTTTGCTGAGAGGCAGAAGGCATTCCGAAAATTTGGCCGCCATAAGTAAACTGCGAACAGACAAAAATTTGTAGAGGCAAGAAATGCTTGCAAAGTAGTGATAGATAAAGCAAAGAGGAGGTATACAGAGATAACCAAAAAACGCATTTAGTCACAGAAACTAGGTACTCGTGATTTCTGGAAAATTTACAATAGTGTGATGAACAATGGACAATTCCCCCGCTATCAAATCACAATGATGTTGTTTGCATGGCAATTGATAAGGCTGAACTACTTGCCCAGCGTTTCGCCTTAAATTCCACTCTGGACTCGGCAAACAACCCCCTCCCTAAATTCCCATTGCAGACTGAAGCCATACTTAAGAACCTGGTCATCACCCCGTCTCAAGTGAGAGAGATCATAAAAAACCTTGACACCTCCAAAGCCTGTGGGCTTGATCTTATACCATTAATAGTAATAAAGAAATGCTCTGCTGAGCTGGCCCCTGTCCTCTCAAAACTATACAACAAATGCCTTACTGAATCTTGCTTCCTTGATAGTTGGAAAATTTCTTCTGTGGTACCAGTCTTCAAGAATTCTGGAGATAGAACTAATCCTCTAAACTACCGTCCAATCAGTCTACTCCCGATCTTTGCTAAAATCTTTGAATCATTAATCAATCTAGCGATAAGGCACATAGTTAATGCTAAACTTCTTTCTGATCATCAATACGGATTCAGACAAGCACGATCTACTGCAGATATCCTAACGGTCATCTCTGAACACATATACCATACACTGGACAAGGCAGGTGAAGCTAGGGCGGTAGCGCTCGATATATCCAAGGCCTTTGACAAGGTCTGGCATGAAGGGCTTCTCATAAAACTGCACTCATATGGTATTACTGGACAAATATTTAATATAATTAAATCCTTTCTAACAAAACAAAAGATCCAGGTTGTACTCGATGGTTGTTCTTCTAGGCAACATGGTATAAATGCTGGTGTACCCCAGAGATCTATTCTTGGACCACTATTGTTCCTGATTTTCATAAATTACCTCCTTGCGACTGGGATAAGAATTTTTGCTGACGACACCATGCTCTACTCTTGTCATGTGGGCAAAACCGATGCGCACATATCTGAGGCAATGGCTGAATTCTTAGAAAATGATCTCCAGTCTGTAGTGGGGTCAAAAATGGATGGTAACTGTCAATGCTATCTTCCTTCAATAACTACAAAAAAACCTCTTCAACCACCCATTGTTATGGCAAATAGCACCCTGCCTGAGAGTTCATCATTCAAACTCCATTGGAATAAATACATTGAAAACATTGCCAGGGCTGCTGCAAAGAAGGTGGGCTCCCTCTACCGTGCCAGTAAACTCACACCTGACATTATCCTATATCTCTACAAAGCCACCATCTGCCCATGCATGGAGTATTGTTTCCACATCTAGGCTGGTGCACCATCCACTAGTCTCTCCCTCTTAGACAAGGTCCAAAAAAGAGTCGCCAATTTGATAATTCCTTCACTATCCAACAAGCTCCAGCCCCTGTCCCATCGCTGCAATGTTGCTTCCTTGTGCCTGTTTTACTTCAATGGATTGTGCTCTGGTGCCCCCACAACGTAGATTCACTAGACCAACCCGACAATCTGTCAAATGCCATCCATACACTGTGGAGGTCCCCAGATGCCGAAGAGCTTTCTACTCCAAAAGCTTCTTTCCTGGTGCTGCTGGACTCTGGAACTCCCTGCTTTCCTGACGTTACTGACATGCAGAAATTTAAAACTAATGTAAACAGATATCTCGCTGCGCAGCTCCCAAATTAGGTTGACCCCCCCCCCCCCCAAACCTTCACCCTTTGTTTTCTCGGTAGCCCCTTACGTCTACAGTGGCGGCCTGGGTTGTTTGGGGTGAACTATGTTAAAAATAAAAAATTTTAAAAAAGTATAAAATTGTATTTATACAAAAATTTCGGCTACATATATGCACACATGTTTCAGCTGTGATTTTATTCAAAGTCCAGCTTCCTCGGGTCACAACAAATTTGTTGTGGCCCAAGGAAGCTGGACTTTAAATAAAGTAATAACTGAAACATGTATGCACATATATAATCAAAAATGTATAAATACAAATTTATACTAAACTACAGCTTTACTTGTATTTGGGCACTATTTTAAAAACACCTTAGCTTCATTTAAACAAACACTAATTATATAATATGTGTGTGTGATAAAAAAAAATGGAATTAATATTCCAACGTAATGGAAAATGAAAAGGAAAACCAAAAATAATATTTATGTATTCATCAACGTTTCGTCTTTATTTCAAGACTTACTCAGGATGATTTGTGTTATTTCTTCAGACTAATCATCCTGAGGAAGTCTTGAAATAAAGACGAAACGTTGATGAATACATAAATATTTTTCGTTAGATAGATAGATAGATAGATAGATAGATAGATAGATAGATAGATAGATAGATAGATAGATAGATAGATAGATATCCTGTTTGTTGTTTTCTATTTATTTATATATTGCCTTAACAATCTTTCCGGTCTGAAATGATTTACAAAGCCCCAAAATGGACAACAGAAACAGGAGATGTAGATTATTACTATTTACCGTACTTGGGCTAGTGAGTGATGGGAGAGTAGTGGTTTCATACAGTGACAAGAAAGAGTAGTGGGCAGCAACTACGCCGTGTATCTAGGTTACCAATATAGCAGCCCATTGATAAAATCCATCGTTTTTTGTGTGTGGGGGAGGGGGTAGTAGTTGAGCAAGTCTTATTTTCTTCATTTAAGTAATCAAGTCTACAACTCTATATAAAAAAAGAAAGTGTATTAAATGAAACATGACATTTTAACAGTACTCACTACTAAGAAAAACGTGTGTGTGTGTGAGTGAGTGATAGAAATAGACCGAGAGATAGAGAAAGCTAAAGAGGGGAGAGCAGAGAGGGATGAGAGGGAGAGCAGAGAGGGATGAGAGGGAGAGCAGAGAGGGATGAGAGGGAGAGCAGAGAGATGGCAGAAAGAGAGAGAGGACAGAAAGAGAGAGAGGACAGAAAGAGAGATGACAGAAAGAGAGAGAGGGCAGAAAGAGAGAGAGGGCAGAAAGAGAGAGAGGGCAGAAAGAGAGAGAGGGCAGAAAGAGAGAGAGAGTGGGCAGAAAGAGAGAGAGGGGGCAGAAAGAGAGAGGGGGGGGGCAGAAAGAGAGAGGGGGGGGCAGAAAGAGAGAGAGAGAGAGGGGGGGTGCAGGAAGAGAGGCGGTCCGGAGAGAGAGAGAGAGAGAGAGAGAGAGAGAGAGAGAGAGGATCTATCAGAGAGACAGAGTTGTAAGTTTCATCAACTACACTAGTAACATTAACATACGGTCGCCATCCTGACGTTTAACTTTAAGCAGTTTGTGATTATGAACTTTAAAAAGTGTACGTGTGTAGAGATTGATTTGTTCCAAAGAGAGAGGGGGGAGAGAGAGAGAGAGGAGGGAGATAGCGATAGAGAAACGGACGAACTAACAAAGTGGTGTGATCTCAACTGTGGTTGTGTAGTTAATGCGATATTGTGTAGTAGAGAAAGATTAGAAATAGGAAGAAATACCGGCTAAAGTTGACGAGGGAGCGGACAATAGATGTAGTTTCATTTTAATTGGAATCAATCTCTACTATAGGCGAATGTTTTATTTTTTTTCATAACAAAGATGTTTTCTTAGAGGGTTTTTTTTTTATCAAGGGGGAAGGGCGTTAAATATTATATTGATTTGTTATTATCGGTGATAAAAAGTGTCGAAGCTACTAATAAAACAGTGCGCGTGTAGTATCATCACTTTTTTTAGTTATCGTGCAATCCTTCAATATAAAAGGCTCTAATAATTATCTAATTGTTTATTTGCATTCAATTTGAGTCTAATTGAATGCAAACAAACATAGATAAGTTATTAAAGTCTTCTATAATAGTTTGAACAACAAAAAAGCCAGTGAATATTAAACAGAAACAGATGAAATACATTTTTTTAATAAGAAAGAATTTTAGGAATGTTTTTTTTTTCTTTTAAGAAGACAACCCCAAATAGTATATAAATAAAAGTGCCTTTATTTCTGTAGCCTGAACAACTTTACATTCTTATTAACACAAAAGCCAGATTTTCATATTTCTTTAATATTTATTTTATTGGAAAATTATTTTATCCGAGATTGTTTTTGTTTTGTTTTTTTTTGGGGGGGGGGGGCATATTATTCTGGCGGCTGGAGTTGAGTAATTTTTTTATTATTTTTATCCAATTCCCGCGATGGTAAAGTTAGATACGAGGTTGTTTTTTATTTCTTAAATGTGGAGAAAATCCAACAGAAGGGGCATTTGGGATCAAAATTGTCAAAATCGTCTCAATCTAGAACTCCTCCTGGCCAAGAAGAGAACGGATACTACCCTAAGAATCCATGTCTTTTTCATAGAGTTCGTTTCTAAGATGATTTGGTATTATTGTAGAATAACACCCCCAGCTTAAAAAAAGTGAGATTCTACTTTTCTTTAGGGGATTACGTATGAACACCCTGAAAAACTTGCTGGAAAGAAAAATAAACGAACAATTATTTTAGAATTAAGAGTGATGATCAGTTTCGCATCTAAATTTAAACGTAAAATTATCACCCATTTCCGAGCCATTCTAGCGTTTTAGAGGAGTTCAAAATAAAAATTTTAAAATACATATATTGTGCTATAGGAGATAAATTGATAAATTTTGTGGGTCTTTTTTTTTGGGGGGGGGGGCGGGAGGATCTACTGTTTTAGGCGATTACGTGTGGTTTTACGACCTTGCCAGTCGAACTTAGGGTTAGTAATAAAAAAAACAACACTTTAGTTAATAGACCTGAAACGTTAGAATGGTCCGGAAATAAGATAATTTTACGTTAAATTTATATACGAAACTGATCCCCCGCTGTAAATTCTAAAATAATTGTTTTTTTTGTTTTGTTCTTCTTCCGTCAAGTTTTTCAGAATGTTTACACATAATCGGCTAACAAAAGTAGCATTTCATTGGGTGTGTGTGGGGGGGCTGAGGGTGTTAATCTACAAATTTACCGATGATTGAGTTAGAATCTTAAAATGTTTAACATCGAATAACCGTGTGTAGAAGAATCTAGAAAGCAAATCTTGGACATGTCAGAATGTTTTTGTTGTCACACGTTATTACAAACAGGAGTGGCGAATAAATCGGTAACAAACAATATCACTAAGAAGAGGTTCAAATGGGTTTAATTAATAAACTGCAAATAGAATTTTATATAATAATTTTATATAATTTATAAACTGCAAATAGGATTTATTTATTCACAACTAGCTTACTTACTCGGCTGGAGGGATTAGAGAAATACTTCATAGTCTTTTTTTTTTAATTCGTTTTTGTTTTCCTTTCCTTTATTGTTAATTTCAATAAAATATTCGATTAATAGTAAAAAAAAAAATAATTCTATGTGTATTTAGCAAAGTTACGGAAAGGCGAGAAACAGCTTTGAATTTCGGCTAAGATCAAAGTGTAGTATGTGTTCTATTCTAATACTACACTTCAACTGTCCGGTCTTCGGTTAGTGAAGGTGAAATCGATCAAGAATAAGGCAATTTTAATTTGTATCTTTGTCTCAATCCAGAATGGCCCTTTGTGAGAGCTAGATTTTCCTCGCATTAAAAAACGACCTTGTGTCTAACTGTCCTCGTGAGGAGGCAAGTAAAGAAAGATTTTTTTTTTAATAAATGAAAAACTTTAAAGAAAATATTTGACGTGTGATGTTGAATTTCTTAAATGTTCATAATAACGTCATTTAGTTGAAAGGTTTAATAATTCACATTAATAAAAAAAATAAAAAATAAAAATTAAAAAAAATGTAAATTCTGTCAGTTTTCTAGGACAAAATGTTGGCTAAGGAATGAGAATCTCAGAAAGGCTAAGAGACAAAAGTCTAAGCAGTCGCATGCCTAAGTCATTACGAAAAGACACAGTTATGGTTAATTTTGAAAAAAATTAAATAAATAAATTATAATTAAAAAAGGAAAAACACTTTCATCATTCATGATTGCATTTGCGATAAAAGACAACTAGTTTTCGTTAATTCTTTTGAGAAGCGAAGAATTCGGTATTTTTATAGAACAACTCCCGGCGTCAAACCGGTTTTTCCTACGTATTTTACGTTGTTAAAAAAGAATGTGTTATTTAAATTAGGGTTACAGTTAGGGTTAGAATGCGAAATTGTTCTCAGGAAACTCGACCCGCCCCCCTACACACACAAAAAAAAAAAATCAAGAAAAACACGCATATACGATTCTAGCCGAGAGTGATTCTATAAAATCACCACGAATTTTCAGTTCTTCAATCAATCTCTGACACTGAAATAAACGGGAGGGGGATCATTGCTCTAGATTTGAAAGCAGACTTTTATCATAGCATTAAGTCCGGCGAGAGTTTTCCACTAAAAATAG
This sequence comes from Sepiola atlantica, assembly GCA_963556195.1. Lineage (NCBI taxonomy): Eukaryota > Metazoa > Mollusca > Cephalopoda > Sepiida > Sepiolidae > Sepiola > Sepiola atlantica. Next base: position 67,331,565 of record OY744517.1, on the reverse strand, counting down.
TAAACGGGGGGGGGGGGGGGGGCAAAGATTGCAAACACTTATATCAATAACTAGCAGGGATAACCGGTGGTACCTCCCTCCGGGGGGGGGGGGGGCATGTATAACGAAATATAAGAGTTTTAAAGAGTAATATCTTTATCTCTCTCCCCTGGTTAAATATAATAGAAAGCAAGAAAAAGAAAGTTGACTGACTGTTTGACCTAGTTTCAGAAATAACTACAGAATGAAAACATTATTTTTTTTTTTTGTACTCCTTAATGCACGAATTCGGCCTCTGGGGACCCCAACGGGAATGGATATTAAAGTATTTTTTTTTTAATTAATTAGTATAACCAGGCTGGGGTCACACGGGATCCGATGATGTACGGTTTGTAAATGTTTCTTGCGTCGTTTCTGACTTTCTAGCCGACAGGATTACGTCTTTCCCTGTTCGTCATTATCAAACGTTTTCTCCGCATACTGCAGAATATGATCTCATGTATTTCATTTACCTCCTCTCCCGGAGGTTAGACACAAGGTCAGGTGTGAGTTTTGATGAAAATGTTTCTGTGGGACGAACTGGATTCGAACCCGGCACACCCACTTAGCCACAGTGGTGTATTAACTATCTCCACAAAGTGTCATATCTCTCACTACTTTTTTTTTAGTTAACCGATTGATCTGGAAGTCCCGCAACATACGTTATTACGCCATCTTCTCTGTGGTTTACCTTCTTTCTTTTCACTCTTCAAGACACACTAGATCAACAATCGGTTGGCTTATGCTTTTATGTTGTTTTTTTCTTTCAGATTTACAACTTTTAAGATTAGAAATCCGGAATATTTACTAAAAGTAAAGGGTAAACGTTACTATTGGCAGCATAACTTATTTTACAAGGAAATACAGTTATGAAATTAGTCAAGAACAATTTATTTTGGTTTACCTTGGATGGTGTATTTGCATTAAAAAAAAAAAAAAAATAATAATTAAGCATGTTTTAAGTTGTCGTAAATATTTGTTGTGAGTAAAGTAACAAGCAATCAACCATCTTGCAATTTCAAGAAGTAAGGTAAAGCGGACCTGAAGAGACAATGATAAATAAAATTAAAAGTGTTTTTTTTTATATGAAATTTATCGGTGCTTATGTATCGTAGGGTCGACAACAAAAAATTATCTTTAATTTTGAAGAGTCAAATAAGGGGGAGATAAACCGTGGCTGAAAACTTTGATTTATCTTCCCCTTATTTAATTTTTCAGAATTAAAGATTTAAAAAAACAAATTTTTCGGCCCTACGATACATACACACCAATTTATCTTAGTCCCTTCCGGTCCAGTATATTACTTCCTGAAATTACAAGATGGCTATTCGCTTATTACTTACAACCAATATTTACGGCAACATGTTTATATCTTCTATTAAATTGCTGGTAAATTAGTCAATTCCAAGCCAAAATAACGGACAATGAATTGGCTGCTTTTTTTCCGACCTCACAAATAAGTAAGCAAACTCAAATGAATTGTTTTGGACCAATTTCAAATTTACCTTAAATAATTTTAAAAGGAAATACAACTTGGAAATTTGTCCAAAACAATTTATTTGGGTTTACTTATTTGTTAGGTCGGAAAAAAAATCAGCCGATTCATTGGCCGTCAATAGTAACGTAAATCATTACTAATACCGACATAAATTATTTTAAGCCAAGTAATGTGAAAATGCAGACGCTCCGGTTATGTATACTCTTCTCAAATTCAAAATGGCTGAACGCAGATTACGGACCTCGACACTATTTACATCATAGTAAATTGGCTTAAAACTTCTTTTAAATATTAAGTTTTTTTTTAACGCATATAGGTCACAAATGAGTACGTAAAACAAAATAAATTGCTTTTGACTAATTTCCTAACCGAAATAATTTCCTTTAAAATTATTTATGTCGGTATCAATAATGATTACCAGTTACCAAATAAAGTTAATGGTAACTTCTGACACCACAGTGTTAAAACTAACTAAAACACAAGTAAAAAAACAAAAACAAAAAAAACACGTAAATCGCGAGTGAATGAACGTTAGTGTAAGAGCTGTGTGAAGATTATTCAATAACAAATTTCGAGAATACCGATTTAAGAGATTTCAAATTAGAAAAGATATGGAGGATATCTCGCTCGACGCTCACAGTCCGATATTATCATTACGATACCAAACGGGGTCTGCGAGTTGCGCATACGAGAAAAACTTAGTATTCCGTCATCGATTTTCAGTTATTTAATATATATATATATATATATATATATATATATATATATATATATATATCTACTAGAAGAATACTCGTCCCAGTACTTTTCTTGTATCGGGGATACGTCATCGACGGCTGTCGTGCTGAGGTATGGCCCCATTCAGTCTCTTTGCGAAGATTAAGATCAAAATATAATATCACTAAAACTTATGTCTAGAATCCCTATTACATGATTTTGATTCTACAAAATTTAATACTTAAGCTTAAGGGCTCTTAAGAAATTGAAATTCAGAGAATCTTGCTTAATTGACTATGGATCAATTTAATGCAAATCTGAAATAGTTGTGCCCATATTATGCCCCCTAAAAAAACTTAACTCATACCTATTTTACAAAAATCAGAGGTATCTGAATTTTCACGAAGGACTTCCACCCCTAAATATAATCCACATTTGGACTTCTAACGCCTAGCAGGTGTGTCCCAAAATTCATAATGATCGGTTAATTACTTTGAGCGAATCCTGTACATACAAACATTTGTAACTTTATAAAGATTATATATATATATATATATATATATAATTAATTAATTCAGTTCAAATATTTAAAAAATGAACAAAACCAATTATTTTCTAAAAGTGCTCAATATTTTAATATATATATATATATATTCCATGATAAATGCCAGTATACTGAAATCATATGCCCTTAATAGGGTTAAGATGAAAATTCATATACACTAAATGTACAAAAGCAAGGAAATTCCCAAATTTTTACACTTTTATTGTCATTAAGGGTATGCGAGCACAACAAGGCTATGTATTTTACTTGTAGGATTTTTTCTTCAGCGCACCTCACACACTTCATCCACTCATGCATAGATATTTATACTGTAGTGATGTGATAATGAAATGGTTTGGTTGATATGTAGTCATACCCTTAATGATAATAAAATGTAAAAATTTGGGAATTTCCTTGCTTTTGTACATTTAGTGTATATGAATTTTCATTTTAACCCTATTAAGGGCATATGATTTCAGTATACTATCATTTATCATGGAATGTCACTACTTTTGTAAAGGCTATGCCTCAAGATAATGGTAATTTTTAAGGTTTTTTTTTAATTTTCTGGAAAACTAAGGTATATGGTAAACTGAAATTAAAATGCCATCAACTAGACCCTAGAACCTCTATCTCTGCCAAAAATCAGCTGAATCCATCAAATAGTTGATGAGATACAGGGTGACACATACGTACGTACGTACGTACACACGGATAACACAAAATCACTCCTGACCTTTCTGGATCTCTGGGTTGCCTTGACTAATGATTCTGAAATTCTACACACTTATAGAACCTATCAAATGAAAATTTTGTGCAAAGTTTTAACTAATTTGGTTTATTGGTTTTAAGTTATGACTGATCAAAGAAATGAGATTTCTAGCATAGGCCGTTTTTGAAGTCTATTAAGGGATAGAGCGCTATCGCGCCTCCCTTGATATACACACACACACTCACACACACACACACACTATGTCTTTCAATATGCCATGAGGAAACATATCATTTCACATTATTCATTCATTCGCATATTCAGAGATGAATGAATCGACCATCAATTCCTCTACTACATCCATTCCATTCATTTCTTCCCCTTTTTCCTTTCTTGGCACGAGTCCAGAGAAAAGTATTGAACAACAACATAAAATGCCTTCAAGGCGCGTGTATTACGTGCAGCAGAATCTGCTAATAAATTTGAACTCTAAAATAAAAATGAGAGGTCGTACGCATACTATCATATATATATATATATATATATATATATACTAAAACTAAGTTACTCAACGTTTGTTTCTCTAAGGCTTTTTTGCTCTCTATATCTTGATCACAAAATACATGCTAAAATATTCTTTAATTTGGGGGACAGAGTTATGTTCTAAAAAATTTTTTTAAATCCATTTTAATTGTTCTAGTAAGCCGTAATTTGGAATTAAATAACCTAATGACCCATCTCTTACTATGTTTCTGTTGATCACTATCACTGTGTATTGTTTTATCCCTCTACCACTACTCTTATTCTATACAATACAGTGTCTATCACTTTGTATTGCGGATAAATTACTCTTAGTACGTTGAAGAACGTGACCAAACCAGCAAAGTCTCCTTTTCAGAAGAATCTCTGTGATTCCGGTGGTGTTGCATCTTGCACGGATAGTGCGGTTTGGAATTTAGTCGGAGAGATGAATGTGTTGAAGGCAGTACATATCGAAGACTTCAAGTGTCTGAAAACCTTTGCACAGGTGACAGGTCTTGCAGCCGTACAGCAGTATTGTGCATCTCAGCGCTCTGTATATCCTCAATTTTGTCGAGAGTTTTATCTCTTGTCGAGACCACAATCTACTTTGAAGATGGCAGAAAACTGCATGAGCACGAGCGATACGGATTGCAATCTTATCCTTACGCTGCCCATGGCTGTAACGGTTGAGCCAAGATACTTGAACTGCTCAGCTTCTTTGACAATGATGCTGTTTAAAATGATAGGGAAACTGTTGGAAAGGGGAGTAGTTGGCTGACAGAACCGTAGTTTTAGAGGCATTGAATTGATCATCATACGCATGTGTTTGGCGGTGGTATTGAGATTATTCAATTCCATGCTGGATATCAGAGTATGTTTCGTCGACGATGGTAACATCATCTGCATAGTCCAGGTCGGTAATAGAACAGTCACGTTTAACTTGCACACCAGCAAAGTATATCATGCCCCGATCAAGGATCCTTTCAATAATGTAATTGAACAAGACGGGAGGAAAGAACACAACCTTGGCGAACACCAGTCTGCACATTGACGAATTTTGATTCATCTCTGTAACAGACTCTTTTAGGATGTGTGATTAATAGGTCTTCAGCAGATTAAGCAGCTTGGATGGAAATTCGTCATGGCTCATTATCCCCCAAAAACTCTTACGATCAACAGAAGGAGTAACTCATCCATTGGTAACCCCAATTGCACCCACCAACTGGAGGAAGCGCAGAAGCGGCCAACCGGAGGAAGCGGTTGGATTGGAACAGTGAAGACAGACATGGAGCTGGCCCCCACGTTTTTGGGGTTCGTCACTGGAACCGGGAATGGTTGAAGTATTCCAAGGATTCAGCGCCAGTGAACTCATTTGGAGCTGTCTCAAACCACCCCGGGTGAATGTCTTTACAGTTATAATTACTCTGTTTATTAACAGTCAAAAGTTAATAAAACTAACTATAAAATTATTAGGTTGGATGAGTCCATTATAAACAAATGGAAATATCACCATACGTAGTAATACTATTCGACAGACGAACATATAAAGTTTATGGGGACTTTCTTCATTATTTAAACATATAGAATATGATCCCAAAGTTATGCTATTGATTTTCCAAAACTATATATTGAAAAAATATCAAGCCTTTTACATCAAATTTCGGAATAGGAAATACCAAAAAAGCTTTGAATTTACATAGATTTCAAGGGGACTCCAAGTAAACAAGTATTTAGATTTTATACATGGTGTTTCAAATCTCCTGAAACTTGTGTCTCCAGCGCTAAGGACAATACAAGTTTCAGGAAATTTGAAACACCTACCATTTGATAAAGAGGTCTTACCTCGAAATATATTATGGAGCACGGTTACACACATTGGATTTTTATGTACAAATTGTGACTAAATCAAGTAAGATTTACTATAAAAAAAAAACCTCTTTGTTTTTTTGTCCTCCTTCAACAACGACATATTTCCACTTGTTGCATTGTGATAGCCTTCTGACAGCGATATTTTTTCCAGGGAAAAAAACTGAACAATTGGCGGACATGTACGACGAGAACCCCTCTCTAAAAATGTTATATCTGACTTGTTTGTTTTCATTCTATCGATTTCGGACAAAGACCAAATTCTCAGATTATAATTTTTTTTTTTGTTTTGTGCCACATCGATGCTTCTTTGAGGTTAGAGTCAGGAAGAAGTGAGTCGGCATCGTACAACCCTGCTTTTATAGTTTTTGTGTTGATTGTTTCGGTTTGGGAGGTGGATATGTCTTTTCGTCTTTAAGGAATTGTTTACTTCCCACGAAGCAAGATACGTTTTAACACCAAGAATCAGTTTGTAGTGGAAATTCAGTTTCCTAAGAAAACTGCAAAAATAGCCTGGTCGGTTGTGTCAGCATTCTCTTACATGTGAGGGCACCTCAGACGACAGGCAATTAACTCACCCCATTCTCCGAAAGGGGAAAAAACCCTTCGAAACGAGGAGGCGGTACTGATTTGGAGAATAACCCCCCCCCCCCCAAGACAGAACACATGCTACACTTTGATCATAACCCGAAGGCCGGATAAAAATGTGATGGTTCTTCCGTCCTTAAGTTTTTATTTACTTGCCAGCAAAATGTGGTACAATGCCGGAAGGCGGAGATAGCTAGCGCCCCGAGATGACACTGGCTGGATACAAAAAAAATAGCCAAGGACGGACCCGTCGGTATTCCCCGGTAGGGACGCTCAGGCAATGAACCAACCTCTCCTTAGAAAGGGGGTGCTGCCTGGGAGGGTACACCTCCGAGGACCCCTATTTAGTCGGCTCCTAGCGAGGGCAGAGTTAAACAGAAGGTCGGCTTTTAATCTGGGAAAACTCAGCCCGACCCCCCCCCCCAAAAAAAAAGGAGACACTCTGGATTGGGATAAAAAATTAATTTGCCTCAATCTCGAAGGATTTCTACTCTCCAGAACAGATACTACACTTTTAAATGTAATGGTCCTTTGCTAACTATTAGACTAGACACCAATATCATCAGCAGCAGTAAGAAGAAAGAATGATAAGATAGTTGCTAAAGGGAAAATGTTGCCAAGTGTCGGATGATTTGGTCCACGAAGAAAGATACGAGAAATTCTTCAGGATATAAAGAAGGAAAAAAAGACGATTGAGGCTGATAATTGGAAGAATGCATTAAAAAGGTGAACAAACACCAACTCTACTACAAACCAGTGGTAAGTAAGTACTATTATTTTTGGTTTGGGAAGTAAAAAAAGAAGAAAAAGAAATAAAACTAGGTTAGTAGAATAAAAGGTTAGCATTGCATTGATAAGGCTTAGTGGTGCTTGTACAGAAAAGCGTACATATGAAAAACGCTGAAAATCGCAGTTCCAGTTAAATTAAGCGGAAAACTATTTGAAATGTTTATGTATCAAGCAAAAATAGGTTTGTACACCAAAAATTAGCAAAAACTATCGAGTAGAATTGTAATAAAAAATAAAAATCCGTTATGTCGTTGAATCAGGTTCGGCCATTGATTTTGAACGAAAAATACGAAATTCAGGTGTCATATTAACAAGTAATAAATTAATGGCATTCACCTAAATACGATGAAACTGATTTTTATTTTTAATTAAAATTCTACTCGATCATTGTTCCTACTTTTTGATAAGGATACTTATTTAAATCTGCTGCGTAAGTATATAATACTGTTTTTTTGTTGTTGTGTTTTTTTAAGGTATTGACAATTTAATACGGACGCTTCTCTGTACAAGCACCGGCTGGGTAAGTGTACAGATTGTTTGGTATTTTTATACGACAGGGGCGCGTTCGAAAATTTACGTTTTCATTTATTACAGGAGCACAAATAAGCCATAATACTCGACTTATGCTTTGAATAATTCTGAACGCTACAATGGTAAACAAAAACAAGTCAGCCATTTAAGAATTTGCCGACTTTTCTTTACTTCGTGATCGCTGTTCGAAAGTGATTTTGAAGCCTTTAAAACGTCGATTAAAGTAATTTCTGGTTTGAATTAAAGTTTAACGACAAAAGTCGAGTAATATTGCTGTTCATTCTTGCTTTTAAACTAAAGGAAAACAATCATTTTCGAACGCACTCTTGTCATGTCAAAGAATGAATTGTTTCTTTTCTAAGAAATAAAATTCTGAATAATAATCAGTTGGACGACGGAATAATTCATCTTTTGTTGAAAAACAATAGAATAAGAGGGTCGGGATAAACTAACTAAAGTTAAAAACAAACAATGAAATAAATAAAAGATGCAATTCCGTCCAGGTGACCAAGTTCGAAAAGAAGCACCTGAAGAAGACCGAAGGTTACATCGGCCGAAACGTTGAAGGCTCAATTCTTACTACAGAAAAGATAAAAATCAATACTTCTACCCAGTCATGGCTGACGGGATGAGAACACTCTACCCCGTGGATTAAATAAAGGGTTCAGTTAAAATTCCGTCAGGTCTCAGATTTCGACATAAATATTCCAAAGTTCGAAAAGATGCACCTGAAGAAAGTCGGAGGTTACATCGGCCGAAACGTTAATATAAAAACCAAGATGAGAATAATAGTCCAAATAATACAAGTTATCAATCCTGGCTCGCCTATGTTTTTCGTCTCTCTTCGGCAAAATGATCACGAGACAATCGAATCACCTTAATTTGGTATTCTTAAAAACAATAAAAACATCTTTCTTTAACCTTAAATCCTTTCTTACGTAATTATTTTCTTGGGGGACCGGATAAAACTGTTTTGAAGGATATGGTCAAACTGGCTAGGAGCAAAGTGTAGTATCTGTTCTCTGATACTACACTTCATCTTTTTTTGTCTTCGGTCAGTGAAATCCTTTCTAGACTGAGGCATTTAAAAAAAAGTTTTTGTCCCAATCCAGAGTGCCCCTATTTGGGGAGCTTGATTTTAACCACATTAAAAACCGACCTTGTGTTAAAGTCTGCCCCCACAGGGACGCAAGTAAATTAGGGACACGGTAACAAAAACTGCATATTTGTCATATTCATTCATTCAATGCAAGTTAGTGTGCATTCACAAAACTATGGAACACGGACAAGATATCGTGTGTCTGTGTTTCTCACCTATACGTAACTTTTTATAAATACGCATTGAATTATTTTTTTTTTACTATTAATCGAATATTTATTGACATAAAAAAAAAAAAAATTGTAAACATGCATATATTTTGAATTATTTTCTCTCGGCACTCCACCGGACAAATACATACAGATAGTTGTAAATATTTTTGGCTAAGAGCAAGGTGTAGTATATGTTCTGATACTACACTTTATCTTTTCTGTCCTCGGTCAGTGAACGATAAATCCTTCTAGATCGAGGCAATTTTTATTTTTGTCCCAATCCAGGGTGTCCCTTTGGAGGGGGGGACTTGGATTTCCCTCACATTAAAACTGATCTTGTGCTTAACTCTGCCCTCGTGGAGAGGCACGTAAATAGGGGCATGAAAGATACAGAGTTATCTTAAAAGTTGGATAAAAATAAGCAGGCTTGATGATTGTTTCAATTTTCAGCGATATTGAATTATCTGACCTAGACGCCGAATTCGAACTTTAAAAAAAAAAAAAAGATTTATTTTTAATTTAATTATTTTTAGTGTGCAATCATTTATATTGGTTTTTAAATTCAACTCAACACGTTGTTTATGAACAGTTCACTGATGACGACTCACGGCCACGAATTCGGAATAGCGGCGTCTGTCAGCTAATTCAATATCGTCAAATTTACTTTTATCTCTTGTTTAATTCGAACTTTCGTTTCGGTCGATGTAATCGCCGACCTTTTTCGGATGCATCTTTTCGAACTCTGGAACCTGTAAGGAATTTCGAACTCTTTATTTAATCCCCGAGGATAGAGTGCTCTCATTCCGCGTCAGCCATGATCGAATAGAACCGTTACGCCATGGGTCCCATGGCGTAACGGTTAAAAGCGTTAATTAATAATCAGTTCTAAGTGAGAGTCTTCTGTAGGTTGCCGGTTCCATGCTTACTACAGAAGATAACATAAAATCAACACCACTTCTCGGTAATGACTGACAGGATGAGAACAGTCTACCCTTGTTGTGGTTAGCAAAGTTACCCCAGCCAGGAATGGATCCAGAAAGTGTGGTTTGAGTTGTCCCCCTTTGCAAATTGGCTGTTTGGAGAATTTGAAAGCTAGATGGCTCTGGTTGACAGTCAATTTGCATAGGTGGGGCAAAAAGTAGTATATAAACGGTACTCTTTTCATTGAGCTGGGGAGCGGGAGTGAGGCTGAAAGAGGAGACTGAAGTACAAAGAATTGGACGTTGAAAAAGATTAACCACTGTGGTTTGACACCAGATTTTTTTTATATATTTGTCTTCACGGATTGACCACAAGCTATTTCGGCAGTAACTATGGCAGGAAAGAGGATCAGCAGTGAAATGCTGAAGACGTTCTCTGGAGAGGGGGATGTTGTAGCCTGGCTGAGCAAGGTTAAACTTGTCGCTAAGTTGCAGGACATCGCGGATGTAGCCAGCTTGATACCGCTGTATCTTGATGGTGATGCTCTGGCCCTATATCTGGAGATGCGGGAAGAGGATCGGCTGTCTGCAGACACCATTGAAGAGAAGTTGAAGGAAGCCTTTACTGAAGGATCATTTGTGGCATATGGCAAACTAAGCCGTATGGTGTGGACAGGAGAGTCTGTCGATGTTTTCGCCAACAACATCCGGAGGTTGGCGGGACTAGCAGGATTCAATGGAGGAGGCCGTCGACAGATGGTTAAGATGGCCTTCATAAATGGCTTCCCAGACCATATTTCCATAGCTCTGCAGCAACTGCCTGGTGTAAATACCATGGAGGTGGCGGAGTTGATTACACAGGCTAGGGTGCTGGCCAGGCAAAAAGAGCGTGAGCAGGGAAGCGTAGCTGTCGTTCAACGAAGCAAACTGCAGCAGGAGATTGTGAAGGACGAAGAGCCGAGAGGGCTGTGGCAGAGACCCAGGTTCGCTGGCAGATGCTACCGATGCCAAGGCCCGCATATGGCGAGGGAGTGCAGGGAGCCGAAGCCGAAAGTCACGTGTTACCGCTGTGGGAAAGTCGGCCACATCAGCAGATTCTGTCCCCAGGGAAACGGACAGGGGGAAGCCACTGCGCCGGTAGCTACCCCACTTATTCGATGAAGGCGCTTCAGGATACGTCGCCACAAGTAGAGGTGACCTTGAATGGCCGAAGTGCAAAGGCCCTTGTCGACACGGGCTGTACTTCAACACTTGTCACCAAAGACATGGTTGACACATGCAGTGGGACCAGCAGCATTATGGCAGAGAGGTGAAGTGCAATGGCACAAGTGTCCAGTCCCCGAACAATGTATCCATCAACGGCATCCCTCGACACATCCTTGATGTGCGGCCAGCAGTGGTGTCATCAGAGGAAGAAGACAGCGACGTCGAGCCAAGTCGCGACGTTCACGAAGAGGCACCGCGGAGATCGCAGCGAGAGAGACGCCCGCCATGTTGGTCGAGCGACTACGTGATGGGCTGACTAGTGATGATCGTGTAGATCAAGGGGGCGTGTGGTTAGCAAAGTTACCCCAGCCAGGAATGGATCCAGAAAGTGTGGTTTGAGTTGTCCCCCTTTGCAAATTGGCTGTTTGGAGAATTTGAAAGCTAGGTGGCTCTGGTTGACAGTCAATTTGCATAGGTGGGGCAAAAAGTAGTATATAAACGGTACTCTTTTCATTGAGCTGGAGAGCCGTAGGGAGGCTGAAAGAGGAGACTGAAGTACAAAGAATTGGACGTTAAAAAAGATTAACCACTGTGGTTTGACACCAGATTTTTTTTATATATTTGTCTTCACGGATTGACCACACTTGTGGATTGAATAAAGGATTCAGTTTGAAATTCAGTCCATGTTCCAGCCATAAACATTTCCATGTTTGACTATTAGGTTTCCAATTTCGAAGGTTGGAGGTCACGTCGGCCGAAACGTTGTGAATAGTAGTCCGAATAATATAAAGTATAACAACGCAAGTATGAAATTGCGTACTTTAAAAAAAAATTTTTTTAACTGCCTTAAGTAAACAAATCGTATTTACCTAGACTAATATTGCAAAGTGGATATTTTCCATTATTGTTATACAACTATAAACTAATTGTTCATTTCTATTTATAATATTATTCGATTTAAATAGCTTTCAAAACTTACAATCTTTTAATACATGAGTATTTTGTGAAGAATTTTAAAGCCAGAAATGACTTTCTATTAAACAGTTTAAATGCTTCCAAATTTCGAAAGATCACGAAATTATTCATTTTTTTTTTAACTGTTAAAACGTGTCTGGCTATTTTACGAAGAAACAGAAATGAATTCTGGTAGATTTAATTTCGTAATATTTTTTTAAATAGGCCTAGGATTTTTTTATGTTTTAGTACTTTACGCTACTGTATTTTTGATTTCAATAAATAATCAATAGTAAGTAAAATTAAATAATAATAATAATAATAATAATGTATAGGGGAGTCACGTAGAGGCGAGAAACACAGACAAACACGACAAGCGGTCGCATAATGTTATTAATATAAATATTAGAAAAATAATTAAAACAAAACAGACTATTAATATTGAGTGACCAATAAAATCGTAATTACCTGTGCTTTTTCGAAGTTTTCCCTTTCGACTTCCATGGGAGTTTTGCCCCTCTGGCTAATAACTCGTGGTAAATGAAGCGACGACATGTTTATTCTTTTTTAAAGTATAATATTTCCAAATCCTCGATGTTGATTCCGAATAGGTGGTTTGTTATGATTATTATAGAGATCTCCTCTTTCTTTTGTATACAAGATGACAACGATGGTATACACTGTAGTATTAATAATAATAATGACAAGCAGTTGTTGTTGTTGTAGTCACACGATTGTAGTAGTTATAGAAAGAGACTGGTAGAATTGGAAGGGTTTCTTTTTCTCCGCAAATATCTTGATTAAAAAAAAAAAAGGATTAACGCGTGGGTCAGTATAGACACCAACAACTCCAAATCCAGTGGTGATAGGAGCAACTCCACCTCCTTTATTTAGCAGCGGCTAGCTGTTTATACGTCGCGACGACATATCCACACCATTGACTGTAATGATTCATTTAATAAACGATGGCGCTGGAACGTTGCAGAGACACCTGGAGAGAGAGAGTCAAGTACATGAGTCAGGGGGAGACAACCCAACGTTCGCACTTGTCTCTTTTTCACAGCTAATTTACTTGGATACTACTATTTTTAATAGAGACTAAACTACCCGTGACCCGGTGGGTCAGTATTTATTACATATATTATTAAATATATAATTTCTTAATTTTGACATTGGTTGATAATCATGTTTTTACAAAGTCAAAGGATTTTATAAAGTCAGGATAGATTGTGATGTCATAATAGAGCCTTTCTCTCTTTATTCCTCTCCTTCACATGTCTTCCCCTGCCCCTCTCTCTTTCTCTATCCCTCCCCTCTTTCTTTCTCTCTCTTTCTCTCTTTTAATTATTTATATCATTCTATAACAAAGTCAAAGGATTTCCTCCTCCAGCTTCCTTTCTCCCTCTCTCTCTCTCTCTATCTCTCTCTTTCTCTCTATCCTCTTTTCGCCAGTGGTGTGCAGAGGGAGAGAGGAGTTGGGCTCTCAGCATCCAAATTGGGGGGTGGGGGGTGGCATCCAATCATATTCAAACTATCTCTCTTTCTCATATTTCTCAGTACTTGTGTCTTTGGGGCATCACCAGATCATACCCGACCTCTGCGTGCTACTGTTTTCCATTATTTTTCTCTTTCGTTTAATTATTTATTTCATAACATTACAAAGTTAAAGGAATTCACAAAGTCAGAATACATTGTGATGTTATAATATACCCTTTCTCTCTTTCCCCTACTCTCTCCCTCTTTCTTTCCCCATCATTTTCTTCCCCTCTCTCATAGTTTTCTCTCTCTTCTCTCTTATGTCTCTCGTCTTTCTCCCTCTCTCTCTCTCTCTCTCTTTCTCTCTCTCTCTCTTTCTCTCTCTCTCTCTCTCTCTCTCTTATGTCTCTCCTCTTTCTCCCTCTCTCTCTCTCTTTCTCTCTTTTAATTACTTACATCTTTCCATTCTTCTCATCACTCATTCTCTCTTTATTTACATTATTCGCTTTTCCTTCCACCATCTAAAACGTTCATGTACAGATGAATTGTGCACGATGACAAGCAAGCAAGCAAACATTATCACAACATCATCACTTTTAGTAGTATATAGATAGATATAGTGTACTTTTAAGCCTTATTAGACTTTCAGGCTGGGACTAAAGTGTAGTATCTGTTCGCTCTCAGAAGGCCATACTCCCAGGAATTACCTTATCGTTTTCGATGGGGTTAAGGGTTATGCATATCACCTTAGACTACTTCATTCGTCAGGGAGTTTCGAAAAGACTATACAGTTTGTATTATGTATAAAGCTCCTTTCCTTCAGCAACTACAAGAAACCTCTTCAACCATCGATTTCCATAGCAAACAACACCCTACGTTCAAACTCCTCGGCCTAACATTCACAGGTAACATAAATTGGAACAAATACATAGAAGACATTGCCAAGGCTGCTGCAAAGAAAGTGGAATCCATCTACTGTGCTAGAAAACTTCTCACACCTGACAGTATCCTATATCTCTACAAAGTAACCAACCGCCCATGCATGGAGTATTGTTGTCACGTCTGGGCTGGTGCACCATCCACCAGTCTCTCCCTCTTAGACAAGGTCTAAAAAAGAGTATCTAATTTAATAGGTCACTCACTATCTACCTGTCCTATCGCCGCAATGTTGCATCCTTGTGCGTGTTTTACAAGTACTTCAATGGAATATGCTCCGATGAACTTGCTGCTATGGTGCCCCTCGACGTAAATACACTCGACCAACCCGACAATCAGCTAAATCTCATCCATTCACTGTGGAGGTCTCCAGATGCCGGAGAGCCTTCTACTCCATAGCTTTTTTCCTCGAGCTGCCGGCCTTTAGAACTCCCTCCTTGTTCCCTGTTTCCCCGACTGTACCGACATGCAGAAATTTAAAACTAATGTGAACAAGCATCTCGCTGCACAGTTCCCAATTTAGGATGACCCCCAAAACTTTCACCCTAATTCTCAGTAGTCCCTTACGTCTACAGTGGCAACTTTCTTTGTTTGAGATGAACTAAGTTAAGAAAAAAAAAAAAAAATTTGGATTATTCGGACTACTGTTCTCATCTTGGATGTTATTCTCACAACGTTTCAGCCGATGTAAACACTGATCTTCTTCAGGTGTATCTTGTCAGACTCGGCTAAAACGTTGTGAGAATAACATCCAAGATGAAAACAGTAGTCCGAATAATCCAAATAATCCAAATTATCGATCTTCATCTACAAAAATTCCCAAACAGGACAATACAGGTATTTAAAATCCTGCATTTTTATTCCCCTCCAGACTTGGGGGATCTAGATTTTCCTTAGATTACAAACCGACTTTGTGTCATACTTTGCACCCATAAGTAAATAGGCACTTTACAGTATGTTATATATCTATATATGTCGGAACGTAGAAATGCTGAGGTCGGTGACTAAAAACACGGTAACACCACCGTGAGAGATGTCCCCTGTAGCCTTTGTGTAAGGCAGGCATCTCGGAAAAGAAAACCTCTGATATAACGCTTGTTGTACTGTTGCTTCTAATGATGTAGATTTGGTTTTCTTTTCGGGTCAGGGTGGCAAACACTTAGATTGTGGGATTGGTTTTGTACAAAGCCGTTCCTCACTTAAAAAAGCTTCACGCACAGGCATGGCTTGAAAACTTTTTAGCAATCAAGCAATGGAAATCCTTGAACACGAATTTTCATCCTTTATATCTCTATATTAATAAAAAATAATGTAGCCACTTCTCGTGTCTGTTTCTCGTCTTTACGTGACTATGACCGGGTTTTACATACTGGTATTGCTGAAAGGTGACCCAGACTCAGCGTTGTTTAAATTCGGTAATCTTGAGGTAAGTGTGAGAACGTGATTATAGCTGTAGAAAAAAAATATTTAAAGTTATTTGTTAACGTGTCACTATTTCTACTGGACATATGTTAGTAAAAAAGATTAATATTTTATATTCCACTTTATCATGTTTTGTTGACCACGTGTTTGAAATATTTATTCTATGCACACGTGGCAGCCACTGTTCGTCAGTGTATTATCGTTGATAATACACACATGTGTCTTTATTATTTTATCAACAAATATACGACATGTGCATCGGAAAGAAAATGATAGTAAAGAAAAAGGTTGGATAACAATAACATTTCATTTATCAACAGGTTGTCTGGAATAGACATTAAAAGACGGTAAGAATGACATGTAATACATAAAGATACACGCGAGCAAATAACTCGGAAAGCTGATCTAAACAAAGAGTACAATTGTGAAAGTACAGAATAGTTAACAAAGCCCTCCCTCCCCTGTTCATTTTAAGAATGGCTTTCTAAATAATAACGTTATCATTTCAGTACGGTCAGTAAACTGCAGAAGATTATTTAGAAAGCCATTCTTAACAATTTAATAAATAAATTAATAAATAAAAATGAGGGCAAAACTTGGCAAACCACAAGAGTAAGCGACCCAAAACAGGAAGTCTTTAATATCAGGAACTGAATCTGACTGGACAATCGTTTGCTGTGGACTTTGAGTCAGGGATTTTTCTGGTTTGCCGAAAAATCATACAAAACAATCATGCAAGGACAACCAGAGAAGGAAGATCTCCAACAAGACCATTCATAACATAGCAGGCCTCTGTCGGTCAAGGTCGACCATGGGTAATGTATTCTTAGTTTAGTTGTCCTGGTTGTCTGGGGTGCCTGTTCAGGTTTTAGGTTGTAGGTTGTAGGTTTGGTTGAGTATTGTTTGATGCTAGCCTGGGTGGTGTGATATGGAGGACAGGATGTTGCCCATGTAGCACATGCCCTCTCTCCACGTCGTAGATGGATCCAAAGGAACAGCAAGGCTGTTACAATTTGACACATATGCAGTTGCAGGAGTTGCCAGAACAAAGTTGTAAGCAATGTCGAACCGTTTTAGGTGCTTCACTCTGGATTTTCTTCAAGGTTTACTCCTGAAGCCTTTCGCAAGAGTGGGTAGGCCACAAAGCAGCAGAGGTTTGAAATCAGGGTTTCACCTTCCACTATTTGGACGGCTGTTCAAGGTTGACGAGCTTCACCTACCTGATAAGTGATATGTTAAAGGAAAAGCATGTTAAAATTGACTATAAAAACATCATCTGTAAACAAGAATAGCATCCCGTAGAAGTCAACAATAAAAATAATTAAATGCAATAAATAAAATAAAAAGTGACTTCTTCTAATACAACTACTATTGCTATAGGTATTATAAGAAACAGGAAAAATGACTACCACTGATACTTCTACTACTATAAATTCTACCTTGTAAATCTTTGATTTGTTGGAAACATTTTACTATTATCATGACAAAGAATTAAATACAATTAAAAATGAAGAAAAATATGTAACCAAATTTTTTTTTGTTTTGGGTTTTCTCTTTCAAATCGGTGTTGCCAAACAATCAGACGGTGTGCTCGTTGCTATAATGTACATCTACCGGGTTCCACTGATGTTATGATAAAAACAATTTTTTTGTTTTTAATTTTCTCTGTCGAAACTGGCGCCTTGGAGATAAGTGTAGAATCACAAAACTACAAATTGGTGACATACAAAAATGCCTCGCTATTAAAAGTTAATTAAAAAAAAATTTTTTTTTTTAAACATATTTCACCTCAAACAAGGCAGGACGCCACTATAGACGTAAGGGGCTACTGAGAATTAGGGAGTAGGTTTAGGGTGTCATCCTAAATTGGGAGCTGTGCAGCGAGATGTCTGTTTACATTAGTTTTAAACCTCTGCATGTTAGTAACGTCGAGGAAACAGGGAGCAAGGAGGGAGTTTCAGAGACCGACAGCACGAGGAAAGAAGGTGCTGGAGTAGAAAGCTTTCTGGCATCTGAGAACCTCCACAGTGAATGGATGAGATTTAGCTGATTGTCGGGTTGTTCTAGTGTATTTGTATCGAGGGAGCACTAGAGCAGCTAGTTCATTGGAGCACAATCCATTGAAGTATTTGTAAAACAAACACAAGGATGCAACATTGCGGCGACGGGACAGGGACTGGAGCTTGGTGGATAGTGAAGGACCTATTAAGTTGGCGACTCTTTTTTGGACCTTGTCTAAGAGGGAGAGACTAGTGGATGATGCCCCAGCCCAGATGTGGCAACAATATTCCATGCATGGGTGGATGGTGGCTTTTTAGAGATGTAGGATAATGTCAGGTGTGAGAAGTTTTCTAGCATGGTAGAGGGAGCCCACCTTCTTTACAGCAGCCCTGGCAATGTTTTCAATGTATTTATTCCAATTCATGTTATCTGTGAATGTTAGGCCGAGTAGTTTGAATGTTGAACTCTCAGGTAGGGTGTTATTTACTATGGCAATCGGTGGTTAGAGAGGTTTCTTGTAGTTATTGAAGGAAAGTAGCTTTGTCTTTGCAGCATTAAAAGTTACCAACCATTTATGACCCCAATCCACTACAGCCTGGAGGTCACTTTCTAAGGATTCAGCCATTGCCTCGCATATGTATGCGTCCGTTTTGCCCACATGACGAGAATCCAGCATGTTGTCATCAGCAAATATACCTATATCAGACTCGATGTCATCAGGGAGGTCGTTTATGAAAATCAAAAACAAGAAAGGTCCGAGGATGGATCCCTGGGGTACACCTGCATTTATGTCATGTTGCTTAGATGAACGGCCATCGAGGACAACCTGGATCTTTCTTTTGGTTAAGAAGAATCTAATTATATTAAATATTCATCCAGTAATACCGTATGAATTAATTTCTAGGAGGAGCCCCTTATGTCATACTTGTCAGGCCTTGGATATATAAAACGCCACTGCCCTAGCTTCACCTGCCTTGTCCAGTGTATGATATATGCGTTCAGAGATGACCGTTAGGATGTCTGCAGTAGATCGTGCTGGTCTAAATCGATACTCGCAGTCAGAAAAATGTTTAGCATTAACTAGGTGCCGGACTATCGCTAGATTGATTAAGGATTCAAAGATTTTAGCAAAGATTGGGAGTAGGCTGATTAGGCGATAGTTCTGAGGATCTGTTCTATCCCCAGAATTCTTGAAGACTGGTACCACAGAGGCAATTTTCCAGCTATCAGGGAAGCAAGATTCAGCAAGGCATTTGTTGTAGAGTTTGGAGAGGACAGGGGCCAGTTCTCCAGAGCATTTCTTTATTAATGACTTAACGTGCCATTTTCGAATCCTATCGGATACATTCACTATGGATGTTGGCAACCTTCATATGTTCCTTCCTGTGAAAACGTAGTTCCATTTTTATATATATTTACAAAAATGGCTGACTTCTTTCCGAATAAATCGAAATGCATCTATTATTCTAAATAAGATTTTTTTTAATACAATTTATACTACGCTACTGCATTTAGGATTAAAAAATAATTCTTTTGTTTTCCACTATGAATGAGAATTCTTGGGCTTTTAGGTGTAGATCAGTTGAGGTAAGGGGGTTGTAAGAATTCTCCTTTCCTCCTCTGTGTGCCTAGTATCAAACAGAATATTCATGAACAGAGTTTCTTTCCTGCTATAAGAATTTAAATTTTCTAGAATTCACAATACAGTTGAGGTAGCAAGTTGAGTTCACAGGGGAAGGCCAAAGAAAACATGGGAGGAAGTGATAAGGATGAACTTTAAAGAAAGAGGGATAAATAAAGACATGAGCAGAGATAGGTAAGTTTAGAAGTCAATTTCTCAAATCCACCCAATGCATGCCAGCATGTAAAACGGACGTTAAACCGATGATGATGCTATGATGATATTGTATTTGAATCCAAAGTTATCTCTTCGTCTTTATCTTCTTTGCATGTCTTTGTAGTATGTGGTCATACAACAGTTTCCCACCTTTTTACGCAGTCCTTTGCATTATTGTTGTATTCTGCAAGATCTTTTAATCTGCACCGGTTCGGCAGTATAGGGTATTGATTTACTCCTTTCCAGGAGTTAGGCACAAGGCCAGTTTTTATCTTACTCCCACAAGTAAGATGTGACCCAAGGTCGGGTCGGGAAAGTAGGATTTAAAAATTGCCTGGGCAGCCCCGTCGGCATTCCCCGGTAGGGGCGCCTCAGGCAGTAAGCAATAAACTTACTCCTCCCCATAGACCGGCATAAATCAAGCCCCGAAGGCTAAGACAATACCAGTCTATGGGGTGCAGTATCCATCAGAACAGATACTACACTTTGATCTTAGCCAAAAGGCCAAGAACGTTTTTCGGCAGTATAGGGTAGATAAGGCAGTGTTGCATCGTATGGTCCTCTTCTCCACATTTGCAGATGGTTTGGTCAATTTTCTAGCCCCATCTAGTCATAGCAACTTTTGATCGCATCATTCCCGTTTCTCTGAAAAGTAATGTAAACTGATAAGGAATGAAAACAATGTTGTCTGGAAAAGAAAGAAAAAGAAAAGAAAGTAGAAAGAAAAGAATTTGCTACACAATAAAGGGAATCAGGGAACCCAACAACTAAATCAAGATGATTAAAAACAAATTAACATGCTCATTCGGCAAATGTGCATTATAGTTAACAAAAAAGGGGTGAAGAAAAAAACAAATTTACGACAAATAACTTTTACTGAATGCAAGAAAATTTAATCTTCTATCAACTTGCATAGCTTTTCAGTTTTCACACTTGATTTAAGTGTTTGTTACTTTAGATTTTGTATCGTTGCCTCGGAGGCTTGTAAAAATAGGGATTCAAGATGACGCAATATTTTACTTGAAGTGAAGGTTCACGCGGTCGTGCCATCTTGAATCCGTTTTTTTTTTACAAGCCTCTGAGGCAACGATACAAAATCTTAAAAAACAAACACTTAAAAAGTATCAAAACTGAAAAGCTACGCAAGTCGATAAAAGATTAAATTTTATTGCGTTTGGTAAAAGTTATTTGTTCTAAATTGATTTTTTCACCCCTGTTTTTGTTGTTAACTATAATGCACCATTGTCGCTGATTTATATAAAAATTGTGCAGATTGAAATAGCATTTTCCTTGCTAACAGGCAGATTGAATGGATGCCCCTTAAGAATGGATTCCTTCCTGTTTTCTCTATTTATAGAAATGTCTATATGTTTATGTATTTGCATGTACAGGATTCACGACTAAACTAATTAACCGATCATTATTACTTTTGAAACATGGCTGCTAGGCGTCAGGGGTCGTAATGTAGTCTATATTTAGTTTAATTTAGTTTAATGCAAAGGGGGCAAAGAAGGGGTGGAAACCCTTCCTGAAAATTCAGATAGCTCTAATTTTTCTGAAATTTTAACAATAGGTATTAGACATCAATTAATAAATATTCCAAATTTCAGTTTCTTTGGAGTATGTTAAAGGGTTCTTAGGGGCACACTATGGGCACAACCTCCCATTAGAAAATTCAAATATTTCAGATTTGCATTGAATTTTATCCATAGTCATTAGATACCAATTAAGCAAGATTCCCTGATTTTCAATTTTTTCTTAAGACCTCTTAAGCTTAAGCCTTAAATTTTAGACATTTTTTAGAATCAAAATCATGTAATGGATTTTGATAAAAATTGGAATAAGAATTCTAGATATAAGGTTTAGTATGCTTATATCTTGATTTTAATCTTCGTAAGGTGAAATAAAAGTGGTGCAAATACAAAAATATTCTGTTTGGGGAATTAATTTTACCCGTGCTGGGACGAGTATTCTTTTAGTTATCATATAAGAAAAACCTTATTGTCTTGAATGATATATTTTCTTTCTTTTTTCATTGGGTTTTTTATTTTCGTTTTCTGCCTCCAAAGCGGCAGTTGCTACCACACGACATTAAGATTTCACAAACTGATAAAACAAGAAAGAGTTTATTTTCCCAATGTAATGGGCTTTCGTTTAGTAGCTTATGGCTATCAAGCTGACAACTGCCTCTTTTTCACTTTGTCTTTATTTATTGCTTTTTATAATATCTTCTGTACAATATGATTGGATGAGCAATAGAACTGACCACCACTCTAAGTGACTCATACAATCCCTTTGATTACTTAATACACCATTAGTTGAAAGGCAGCCTCAATGCTGCGTATAGCTCTCTCTATATAAGTCAATGTGTGTTTGTTTGTATGTTATAGAAATCGGTATGTTACACAATTTAGACATTCAAATATATTTCAATGAGGGTTAAATTTTTCACAGAATCTGAAGACGTCATTGAAATTTTACTTCCATTCCATCTGGTGTCATTAGGGGCAATTATCGGTTCGGTCCATAAAATAACTGAAATATATTAGAACGTAAAGAAACGAAATTCATTTTGTAAATTAGATTTTCGGCATTTAATAAAATAAAAAAAATTAGATTAAACAAAGAATATCTCAGTGAATAATGTATTGGAGAAAGATTTAAGCATTTAAATAATTATTTTTATTGGTATTTTTAAGGTTTAAAATAATTAACCAAAAAAAGGGATTCGTTTCGACTCATTAAAGCCATTTGTCGTTTTACAAGAAACATTAAGAAACGCAATGTCAATAATATTTTTTTAAGAACATCGCCATGCTGACAGTTGTTTTTGTATTACTTGACCTCATATTGCAAATGTTATTTTGAACTTTTCTTTCAAGGCAAAAATTGTAAACATGACAATATATCTCCAGACGGATAACCTGTGTAAATACCGCTAATGATACATAAAGTGTAGACATTTAATATGCGTTAATATGTTCATTGAAAAATATTGTATTAAAAAAACAGACTGCATTTATTGGTTAGACATTTTGATAAAGTACAGAATAGTTAACACTCGATAACTCGTAAATATAAAATAAATCATAATATATATAAAATGCATTAACATAAAATTCTCTAACTCGCCAAGTTTTAACGTTTATAACACTTTTTATTTCATACTTTTTCCTCTATAAAATCTGTATTTATTTAATACTTTTTCTTCTATAAAATCGACAATTAATGGCGGTCAACAATTGTAGGCATGGTAGCCATTAAGTCTACTTTCGATTGTCGAGATGACAGATTTTATAGAAGAAAAAGTATGAAATAAAAAGTATTATGAACGTCAAAAACTAGGCAAGTTAGATAGAGAATTTCATTCTAATGCGTTTGATATAAATTATGTGTTGTTCTTTTTTTATGGGTTATCAAGTGTTAACTATTCTGTACTTTTATCGATTTTTAAAATAAAACAAGTTTATATCTGCTCTTTGAGCAGTGTTGGTACAGTACTTAGGTATGTCAATTTCCATCTTTAGCTAGCTTCTACCGCTTTATAGCTGGTATGAAGAAAAATATTTGTGAAATTTCGTTGAAATAATATGTTACTTAGTATTTTTAAATGAGAGAGTAAGTAACTATGGTGAATGTATTTACGTGTTGATTTTATTGGCAAAAATCATTAGAAATAATGTTTTTCAACCTAAATAATTCGCTTTGAACTAATGTCGAATACCCTTTGTGTCTACTTTTTTTGTGGATTACCAAAAACATGGTCGCCTAGTTGAAAAAAAATATATTTATGTTATTTTTTTTTAATGTTATTATGTTATGTTAATTTCTTTAAATTTATAAAACAAGTATCTAATTAAAACAAATATTTTAGACTCACATGAGATTTAAACTCCGGTACTAACATTGTAAAAACTACTGCCTTAGTAATGTGTAATCTGCCTGTTCCTTTTTTGTCAACCAATCGCATGTTTCTTTTTGCATACGAACAGACAAACTCCCAAAACACCATAACTTTATAATAGTATGTAGATATTCTTGAAGATAACACATATTCCTTAATGTTGCATATTAACCATAGCTGCAAGTAGCCATCTCCTGCTTATAACATTATTTATTTAATTAAATAATACAACACAAGATCTTTTGCAAGAGGGATAGTTTATTTATTTCAGCATGTTGATCTGCATTGCAAATGGGGACAGACGAGAAGAGAGCAAATGAGAGAGAGATAGAGAAATAGAGAGAGAGAGAGAGAAAGAGAGAGTCAATCAGTTATTTTAAGAGCATGGCTTAATTTTGGTAAATCTTCGTCAGATCATATTGTCTCTTTGAACTTCCACACAAGACTCCCTGAGAGATAGCAACTGCTAACTTCTCAAACTTCCGCCTGACATCATATCTGCCTAATTTCGACTGCATCCTATTCATAAGAAAACCATGCATATTTCCCAAAAGATCATTCTCATAACCTATTTGCGACCTCGCATCTAGTTTATATTCTTTTTACGACTCTATGGTAGACCCACTTACACAAAACATATTCCGTTAATATTTGTACTAGTAAACGTACCCACCAATATTTAGCATTATTTCTAGATTAAAAGTATATCAAAATGCAAAATGCAAAATGCAAGCTATTCGATAAAGAGTGCCAATCTGTGCCAGGTTTGAAATGGCACATGAGAGTTCACAAAGAGTCCAATCAACAACTTGCAAAGGACAATATGTCTGCAATTATTATGGCAGAGAGTGTAAGAGTCTGTCTTGAAAAGCCATATTCGATATGCTCAATTGTGAATTGAATGAACAAACAGCAACAATACTCAATATTGGGTTTGCTGCCACCACCACTCAATAAGACTCGAGTGTTACTAATATAACAACACCTATTAGGAAAGATTCTATTTTATTCATCAACATAGTCTCTTTCTAGGGTGATACACTGGTTCCAATGCTTCTCTAACAATTCTATACATTTTTATTCAAACGCTTTGTCTTTGGCCTGAAAATATGCCTCAGTTTCCAATATCACTTTTTCACTGGAGCAAAATCTCTTTCTCTGGAGAATTCTTTTTGAGGTCTGCAAACAGCCAGTAGTTACTATGAGGCAGATATGGAGAATAGGGTGGGTGCAGAAGCAATTCACAGTGCAACTCATGTTAGGGTGGGTGCAGAAGCAATTCACAGTGCAACTCATGTTAGGGTGGGTGCAGAATCAATTCACAGTGCAACTCATGTTAGGGTGGGTGCAGAAGCAATTCACAGTGCAACTCATGTTAGGGTGGGTGCAGAAGCAATTCACAGTGCAACTCATGTTAGGGTGGGTGCAGAATCAATTCACAGTGCAACTCATGTTAGGGTGGGTGCAGAATCAATTCACAGTGCAACTCATGTTAGGGTGGGTGCAGAAGCAATTCACAGTGCAACTCATGTAGTTTTTCCATCATTGCGATCGATTTGTGACATGTTGCATTGTCTCGCTGACAGTGCACTGTTTCCTCTTCATTTGTTTCTAACAGACCAGAGTCCAAATAACACTTATGACGCCATTGCTTTGCTTGAACAGTATTTTTTCCATCAGAAAGCAATGCTTTATCAACACGCGAAATTCAGATGCTAACATTTTAGGGAACATTGGCAACACTCGCTTTACTTAAATAACTGTAATTTGTAAACTAATAATCCAATTGGGCTCAAATTTGGACTCGTGAAGGTTAGTACTTTATAAAAAAACACGTACATTTTTTAAATTAATGGCACCATCTATATGTCAGGCCCGGAACTTATTGAATGATGTTATATATATACAATGAAATGAATGATGAGAATAAAAATTGGAAAAAGAACAATATTTATTGAATCATCAAGTACGTTAAACTTTTTCTTAGTATCCTTAACCCATGGATTTTTAAAAATGCAAGTTTTCATCATCAGAGATCATCGGGATAAATCAGTAAAAAATTATATATATATATAATACTAAAACTTTTAAGCAAAGAAAAGCTGAGTTAATGAACGTTTGTTTCTCTAAGGCTTTTTCCTATATATTTTAATCACACAAAATACATGCTAAAATATTCTTCAATTTTGGGATTGAGTTATGTTTAAAAAAACTTCTATTTTAATTGTTCTAATTAACGGTAATTTTCAAATAACTAATCAGTGACTCATTTTTTACAAACTTTCTATCTATCACTTTCACCCTCTTTCAGTGTATGTTTTTTGTCCCCTACTCTTATTCTATTCTCTCTCTCTGTTTATTTACAGTTTGTTGTGGCCTTGCAGGTCGGTAATAATCAAGACAAACACAGTGGTATAGTTAACAAAAGTGTATTAACAGAAGTATGTAACAGAAGTATGTGTCATGACTTTGGATCCATAACTGCCACGACGTATAAACGTAACTGTATTTATTGTATCTGGGTAAGTCCATTTATTCCTGAAATTGGTAGATCAGCTTCCACTATAACACCCCCTTTTTAGCCTATGCTCCGTAAAGAGTCAATATATTTATCTCTTGGGGTTGACTTCCATGAAGTCAGTATTTTTTCTTTTCCTTTTCGACGTTCACCTTTGAGAAATTACTTGTGGGACTAGTAACTCGAACGTGTCAATTCTTCTTATGCAGTACTGTCCTCTACAGTATCGGAATATCTTTTCCTAATTTGGTTTAAATATCTCTTATGGATAAATTTGAGTCCTTTCACCATATAAAGCATATTCCCAATTCTTTTATCTACAATCCCGATTTCCCAAAATGACTTGTTATTTTTAAACATTTGAAAAAGAACCTTCGTTACATAATGGATGGACGTATGTGAAGAACGATTACATCAGCTAGTATGGATTTAGTATCTGGGTGAACCAGTGCAAGTTATCTTGACACAAAAATCTGAAAAACAAGTCCGCTATCCGGACTAAAATGTAAACAGGCATGCACTGTGGGCTAGATTCCAGTTGGGAGATCAAGGAAATGTCAGACAAATGTGTTATGACAAATTCAGTGTCCCCCTTGAAGTAGTGACGTCACGATACCGTTTGAAAGAAAGAAAGACGTTTTCTTTCGATAGTCAGTTTTTGGAAGCGGTAATAAACAGACGCAAATTAAGGATGTAATTAAAAATAAAATAGAAGATGGGAATTTAATTCCTAAAAAAGTTGATAGCGCCACTTGTTGTATTGTCCACCTTTCATCCTTCCCTGCAACTAAGTAGTTAAGATAAGAAGAACAATTTTGGCTTCTCTCCATTTTTAATGTTAATGTGTGACTTTTATTCGTATGTATGGGGAAATATCTCCAAAATAAAGACCCATTTTAAACTCTCCGCTGTCTCGCCGTTTTTCCTTTCTGTGCATGGAGTACTTGATTACAGACACGACTACGATGATGATGATGAAATCCAAATGCAGCCCAAGAGACGATGATGATGATGACGGCGACGAAGCATGCCGGCGAGTCAGTATATAAACAGAGATAAGACTACGGCGAACATTTGAAGTAAGTGATATTGATTTAAAGAACACGTTTAATAAGCGAACACGTAACACCTTTTCTCCGATTTGAAAACGTCCTTTTTTGACATTTATTTTTCGTTCCGGTTTCTTATGAATCGCTAACAGTCTGTCGAAAATCGTCTTGATTTCTTCCGAACATAGCTTCCGCTGGTGACATGCAAGATGGAACGTTATCATTCGGGGTCATTCTATACACTTGTACAAAATCATGTATGACTTTCTCCGTGAGAGTACCCATCGCTTTTTAAGGCTCTTTTAAAACTATCAACAAATCGCTCCGCTAGACCGCTGCTTCTTGCATGATACGGCGCGATTGTGAGGTGTTTCACCAAAAACGACTGACAAAGTCTTTTGAATTCAATGGACGTGAATTTAATACCGCTATCCGATACTATACAATGTAAGACTCTGAAACGTGCGAACAATTCATGCAGAAAACCAATAGTTTTTCCTTCGTTGTTTTTTTTACACTTGAATATCTATGTACATTTAGTGAAGCTATTCACTACAACCAGATAATAGAATCCATCCAATAACCCAGCAAAATCAATATGGATTATCGACCACGGTCGGTCCGGTTTAGGCCAGGGTTTGAATTTTATAATCGACACTTTTGCTGCTAACGCACACCCTTTACATTATTTAACTGTATTCTCAATATTTTGATCTATGTTCGTTCAGTAGACGTAACTTCGCATGAGACTCTTCATCCGTGATATGCCTAGATGCCCACCATGAAACTCTCTTAGACTACGTTTTTGCAATGTCGTCGGAATGACCATCCGATTACTGTACATTACTACATCGTCGCAGATGGAATATGCTTCCAGAATTTTTGGTTCTTTTCTATTGTGCGCTTTTTAATATATTTTAATTAAATCATTGTTCATCGCCTTCGTCTTTATCTCTCCAAGTGTCACTAGAAGTTCTCTTACGATAGTACACAACGTATTTTTCACTTTAACTTCTGTTTGTAAAGAGACTATTACTGTATCCTCAAGGGGTTCCACAGATTTCGGTATCAAGCTAGACAGTCCGTCCTCATGACTGATATTTGAAGATGGGAGATACGCCATCTTGTAGTTATAATTTAATACGTTAGTCCTATGTGCAGACAAGCATAAATTGCTAATAAAAGATTATGGTCGTTTTGTAATGTAAATCTTCTTCTGTTCACAAAACGGTGAAATTTTGTTACCGCAAAAATGACGCCCAGTGCTTCTTTTTCTATTTGCGAGTAGCTCTTCTCGGCTGGTAAAAGTGTACCAGAAGCATGCGCTATTGGCTTAAGCGAACAGCCGTCCATTTTGTGTAAAATACATGCTCCTATGTTGTATGAACTCGCTTAGGAAGCTACGACGATCTCGCATTCTGAATCATAATGAGTTTAAAATAACCCAGACGTGAGAATGGTCTTTATTTTCTCAAATGCCTCCTGGCATTCTGCCGTCCAAAACCATAAATACGTTATAGAAATTCGCTAACCCAATGAAACTCTGCAAAGACGATATTTTCTGGTGCTGGTATATTCTTTATTGCGCCTCATCACTCTCTGGGTCGGGTCTTCTCCCATTCTTGTCTATTATTTGTCTCAGATATTTTTATTTTCTTCCATAAAGAATTCACATTTCTCTTCTTTTAGTTTGAAACCGTAATCTTGAATTCTTTGGAAAACTTTATATATATGCGCTTTATGTTGCTTCGTAGTTTTACTAATTATTAACATATCATCCAGATAGGCCATCACAAACTCTAGACGGCTCAGTAATGCGCTCATTACCTGCTAAAATATAGCCGGCGCCACCTTTACTTCGAATGGTTGTCTCTTAAATTTGTATAATCTTTGTGTAGTTATACACAATAACTTCGAGCATTATTCGTCCACAGAGATCTGCAAATATGCGTCGCTTATATCCACTTTCGAACAAAAAACTTTTCCTCCATTTAGCTTCGCAAATATTTTTTTCGGACGAGGCAACGGATAAGGGTAATCTCTCAATGCCTGGTTCAAACCCGTAGAAAAGTATACGCATAGACGAATTATTTTCTTTTTTTTCTTTGCGTATACTGTCGGCGAAGCCTATTCACTATATTTAACCTTTAATGGAACTCCCATTTTCTCGAGCCTATATAATTCTAAGTTGATTTTTTCTGACGCAAACGGAACATTTCGCTTCCTTTTGAAGATCGGTTGTATATCCAGTTTCAACTCAAATTTCGCAATCACTTTGTTGCATCTACCAAGCCCACCAGAAAATAAACTTGTGAAAAATTATTTCAATTATTTAAAAAATTTATCTGCTGAATCTTTAGTTCTTACATTACGGCAAAAAGAATTTATCAGTAAATCCTACAGTTGAAATTTCTCCATCCATTCTATGCCGAGTAAATTAATCGAATTATTAATCGCAAATACTTTTAGTTTCAGTGAAGTGTGAATGTCGTTATCAGTTCGCCTTCGAATTTGATTTGCTTTCTGCTTACGCTTATTGCGATTCTATTAGTCCTCAGTGAAGTTAGCTTGTCGATTTTCTTCCATGTCTGCAGATTAATAATTGATAAATCGAACCCTGAGTCTAACTGTATTTTTATGTTTCTATTTAATATTTTGACTTGAGCAAATTTCCTAACATTTTCAATTTTGTCGCATTTGGCGATTCTGGTAAAACTCTTTCTTGTTTTATTTTTTGTTCTGCAATGCTTATTTATATGCTCTCCGCGATCGCATTTGAAGCATGTCTTTGTTTTATAGGGGCAATCTATGTAGCAATGCATCTGTTCACAACTAAAACACGGTTTAGGGGCAGACTACTTCTCTTTTGACTATCAAATCTTATTGGTAAAGTAATTTTCCTTATTACGGATTTTTCTTATGTGGAATACTCTAGACTGTCCGATATCTTTTTAATCCCGACGCACGATAATAACCCGTAAGCAGTCCTCGGCTATTTGCTAGAGTGTTAGATCTGTCTCGTTTTCCAGTTTGTTACAGACTCTCGCTCTAATTTCCTTATTATTGTTCGACACCAATCCTTATGCAAATATGAGACATTTGAAGTTATTAGCGTTTAATTCATATAATCTGAAGTCATCACAGTGCTTATTTACTATGCCTGTAAAAGTCGTGTACTTCTCATTATCCTTTCTTGTAAGGTTCAAACACTTCTTTTACTCTTGTAGAAGAGAGATGTGTTGGGGCTAAATAATTTGGTCAATAATTGTATCGCTTCACTAAATCTTAGCTCGCTGGTCTTTTGAGTTAAAATGTAATTTACAAATTTCGTATGTTCCACTGTGCCCACTTTCCCTAAAAGATTTTTTAAATCAGTCAAGTTTTCGCACACTGTATTATATATGTCTTCATAACGCCTGAAGTACGAGGCAAAAGTAACCTCATTGTCCGGATCGTAGTTGAAATTCTCAATGGTGTTTCAAAATCGTGTTCTGAGAAAACACGCTTTCGTCTGTACCATTCTGCCGCCCATTTAACAATTCGAATAATTTTTGCTGTTGCTGTTGGGCCTGCATGAACATCTCTTCGAGTCTTTTATTTTGTACAAGCTGTTATTTCTCTAATTCCAATTTTTCTGTGTCGATTTTATTTCGGTAGGATGCCTATTCCTTTTGTAATCGTAGCTGTTCATTTTGCTGATACCTGAAAAGCTCCAAGTACGTTTTTGAAATCCTCCGTTTTTTATTCCGTCACTTTAACTAACTGACTCCCCCCCCTCTCTCTCTCTCTCTCTCTCTCTCTCTCTCTCTCTCTATATATATATATATATATATATATATATATATATATATATATATATATATATATATATATATTCGAATCCTTGCTTCCAATGCCGTACAACACAGGTTTGGATAATGTTCGAATAAATCCTCAATGTTAGTGTTGTGAGCTGTAGGTCTCGAATCCCTGTTGTTAGTGTTGTGGCAATGTAAGTCTCGAATCCCTCGTCGCCAGTGTTATTGCCTTGCAGGCCGGTAATTACCAAGACAAACTCAGTGGTATAGTTAACAAAGGTATGTTACAGATGTACGCATCATGATTCTGGGGCCATAACTGCAACCAATAGCTGCTACGACGTATATTTGTAACTGTATTTATTGTGTCTGGGTAAGTCCATTTATTCCTAAAATAAGGAGATCAGCTTACACTATAACACAGTCAAAGTTAAAAAGATTGGAATAGTTCATTATAAACAAAAGGGAATATCACAGTAATACTATTTAACACGTGATTGGAGAGAAACAGAAATCTCTCTCTCTCTCTCTCTCTCTCTCTCTATATATATATATATATATATATATATATATATATATATATATATATATAGCGAATATTGATTTACTCCTCTCCAGGAGTTAGGCACAAGGCCAGTTTTTATCTTACTCCCACAAGTGAGATGTGACCCAAGGTGGGGTCGGGAAAGTGGGGTTTGAAAAGCCAGCGCCCGAGAGGTGAGCACTCTGGCCATTAAAAATTACCTGGGCAGCCTCGTCGGCATTCCCAGTAGGGGCGCCTCAAGCAGTAAGCAATAAACTTACTCCTCCCCAAAGAGGGGAGGCAAAGTCTGGGAGGGTGGACCTCCTAGAACTACACAGGACAGACCCATAGACCAGCGTAAATCAAGCCCCGAAGGCCAAGACAATACCAGTCTATGGGGTGCAGTATCCATCGGAACAGATACTACACTTTGATCTTAGCCAAAAGGCCAAAGCGATTAGAAAGAGGTTAATTTTGAATTTTATATTTCCCTTTTTTATATTTAACTGTTCACTTTTTCCTGTTTCAAAAAGATTAACCAAAATTCAGTGGATAACCTAACAGGTCACATTTCTCTAGTATATATATAGAAATCCAAACCCTGGTCCTTTTAACTTTTGTTAAAGGGATCCATCACAGGTTGGTCTTAACCATTTCCTATCTTTCGCAATACTGGATTATGTGCAGCCAAGATATCAGGTCAGATTGTTGTGTTATCTTGCCTTTGTCTGCCCTCTAGTTCTTCTCTGCTATCTTGGTGTTAACTCCATCGCTAAAATAGTCGACCTGTTGTCTCTAAGA
The DNA here is from genome assembly GCA_963556195.1 of Sepiola atlantica. Taxonomy (NCBI): domain Eukaryota; kingdom Metazoa; phylum Mollusca; class Cephalopoda; order Sepiida; family Sepiolidae; genus Sepiola; species Sepiola atlantica. The sequence goes on along the minus strand of OY744517.1, from coordinate 67,299,125 downwards.
CGAGATACGTGACCTGATGATCTATATTTGCCTGTGTTACACCTGTATATGGCTCCCAATTTTCCATTTCTAAATATTTCATTTTAAACAATTCTGATTTTTGAATAAGACTTTTGAGGATGTAAAATATTAGAGTTGCGTGTATCTTTGAGTTGTTTGCTTTTGCAAAGCATACAATCTAGAGTGCTAACCCAGATTGCCCCACCCACCGTCTTTTCCTACTGCCAATAATAATTTGTCTTGGCATAGAAATTAAAATTCCATGGATATTTGACTTCTGCATGTACAACGATTATATATATATATATATATATATATATATATATATATATATATATATATATATATATATATATACTGTATTAAAAGTAAAATATGTAAAACTTCGGTTGTTTATGATAGAGTGCGTAAGATCCCATTTGTTGACATTTGTGGGCATATATGTTTATTTGGTAAGATAACGACTCCAACAAAAGCTTCTGATTATCAGTTGGATCACCCCCCCCCATGAAACCGTCAGTAGTAGTGCTGATGATTGTTTCGCATACTTTACAGTTGCCAAACATGTTTAGATATATTTTAGTCTAGCATATATATATATATATATATATATATATATATATATATATATATATATATATTGTTGAATATAAGAGACAACTTATGTCTCGATATATTATAGTAGATCCTTTCAATAGTCCGAATCAAGATCTTAGTTTCGGAGGGGAATTGGCTGATGAATTTGTTTAATATTAACCTCATTCCCCTGAAGATGGACCCGGATGGGTCTGAAAGTACTTGGGAGACAAATCCAAACTATGGCAAATTCATCTGCCAATTCCCCTCCGAAACTAAGATCCTGATTCGGACTATTGAAAGGATCTACCAAAGGATATCTAAACATGAGTTGTCTCTTATATTTAACAATACTTCCCTGCAAGAGAAGATGCTGCATATATATATATATATATATATATATATATATATATATATATATATACATATATATATTTATATATATATATATATATTATACATAATTATTTTAATAATAAATACTTAAATATTATAAACATGCATATACGTTTCATCTTTGCGGAATCAGCAGTGTAGAGATAACCATTCACGCCAGTCGCACGATTCGAACCCCGGAACAAAAGTCACATTTAACTTTAATCTTGAGTGCGCTAATCAATGAGGCTACCGTATATGGCTACAGACGAGATAAGATATAAACCCTATATATGTCGTAACTGTGTTCAACAGGAAGTAACATGCATTATAGCTTTTGACGGCTTCTTTTATTTACTCATTAAATGGCCCAGCTTAGAAGGGGCTACAAATACATATCTATGTTTTATTTGATCTCCATCTTGACATTGTTTTGTTCTCAAACTGGTTGCGAATATATCCAATGGATGTTATCTGAATTGTAATTGATAAAGCCTATGCGCTAATGAGGAAAATCATATAAATTTTCAAGCTTTATTCTGATGTAAGAGTGTTAATAAATCGTTTTCTGAAACATGTGCACATATTTATTTTCGGAGTTTGCTTATAATATTCAAAATTTTAATTAATTATGTCATGAGTTTTATAATCTACCGAATTATAATATGCAAGCTCTGTTTGACATAATTATTGAGCTTATTTTTATATGCAGTGTGTAATATATTCTAGAAGTTTCATAAAATCTAATTTGTTAAAAATTAAATTTTGTATTAATTGATCTTTTGGAGATATATTGAATTGATCTTTTTGTAACTTAAACTGTTACTAATATATATATATATATATATATATATATATATATATATATATATATATATATATATATATATATATATATATCCTTCTCAACAAGGGGTGTAGTCATCCAACTACTTAAAACACAGGCCGATGTCTCACAAGTAGGATTTTATACTCGCTAGCATGATGTAATCCAACAAGCTGACGAAGCGAGCAAATAAATATCAGATTTTTTGAATGTGAGATGACATATATAATTATTTCCACAATCAGACAACGTCGCAGCCCACAACCTATGAAAGAAACAAACCGGAAGTCCTAGACTCGAGTTTCGCCCTCCTTTTGGGCTCATCAGTAGAACACATCCGAACTCAAGATTCGAAACCCGAGTCACTTGCATGCTAAGCGAGTACTCTGCCACTGAGCTACCTCGCCACATACAAGAATGTCTATTAATTTACACAGATTAAGCAAACCGCTTATATATATATATATATATATATATATATGGGAAAGGAAAGGATGAAGGTAATCCGACGTAATGGGAAATGAAAAAGGAAAAACCAAAAAGGACTGACTTCACCAAGCCCGGACACTGTTCCTACTGCTTCCAGTAGGGGCTACTATTTCCTCCCATCAACCATCATGTAAACCCAATATGTTCACGTACTTGCATGACATTTTTCTTAATATTACAATCCTGAAGAAGTCTTACAAACAAAAGCGAAACGTTGATGAACACATAACAAAAATACATCCTTTTTGTTTTTTCCTTTTTCATTTCCCATATATATATATATATATATAAATTTAATTGTAAAAGAACTATTTTTTATTGGTGTATGCATTTTATATTCTTGTACTTTTGCTATTTTTCCCCTATTGTGTACCTTTATATGTTCAGTTTCATTGCTATGTATGCTCTTTATAAGTGGATTGTAATTGTCATATCCTTACGCTCCCTAATCTCGAATTGCTATATAATTGAGGGTGCACTATACTCTAGGTGTCTATACCTTGTGCTGATGAAGAGACTTGATATCAATAAAAATCCATATCGTCTCCGAAACGATCGTACACGAAACTGTTGTTTATGTTGTTGTATTCTGTGTGCTTAGCATCAGGCAGAATTTCCACGAACAGAGCTTCTTCACAAGAGCTTCCCGTCTGTGGAACACATTACCACAGGACTACTTCCCGGCAGATTACTACTTTCTCATCTTCAAATCCAATGTCAATGGATTCCTGTCGTGAACCTTCCCCACAAGTATTCGAACTTGGTATAGCCCAGTAATTATTCTCAATCCTCTCATAAGATTCTTCATCTCTCAACTGACAATCATTCTATCTCATTAACCCTTATCCTCGAGTGGCTTTTGACCTTCATAGGTGGTGACCCATCGAGTAAAAAACAAAAGAAATACACGCGCTGGCATCAGCATTGGTTGGTACCGCAGAAAATAGTCATAAAGGGTCTGGGAGGATGAAAAGATCGAGGAGGGAGTGCACCATTGAATCCTTCACTAGAAAGGTACAGAAAGTACTGGCATCCTGATGAGGCTTACTGCCACTCAAATTCCAGAGAAATCCAATTGTCGTTATCAGCAGGAAGTCAATCGTAAACAGCTGTTGCAAGAACAAAGAGTGAGCTGCAATGGTGATCAAATAAAGCAAAGAGTACTAGAAATTTAGGGAGACTAGTTTATCACTCAGACTCCAGGGAACACCACCTGCTTTTGCCAGTGAGCGATCACTGGTAATGACTTACCTTTTGGCTAAGATTAATGTGTAGTATCTGTTTGGATACTACACTTCATCTGTTTTGTCCTCAGTCAGTGAAGGAGAAATTCTTCTTGACTGAGGCTATTTTAAATTTTTGTTCCAATCCAGAGTGACCCTTTTTGGGAAGCTGGCTTTCCCCTCCACATTAAAAACCGACCTTATGTCTAACTCTTTCCTCGTGAGGAGGCAAGTAATTAGGGACTTGTGTGTGAACTCCAAGTGAGTAAATGATAATACCAAGAAGAAGAACGAGCAGAAGGAGAAGTAATGAAGAAGGTAAGGTGGAGAAAAAGAAGCAATAATCATCATCATCATCATCATCATCATCATCATCATCATCATCATAACCACCATGACATCCGCTACTACCACCACCACCATCACCATCACCATCACAGTAAGGATTATCATCATTGATTTGGAATTGCTAAGACATTTAAAAAAAATATTATATAATTCTTCAAACGAACTCGGAAACAGAATTGCCATGTTTACTACATCAGAAGACATAAAATAAAAATTCAAATGTTTAATTACATCCGGAGATGTCGACGGCTTGGTCAGATACCAGAGGCAAACATGTTACCAGACACATTTAATTTTGGACTTCAACATTTCATGAAAAACACTTGCTCGTATAATATATTTTTTTTTAACCAGAGAACCAAAAATTGTAATATCTTGAATCATGTAAAATTATTTGCTCTGGAATTTGTCTAATATCTTACAGCGATTAAAGGGATGAAGTAATTTGGTAAAATATGATATTTGTTGGTTTGGTGTCTGTATACTACTGGAACTCTCTTCTTATATCGAATAACCGATAATACCACTTTTTGTGGTATTCGGCTAGTATCGGGCACTTTACAGTGGTTGCAGGTAGACGAGTTTTTGCTGTGAATGTTTTATAGGGGGGACCATAGATTGAAGCTCAGTCGAGCACCTACCATGGAAATAACGATAAAGTAAAGAAAGACTAGAAACGTTTCTTCTGTATGAAAGAGGCTGTAGGGAAGAGAAGATATCATCCTCTACTAGATTTCTGAATAATATCGTAAGCTTACATATATAGTCCAATCAAATGCGGAAATCACAAATGAATGACGTGGCTGCTGCTGGACTCGTTTTTCATTGGGTAATATGGGGCATTTGTTTTGGTTTCCTACGAATCACAATTCTAGAAATGTCAGAAACCAAAAAAACTCCCTGACAAATTGTGACCATAAAAATAGACCCAAATTATGAATTCAAAAAGGTAGCAAAGAAGTAGTTCTAGCTAGAATAAGAACACAGCAACAAAATAAAGACAAATAGGGTAAATAAATAGTAATTCGCGTTCTACATAGTTTGGAAGTTAAAATAAAGTAGAGGCTCTAATATCCAAGTTGTGATTTGGTTAAGTAAAGAGGTCAGTTTCCACAGGCGAAAGATACGGTAACCAAGCGAATTCCTTCTTTTGAGATCTGGCTCTAAAGAGAGAGAGAGAAAGAGAGAGGGTGTGAGAGAGAGAGAGAGAGAGAGAAAGAGAGAGAGAGAGAGAGAGAGAGAGAGAGAGAGAATAATTGTTGAATATTTAATTTACTATTTTCTGTTCAGTAGTTTCATAACAGGATAATACTAAGGTTTTCATTTCTAACATAATGTCTCTTGTTTTCATAGATAAGAAATAATTTGTACTTTTAAATAAATATAAATTAATTTGTAACTTTTTTTTAAACAAAAAGATATTCTTCTATATACATAATTTACTTGCACGTTTTTGGCAGTCACATTCCATATTCCACATGTTCTTGTTTGTTTCAAATGCATCTGGTGTCACTGTTGTATTTAAATATATAAGACTGTTCTTAGTTAAGACCAACTCCTATATATTATTAATAAGTAACGAAAACCGTTGCACAAAAGGAAACACAAAACCTTTTTTATAACAATAACAAAGGGGTTTATTCAATTACCTATACCGTTTGGTATAGGTTGAAGAAAGTTGGACAGTGTTCGAGTGAGGAAAGGAAAAGTAGAAAGTTCTTTGGGCTGCCGAAAGTCTGTCAGCAGTTATCTTCAGGCGAAGGTAGTCGATGCTTGAGGGTCCAGTGGACAGGGACAGGAGAGAGAAAGGGTTATTCAACCCCTACCCACAATAGGAGTATGTGACACAAGGTCGGAAAGTGGGATTTGAAAAGCCAGCGCCCGAGAGGTGAGCACTCTGGCCATTAAAAATTGCCTGGGCAGCCCCATCCTACACTTTGATCTTGGCCAAAAGAGAGAAAGGGTAGTCTTTCCTCGTTGCTTTCCGGGATCTCTCTGCTGACCAACCGTGATTCCCAAAGGTGCTGAAGTAGTTCTTCAGTAGACAGATGAAATCAGTGCGCCTTGCAAGCTGATTGGTCAGTGTGTATCAAATCTCCTTGCAGGGATATTTCTCTGAGAGAGAAAATAACTCTTTATTTATGACTACTACAAATCTATCAATTTGTTTCATTATATGTGTTTTGTTTCTTTGTGAAATTTTTTGCCTGATGTACATTTTTCCCAGGTGTTTCTGCCGTCTCTTTGTTTTAAATTGCAGTTTTCACAGCTGCATATGTTCATTGGAGAAATAAAACATAATTTATGAAGTTTGTTAATACTTTCACACAAAATACAAAGGCTAAGGAGTCACAAATGGCGAAGTGAATTTTTAATGGGATCACGTGAAGCAATTCAGTTCAAATTATGCAGATACACGATCACGTAAGTAATGATCACAGAGTCTGAAAGTATCATGGTTTATTATAAACATTTCAACTATAACTATATAATGTTAAAGAAATGTTTTTAATTGGATATAAATTGCTTCTAAAATGATTCATTTGTTAATACATGGAAGTTTGGCAAAGATTTTGTGTATCATTTATAAGAAGCTGTCTAATCTAATATATAAAGTAGAGACGATTTTTCCCCTGTACCATCTCGGAGTATAGGAAAATAACCACATGCATCACAGGCTACTAAACTCACCTCTATATCACACTTATTCACTCGAGCGTGTTTTAGTAAATTTCTTATTATTTTTTTCCAGCTGACACTAAATATTACATTTGACCCGCCATCTCCGACTCTCCGACACACCAACTCCATATAGGTGGTAGCAAAAACTTTCCTTCCTAACAATTATGTACTGCCACTCCACTCATCGACACCGGGAACTAATAAACACAGTTTACTTTTCACAAAACAGTCCGTCCTTATTTATTATTTGCCTGGCATTAATTTACTACATAATATAAAGCAATACGCAAAGACTTAATGACAGCTCCCTTTCACTCCGATGATATTCCGCGAATATCAGATTATGTTATTTATAATTCTACCTATGACTTCTATATTAAAATTCATTCCGGATTTCAGCGAATGAAATTAACGAACACAGTTCCTGCAACATTTAAGCATTCAACATGGCGGCTACAATTTCTTGATCGAATCGACTTGCTATTTAATTCAATAAGCGCCAAGATACTGGTAGACACCGATACATTTACATTTTCAAAATCATACACCTTTAACATGCATATTATAGAAAACTTGCCCAACTAAATGATCTAAACTGTGTCATTTTTTAACTTTATATTTGTCGGCAGAAGCTGCCAATAAACAAGCTTAGCTTAATTCGCCTATTTTCACATTCATTTTTATCTCGAAACCATGGCGCAGTCGTTAAGAAGGGAGGTTTCATGATAGCCAGTTTCAGCGTTCAATCCCATTCTACTCTACCACTTTTTATTTTTATTTTTTTAAATTTAAAACATTCACCAACACGGTAGAGAGGGGTGGGGGTAGAACAATAGGCCGTTTCTTTCTTTATGCAATAGGTAGTACTTTATCCCGTGCAACGCCGGGAGACGGGTTCCGCTAATTTAATATATAAGATTAAATCAGTCTATTTCTCAAAGTTAGACAGCGATAGCCTGGAATATGACAAATCGATATTTGTTTCTGCCTAACCAATTTGTCTTTTTCTTCCCCCCACAGTGAACTATTTACAAAAGGTATTACAATGTGCATGTATTCAAATTAAAGAAAACAGATTTAGCATTAGATAACACATCAAAAGGTTAACATGCCATAAAAAACAAACACATGAAACGAAACAGACTTCTTTTTCTTTGGTAATTTATATGTTTAAAAAAAAACGAATTGCATACTCTATCTAGAAAGCTTCACCACAGGATTGAGAACAGACTTCTTTTTATTTGGTAATTTATATGTTTTTAAAAAACGAATTGCATACTCTATCTAGAAAGCTTCCCCACATGATTGAGAACAGACTTCTTTTTCTTTGGTAATTTATATGTTTTTAAAAAACGAATTGTATACTCTATCTAGAAAGCTTCACCACATGATTGAGAACAATACTTCTTTTTCTTTTGTAATTTATATGTTTTTAAAAAACGAATTGTATACTCTATCTAGAAAGCTTCACCACATGATTGAGAACAATACTTCCACCCGTTGCGTGAACACATGTGTGGATTATCAGGTTATACTGAAGTACTTGCTAAAGGTATCTTTAAGGTTAAATTTTATTTTTGGGGGCCAAGGAGGTTTTGTGTTCTCCAACATACAGCGCCTTGTATTCTCAAATGGTCACCCATCTGGTACTGGCCATACTCAATATTGCTTAATTTTGGTGATCTAATGAGAACCGGTGTGTCAACATGATTCTACTATATGTTTTTATCCAAATCAATACTTTTTTTTTGTTTTCAATCACACATGAATAATTCTTGACTTGAACTGAATCATCACCACAAAATTAAGTATATTACAACTGTTGGATATTCCTTCATGATTTTATCTGGTTATTTCATCTGGAACCGCGGTCGACCACAAAGCCATCTTGCAATTCATTTCTTGTAGCTAGACAGATAGTTTGAGATGGATAGAAAAGAAACGGCAAAGATTCACAATACCAATTTATTCACCAAATTTCCCCGCCCGATGGATTACTCATGAAATAGATCTATAGGAACATGCCATTAACATTTCCCTTCTAGCTTGGTCATGGAAACAGAGGCTCCAGGGGACGTCTGTGCGCCATCAGTGATCGACACCAACTGCCACTTAAGTCTAACTATTTCAAACATGCGCTCTCTCCTAAAATGTAACCCATGATAACCAATCAGAGTATCTGGTATCTCTCAGCTACCCATCATTGTCTAAAACAACAGTGGAAACGCCAATAAGAAGACTCCTCTTTTTTATTTTTACTAGCAAAAAGTATGCTCCCTTTTGCCGCATATTTTTGCGAGTATATACGACTAGCGAACATATATTAAACTGTACCCCCTCAAAGGAAGAGGTAATGCTTGGGAGGATGGGCAATTCAACAGATGCTACACTAGCCCCAGGCCCTCAAAAGAGGATGCAATGCCTGGGAAGATGGATGATGAACGAACATCTATTACACTGCTGCACTCAAAAGAGAAGGTAATGCCTAGGAGGATGGTATCAGGACGAACGAACATATACTACACTGTCTCCCCAAAGGTTGAGGTAATGCCTGGGAGAATGGTCTCATGACAACATAACAGATACTATACTAAACCCCCTCCAGAATTGAGCATGGTAATAGTATAGTTTCGGCTTCAAACAGACAGATACCAAATCTCTATTAGTAATACTTGCAAAAGTATATTTTTACTAGTATATATGACGAACGAACATAGACTACACTGCCCCCCCCCCCTCACACACAATGGAAGGGGTAATGCTTGGGAGGAAGGTATCTTAACGAACAAACAGATACTACACTGCCTCCCAAAAGGAGGAGGTAATAACTTGGATGATGGTCTCATGACAACAGAACAGATACTACACTACCCTACCTCCTCTCTGAATTGAGCAATAAAAGATAATACATTAGTCTGAAATAGTATAGTAAACTGAATTGAGCATTAAAAGATAGTAATAGTAGAGTTTGGGTTTCAGACAGACAAATACCAAACCTTTTTAGTAACATGACTATGTTTTACAATAGCAAATCAGAGTGTATGTGTCAATAGTTTGGGCATTGATTAAATATCTATTGTCTGTTTGGGTTTATTTCCAAGGGATAAGCAAACCAGGAATGACTGGCTACATCGTATACAATGGACGCAAATAGACCCGACTGTTAGTAAAATATTCATTCTACTACATAATTAATGAGTGAGCAACAGTCAGATTACGGTAAAACACGTTTGATATTCAAATCATTATCTGATTACATCACTGTAGTGACGAATATAATCCACAACTGACCCTAAGCAGGCGTGCAGCGAGATGAGAGAGTGGGTCAAATGAGACCCTCCACGATTTACGCAACGTATTTGCAAACTGTGGGCAGTAAAATGATTCATGCTAAACGAAAGCCTTTGTGAGATGGCGTCTGTTCGGAATTAATATTACGATTTGCTGTAATTATATGTCTATATTTCAGCAAGACATGCTTTTAGACTGATTGCCTGATTGCCAAAAAAACAAAAAAAAAACAGCATGGAAGCATTGCTCACGACTTGTTTTTACTTCTTTATTTTATTTTTTGCGGGTCTTATTTTATTGGTTAATTTATTGAGTTATTATGTTTTTATTGAATGAGCTCAGGAAGCAGATTCTCATCTCCAATATGGTGGATGATAAACAAAGGCATTCTTAGTCACAATTCTGTCCATAACATCAATCCAATATATATATATATATATATATATATATATATATATATATATATATGAGTAGAAATCTTCATAACATCAATCCCATAAATGAACGATTCCAATATTTTTCCAGATTTCAATACAATTACCGATTCTGTTCTAAATTCCCGATTCCGATACAATTACCGATTCTGATTCTTTTTAAATTCCTAAATATTCAGTTATTGAGTTGTCCCTAACCACTAAAATTGATAAGTAGCAATGTTTTATTTATCTACCTTCATTCTTCTTTTCTTTAGCATTTTCATATGTTAATATCTTAAAATGCTGATTTTTTTGTTTTTGAGTTTCTCTTTTTTGCTTAGCTTTTGCATAGCCAAAGTAAAAAAGAAATATTTATTTTTAGAAGTGAGAAACGCTTATAACTCAGAAACTGCTTCCTTTTTTTTGTTTAAATCGACAAGATTTCTTGATATATACAGGTAAATTGGGATATTGGGAAAGTCTAAGTATAAACGAGAGTCCATTACCCTCCTTTTCCTCCATCTTATTCTTACTTATGAGAGGAGAATCCTTCAGTTTTCTGTTATCTCTGGGAGGTGTCGTTTAAACTTATATATATATATATATATATATATATGGGAATTTTTTAAAATACCTGCGGTGGCTCTAAAATACCTGACTAGTACACCGGTGCAGGATTACCCCTCACAGTGTGATGGACATGTAGACCTTGTCAAGTCATCCATCTAGGTGAAGAAAAACTCTGATATAAAAACTGTGCCACTGACTACTCACGTCTTGGCAGCAAACCGTTCGGGGAGAGAGGCCTCTTTAGTCCTGATCGACAAACTTCCTAGAGCTGAAGTCTCGAACAAAATATCCGGTTTGCAAACCTAATATTGCTTAAGGGGTAAATGGGCTCTGCCTATCGCCCGACCTTTGCACCCCTTCTTTGACTATTAGCCAGATGCAGAGATACTAGTGCAGGGACACCTCAAAGACCCTCAGTGCTTGGCCTTGTTTCCTGACTAGGACAATGAACGCCGTCTCTCTTACTTTCTATATAGGCAACTTGGGGAAAGTTATTTTGTCACTAAGTCTCGCATAACTAGTCTGGGTCACTCTTTTTCCGACAGGTTGAGGGTACAGGTTCGACAGCTTGTCTGGCTGCTGTTTCTGACTGATAATGCAGGAGCCCTAACTCTTAGGTAGCGCTAAGAATGGCTGATCCATCAACAGTTGTATAATATTGTGGGTAACTGTACGTGCCATGTCGTGCATGGAAAGGGACCCTACAGTAATCCAAAGTGGGCTTTCTCGAGGCCACAACCCCTATGGATCAAATCTCGACTAATAGTCTGGTTGTCTGAGCTTATTGGCAACAAAAAAGCACCCACTTTGCCCTCCCCACTCTAACCAAAAACAAAATGACAATACAAAGAAAAAGAAACAAACCTAAACCAGACCCCCACCATAAACCACCTTCGCCTCCGCCCTTGAGGCTAGTGTTCACAAATATCCGGAAGCTTAGAACCAACATCAATGATGTAGAAACCTTTCTTCTAGTAAACTCCCCCGATATCCTAGCACTAAGTGAAACAAACCTATAATCCTCAATCTCCTTACACCATTTTGACATGACTGAATACCTTCCACTCTACCATAAAGACTCTGACAAACATATACACGGGCTAGGAGTTTATGTTCGAGAAAACCCTTGACTAGAGAACATAGGCTATAATTAGATTATCAAGCCTACATGTGCTTTAGATTAACCTTACAGCCAGCGTTAGTAACTTATATTTCTTATACCGTTCACCTTTGACCCAGGACTGTACTCTGCTTAACTCTGTATCTGAAAGCATAGATACAGCACTCTCATTTGACTCGAGTGCCCAAATACATGTATTTGTGAATTTCAATGTACATCATCGTGACTGGCTTGGGTTCTCCAGCTATGCAGACGCAGCTGGTAACTCCACATATAGTTTCTCCATAGAGCACTCCCTCTCACAGACTGTCACTTTCCCGACCCACCTCCCTGATCGTGTGGACCAGCAAGCCTCACTTCTCGACCTGTTCCTGACCTCACTGCTGAGGCTTGTGTGACGAATACCCATAGCCCACTCGAGAACGCTTGTGGTAATGATTGATATCACCCTAGAATCTCGTCCTAAAGCTGATGAGCCGTTGCTCAAATCGATGAGATTCTACAAGCAGGCTGATTAAGATTCCATCAGAGATCACATCAGGGACGCCCCATGGAGTAAAACATTTTCTCTCCTTGCTGCAAGAATTCCGACAATTCAACCGCCATAAGTCAATTTCAAATAGACAGAAATTTATAGTGTCAAGAAATTATTGTAAGACTGTAATAGATGAAGCAAAGAGGAGGTATACAGACATCAGAAAACGCATTCAGTTACAGAAACTAGCTACTCGTGATTTCTGGAAAATCTTCAATAGTGTGGTGAACAATGGGTAATCAACAATTCCCCCGCTATCCAACTAAAATTATGTCGTTTACAGGGCAACTAATAATGCTGAACTACTTGCCCAGCATTTCGCCTTAAACTCCACTTTGGACTCTGCAAATCACTTCCTTCCAAATTTCTCATTGTGGACTGAAGCCACACTTGATGACTTGACCATCACCCCATCTTATGTTCGAGAGATCATAAAAAACCTTGTCACCTCCAAAGCAGTAATAGTAATAGAGAAATGCTCTGCTGAACTGGCCTCTGTCCTTTCCAAACTCTACAACAAATGCCTTGCTAAATCTTGCTTCCCTGAAAGCTGGAAAATTGCCTCTGTGGTATCAGTCTGCAAGAACTCTAGAGATAGAACTGACCCTCAGAATTATCGCCCTATCAGTCTACTCCCGCTCTTCACTAACATCTTTGAATCCTTAATTAATCTAGCAATAGTCCGTCACCTCATTAATGCTAAACTTCTTTCTGACCATCAGGATGGATTTAGGCAAGCACGATCTACTGCAGATAGGTTAACAGTCATCTCTGAATGCATATACCATACATTGGACAAGGCAGGTGAAGTTATGGCGGTAGTGCTTGATATATCCAAAGCCTTTAACAATGTATGGCATGAAGGTCTTCTCATAAAAATTTATTCCTATGTATGGTATTTCTGGAGGAATATTTAATATAATTAGATCCTTTCCTATCAAAAAAGAGTATCAAATCTAATAGGTCCCTCACTATCCACCAAGCTCCAGCCCCTATCCCATCGCCACAATGTTGCATCCTTGTGCTTGTTTTACAAGTACTTCAATGGAATGTGCTCCGATGAACTTGCTGCTTTGGTACCCCCCTTGACGTAAATACACTCGACCAACCCGACAATCTGTTAAATCCCATCCATTCACTTTGGAGGTCCCCAGATGCCGGAGAGCCTTCTACTCTGATAGCTTCTTTCCTCCTGTTGCCAGCCTTTTGAACTCCCTCCCTGCTTCCTGTTTCCCCGACTGTACGAACATGCAGAAATTTTAAACTAATGTGAACGAGTATCTCGCTGCATAGCTCCCAATTTAGGACGACCCCCTAAACTTTCACCCTAATTCTCAGTAGCCCCTTATGTATACAGCGGCAATTTGCCTTGTTTTGGGTGAACTAAGTTAAAAAAAAAAATTTTTTAATTCAGATTATCCTAAAAACCTGTGTAATGTGCGAACATATTTTCGTAAAAATAAAAATACACTTGTGTCTGTGTTGGGGCGTACATTACACGATTAGATTTTTTTACAATTTTTTTCTCAAATGCTTTTTTCGTAATTGATTGAAATTAGTGAGGCAACTAAAGATGTATTCTCTTTCAAAACAAAGCTGATGAGCAGTAGTTCATCGTAAGTTGACAAAATTTTATTTGAATTTTTTCATAAACAATTGAACATAGTCGATCAGGATCTTTTTTAGTAAATTTTGTTTGAATAGATTAATGATAACTTATTTAAAAAATGAAAATATTGCAAAGAGAAAAGGATACGGAAAAAGAGACAGAAACACGTCCCCTTTTTCTTTCTTTTCTCTGCGAAGATTACAAAATATACCGTTTTGATATTCATTTATAACAAACAACTTGTGGTGTCCACATTACCGACACATTTAACACCCACATCCGATGTCATAACTACTAAGAAAATATTGAAATGTATGTCTCACAAAATTAAATTGACCTTGTATATTTACTGGGTTAATGAAAATGTAATCGCAAGTTCGTAATTAAGTGAAAGTAGGCTAAATACACCTAAAATGAAAACATTTTGAAAACATATTGAATTTATTATCAAGAAAAAATGTGTGTTTTATAAATGAACAGAAACAATTGCATGAATAAAAATGTTTTTAAAAATAAATTCGAAACATTTATTAAATTATTATATTTTGAGCTAGAGTAATGTATAAACTATT
>OY744517.1:67244493-67274493 GCA_963556195.1 Sepiola atlantica | reverse complement strand
GTGGTGACACATTAGTAAAAAAAAAAAAGAAAAAGTGCGACTCTCCAACATTTACGTTTATATATTTTCAATGAAAATACGATCCAGTCCTAGTGCACATTTTTTTTCACACCTGATTCCATGAGAGAGAGAGAGAGAGAGAGAGAGAGAGAGAGAGAGAGAGAGAGAGAGGGGTGGTGGTGGTGGTTGTTATAGACGTGCAGTGCACATTGTGCACTCTTCGGTGTGTTCATAGATACTTTCATTCTGTGGTGCCGTGACTACAGTTATCTAGTTACGTTCGTATACATTTGCCATTGTTGCCTAATGCAACGCTGTGCATGCAATAGACGTCTGCATCCATTCAATTTGAAGAAATAATCTATCTATTGTAAAAATAAAAATAACGTTAGAAACAGAAATGTTAAAGTCGCATTCTTAAGCACGGCTTTTATCACGTCTGACAGTCGAGAGAGTTAAAAGCAGACAACGATGTCTTTTCGGGTTGACGACGGCAACAGAAAAAGCAAGAATACTCATTGAGTGCTGCTGCTGCTGCTGCTGATGATGATGATACTATTGTGACGGCTGTCGAATTGACTTTTAGATGAACATGGTCATCAAACAAGAGACTTTAGATCTGAGTGAATAAGTTGTTTTGATTTGGTAGATTTTTTTAACGTATAATATCGGTAGAATTTGCACAATGTACGTTAATGAATTTCACGATACACGAAAACATGGATTCAAATAAATAAATTAAAAAAAAAAACAAAGATTCAAACAAACCAACCAACAAACAAACACGAATTCAAACAAACAAACAAACAAGAATTCAAACCAACACGAATTCAAACAAACACGAATTCTAACAAACAAACACGAATTCAAACAAACACGAATTCAAACAAACACGAATTCAAACAAACAAACAAACACGAATTCTAACAAACAAACAAACAAACAAACAAACACGAATTCTAACAAACAAACAAACAAACACGAATTCAAACAAACAAACAAAGACGAATTCAAACAAACACGAATTCAAACAAACAAACACGAATTCAAACAAACACGATTTCTAACAAACAAACAAACACGAATTCAAACAAACACGAATTCAAACAAACACGAATTCAAACAAACACGAATTCAAACAAACAAACAAACACGAATTCTAACAAACAAACAAACAAACACGAATTCTAACAAACAAACAAACAAACAAACACGAATTCAAACAAACAAACAAAGACGAATTCAAACAAACACGAATTCAAACAAACAAACACGAATTCAAACAAACACGAATTCTAACAAACAAACAAACAAACACGAATTCAAACAAACAAACAAAGAGGAATTCAAACAAACACGAATTCAAACAAACAAACACGAATTCAAACAAACACGATTTCTAACAAACAAACAAACACGAATTCTAACAAACAAACAAACAAACAAACAAACAAACAAACACGAATTCAAACAAACACGAATTCAAGCAAACACATAAAACAGTCGTAGTTTCGCCGGCAAACCAAAACACAAGACGACAAACAACGTAGTTAATTTAGGGTGCAACCTGTAACCGCACATTTTCGACTAGCAATTTAGTCAGGTCCGCATCTGAACCGGGGGACTGTGGCTCGAGACACAGAGATTAAATACATCTATAAAATAATACGATTATTAACGTTTACGTTATTATGTTCCACGACCATTTTAAAAGTGGAATCGCCAAAGTAATTGAAAATTAACTGGTGTCAGCAAGATAAAAAATAAACTACGTTACCCATTTTAAAATTAATTGTTCTCAAACCGAATTCTGTCATCCCATTGACTTAATCAGTTAAAAAAACAACAACTTTCCATTCGTTTTATTTTGGTGTAATTTCAATACACATCTAATTGCTACCATTTTAGATAAATTCATTTAAAAATGAAATTCGTTTTATCTATTTCAAGAATATTTAACTAACTATTATTTTATTAACATGGGGATACGTCGGTATTAATACCTCCCCCGTCACCTATAATTCGCTGAACCAATGTTAGATACTGCAACTGAAGGGACATTGCTGCCCTTCTTTGGCCGAGTCGGGCGGGATTACGCCAGAGCCAGAAGATTTCCGCTCCTGTCTAGCCCTTTCTCTTGGATTTCAGCAGATGGAGATGGACGTGTTTTTTGACGGCCGGTTGCCCCCCTCCCCCTCTATAACACACTTAAAACAACCACAGTTCACTACTTTAATTTTCGGAGAACAACAATAAATGATGTGAACCATAAGATCAGGTGTTGTTAATTTGAAAGCATGGCACTTCTGCAATGTAGCTGTCACTGTCATCACAAATCGTAATTAAAGAGTTTCTATTCATCCAATTCAATCAACCGGAAGTGTTAGACTGAATTTTTTTTATCCCAAAATGTATCTGAATGACCTCAATCCGCGAGATATTGTTGGATAATGGCCCTGTGGGAACGGACGCATCTTAAGGCGGGCGTATCTGTTGGAAATCGTTGGTTTGACTTGCGCGATTTAGTGCGGGTGGACCCATGCAGTCGAGTGCAGAATAGGGCTGTTATCACAGTCGGAGCTCACAGACGTGACGGGGTCACCGCATTGACGAGACCCCAGATCAAGGGTCAATGTGCACCTGCGCATAGAGGCTCTGTGACGTCACGGGCTTTTGCGTGGGAAGCAGAGTTAAAACAGTCTGGGTTTTGGAGGCGAACCTATCAGACGTGATTTTTACCATGTAGTCTACAACATAATTAGGGGAATTAATTCCCGTAGAAAAGACAGGCGAAATATCTCTCTTCCCCCCTCTACGAATGGTTAAGGACTGAATTGATAAGTAATTATGAAAGCAGTAATTTGCTCGCTCGCTCGCTCTCTCTCTCTCTCTCTCTCTACGTTAGTGGATATCTCCCAGCTGACGGATAACTAACGCTTGAAATAAAACAGAAATTAAGTTTAAAAGATTGTTTGTCTTCTAAGTCGGTCATGGAGATTTTGTGTTGCAGCGGCGTGGTTCACGGCAGAAAGAAAGAAGAAAGAATTCAACCACTAGACGACGCACCCTCTACGCGCCGAGGAAAGTTTGAGGGTCCGAGGAATTTAAAGGTATGCAAACTATATGATTTATGTTTAAAAAATGACGAGTGTTTAAACGAGAACTGCCACGGCCCGTTCCGGGACGAGTATACAAAACGAGAACTGCCGCGGCCCAAGCGGGGTCTATGCAACACTATTGGTAGTTTAACAAAGTTTTATAAGAAAACAAAACAATGTTGACTGTTGGATTTTCGTTTTAAATGATAAATTTTCGTTTTAAAAATCACTGTTGACTATTTTGAGAGTTTTAATTCATACAATAAAAAAAATCACTGACTATTCATTTAAATGATAAATTTTCGTTTTAAAAATCACTGTTGACTATTTTGAGAAAGTTTCAATTCATACAATAAAAAAAAACATTTATTATTTTTATAAATGTTTACATTATTAAATAAAATAGTTTCATATTCAATAAAGAAACATTGTTCGCTGTTATTATCGTTCGCTGTTATTATTGTCATTTTGGATAAAAACATCTAATTCTGTTACTTTCAGTTGGTTGTCTGCCCCTGCCTTCAAAAAAGGAAAGCAAATAAAGTATGAGTGACAGCTAAACTGCAGAAGTGCCGAAAGCATTTCTTTTCAGGTTGAAAAGCGCATGCCTTTTTAATCCAAGATGGAAGAATCAGATTACTATTACACGTTCATCATCATCGTCATCAGATGAAAGCCGAGTCAAGCATGATGCCAATTCGATTGGCTATCTTCTACTTGCTAACATCAAGAGACTATTGTTGTAAAAAACCTATGAAATCAGAGAATTATCCAATGTTAACGACATTTTCAGTATTTATTCAATAAATTATATATTTTATGAAGAATATAAGTTTTAAACATTTTTGTTTATAACATCATGACAATTTTCAAACAAACAAACAAACACGAATTCAAATAAACGCGTTACCTGTTTGATGGAATTTAAGTGTAGGCCAGATTAACATGTACAGCAATTTATTGCTTATTCAAAGATATGTTGTTACTGTTCAAAACGACTGTATATATCTGATTTCTCGTTGTAGATTTTTCTATGTTCTAGCCCCGGAGCTTTTAAAGGCAACATTTAACTAACAATATACTGTCTGATTTGAAATTCATTATTTAATTATTTACTTACCCCCAACCCCCAACCCCCCCACCCACACACACAGAGTAATCCACAGACAGCTGTTTCGTCGTTTTTTCTCTTTCTTTAAGGAGGGTGTTATGGTACGGTTTCGGTGGCACCTAGCTAAATGTTAAAAGTTAAAAAATAAATAAACAAATATTATTATTATTTACTCACTAGGAGTTACCACACAGGTCATCGTTAGTGATCGCCCACTGCCAACAACCTGTGGTATTCCCTGGAGTCTGAGTGACAACAAGTCTCCTCAGACTTCCAGTATGCTCCACTTCTCTCCGTTCATCACCGCTCATGACCTTGCGGTATTGCAACAGCCACCTACCACCGATTTCCCGCTGATAAGGGCCATTGGTCCCCTCTGGGGCCCGAGTGGCAACAAGCCTTCCCAAGGTTCCAGAGCTGTCCACGCTCTTCCAGTGGAGGTCTGGTCTGCGCTTTCCCTCCTCGACCCTCTGTCCATAATTCTCGTTGTGTCAGCCTATGCTTGCGCCTCTCTCGTGCGGTTGTATTTTCCCCGGTTCTGTTGTCTCGTGCTTCCATGTGTTTGTTCTCCATTCGTTGCTTATGTGGGTTGGTTTCCGCATTCGAGGACATTTCTCAGGATTGTAGCTGTTTTGATCATTACTGTCCTTTGTATGGTTTCAGTTATCCCTTTGATTCCTATTTCTCCTAGTCTTTTCTCCATGTTTTTGGGGACTGTTCCTAGTGCTCCTATGATTATTGGTGTTATACTGACTTTCTTCATGTTCCATATTCCTTTCAATTCTCTGGCAAGTTCAGTATATTTGCTTCTTTTTTCCGTCTCTTTGATCTTCACTCTGTGGTCCGCTGGAACGGCAAAGTCTACGATTTTGCAGGATTTTTCTTTCTTGTTGATTATTATCATATCCGGTATCCTTTATCGTCGTCGTCGTCGTCGTCGTCGTCGTCGCTACAACAATAATAATAATAATAATTGCAGGATTTTTCTTTCTTGTTGATTATTATCATATCCGGTCTCCTTTATCGTCGTCGTCGTCGTCGTCGCTACAACAACAACAACAATAATAATAATAATAATAATATGCCCCGTTACATACCCTGTTACTTAGAATACATATTTTATAATTGAGAATAAGTTCAATAGTTTGAGATTTTACCAAGCACATAGATATTATTGACGCTCAAGCGCGTGCATAAATGTATTACTTAATATAACTAAAAATTTAATGTAGAGCAAATCTTTTCTCTATTAACTTTTTTTGTATCTTATTTTAAAAGTTTTCTTAATGTTGGGTGCGAGTTTGGGTGGGTTCACCTCCTTAATGGTAAAGTTTACAAAAAAATAATGTGATCATGTAACTCACCGGGTTGCCGAGAATATATATTCCAAAATGCATAATGATCGGTTCATAAAAAATAAAAGTAAAAATCTTTCAGTTTTTTCCTTCATTTTCTTTTTCTGTCTTAAGAAAGAGTAAATAAATAAATAAATAAAAACAGAAAAAAAGAACAAACAAAAAAATGATAATAAAAGACTCCCGGGCAACGCCAGGTAGGCACGGCTGGTATATAATAAAATATGATGAATTGCTCCACAAATGCAATCATGCTTCAATCATAGATTACTATTATTTCTATTACTCACTTGGATGGCTCACACCAGCCGTTATCAGTAATTTCTCGCTAATAACGACTAGTGGTTTTTCATATAATCTGAGTGACAGTAAGTAAATATTTTGCGTACTTTCTTTTACATTTCTATTTTTGATCCAGATAGTGCTATCCATCCTCGTTCTTTACATCCTCTCTGAGCGGTCAATTTCCATGATACCGACCGATCTTCGGTTTTACTATTTGGTGCTTCTACAGAATTTGAACCGAACCAAACCAACTTTTGCCGACCTAAACCTAAAACTTAGTTCATGGTTAGTTTAGGATTAGTTTAGGATTAGTTAATGGTTAGTTTAGGATTAGTTTAGGGTTAGTTTAGGACTAGATTAGGGTTAGAGTAAAAAAAAAACAGTTTGGTTTAGAATTCTGTAGAAGTACCTACTATTTTCTTTTGCTTTGTCAAAATATTTAAGCGCAGGTTTCTGAGTCTTTCTTAATTACTTTTGTTTTAATTTCACCCCTTAGGTCTGAAAATTAAAAAAAACAAAACATTACTAGCGAAAACAAAACAAACAAAAAGAATGAAAAAAAAACAGTTCGGATTAAATTTTATTTTAGATGTTCCCTTAAGTGAGTATGAAAGTCTGTGGCGGGTGGGGGGGGGGGTTGGTGGGGGGGGGGGGTTAATGACGCTAAAAAATATTTAATTAGTGCTGATCCTGGAGAGACACTAGGAAAATATACAATGTCGTAATTATAGTTGGTCGACGGGATGGCATATACGACGAGCATTAGAGAATCAGCATCTGTCGTGCCAAGGGGCATAAATAGTTAAACCCACCGATCTTAATGCCACTTAAGCTGTTTATATATTGAGGTTCGGGAAGGGAGTTATAGTCTTTTTCTTACATATCGTTAGAAGTTGCTTAAGTAGTTCTAGCTCTGTTGGGTTCCAAGAGTTATGTTTGATTTTAGTGCTAAGGTTATTTTAATTTATCTGTAGTTCATATTTACTTGCCTCCCCATGAAGGCAAAGTTAGACACAGCGTCGGTTTTTAATGTGAGGGAAATCCATTTCCCCCAAAGGGATTGAGATGAAGATAAAAATTCCATCAGTCTAGAAGGGTTTCTCCTTCACTGACCGAGGACAGAAAAGATGAAGTGTAGTATCAGAACATATACTACACTTTTAACTTACATGTAGTTGGTTAGTGTTATTTGGTCATGTGATTTAGTTCTTGCACTCGCTAGTTATTCTTAAACCGTGTACACCCTGCGTCAAAAATGACGGGGGGGGGGGGATTATGCTTCGTCAGTGTTCGTACTAACATATCTAAATGAATTAACGTGAATTTAAAACGGCTTGTTATTTAAATCAATAGTACATAGTATTGTGAAATATTGCATATATAGTAAAGAGCAAAGACTCAAACACAGCTATTTGCATGTTTAATTTGCATAACTATTCTTTTTTACAGTTTATAATTAATTAATGTTTGGTGCTATTTATTTTTAATTTTATTGTTCTATTTTCCTATAGATATATGCAATAGTTTTATCGGTATTAACAGTAATTAATTAAAGTGATTTAATAAAAACAAGGATAAATTACTAAAAAACCTTTATTAAAATATTAGGTTCATTAATTTTCAAGGGAGGTAATTTAAATAAAATCTATCAGTTTTAAAAATAACAATAGATTTTTAATGAATGATAAGTAATATAAGTTAAACATTTAGAAAGAGTATTTAGAGCTATATTAATAGCCGCTAGGTGGCGGGTAATATTTTGCCTGTATTAATATCAAATAACGCCTGAATCGGTGAAGGTAAAAAAAGAAATAAGAAAGAAAAGGTTTCAAATTCGAAAGTTTAAATATAGAAAAAAAGGAAAGAAACACACGTATGGATCGGTATAGAAAGTAGAAAGAAAAAAGAAACGTTTCATTATGGAAATCGATTTGCTTTTTCAATCTTCCTAACAAATTTACAAATTCGATTTCCTCAGGCAAAAAAAAAACAAACGAAAAACACAAAATCCTCTGGGATATGGATATACAAACAGACGAACTCATACTAGCAAGGAAACCGGTTGTTATAATAATCGACAAGAAGGAAAATTCTTGCAAAATAATGGACTTCACCGTTCCAGCAGACCACAGAGTGAAGATCAAAGAGATGGAAAAAACGAAGAAAATACACGAAACTAGCCAGAGAACTGAAAGGAATATGGAGCATGAAGAAAGTCGGTATAATAATACCAATAATCGTAGGAGCACTAGAAACCGTCTCAAAAAAAAAAAGAAAAGACTGGGAGAAATTGGAATCAAACAGATCACTGAGACCATACAAAGGACGGAAATGATCAAAACAGCTGCAATTTTAAGGAAAATCCTTGAATGCTGAAACCAACTCGCATAAACTACGAAAGGGTAACCAGTCACATGGAATTTACAATAGGAAGAAGAAAAAAACATGAAGAACACCAAATCACAAACCAAGGAACAGAAACTACAAGAAACAACACCATAAGATCCCCCCCCCCAAAAAAAAATGGCGCCAACCTAGGCTGACACCACACAAAATAATTGTAAAGGGTCAAGGAGGATGCGAAGACCGAGGAGGGGCAGCACAAACCAGACCTCCACTGGAAGAGTGCAGAGAGTGTTGGAACCTTGGGGAGGCTTATTGCCACCCAAATCCCGAAGAAGCCCAATGGTGATTACCAGCGAGAAATCAATGGTAAACGTCGTCTGTTGCGATACCGCAACCTCATTTGCAGTAGTTATCGAAAAAAGGTGGAGAGTACTGGAAATCTGGGGAGGCTTGTTGTCACTCAGACTCCAGGGAACACCACCGGTTGTTTTCGGTGAGCAATCACTGACGATGACTTGTGTGATAACTCTTAATGAGTAGTAGTAGTAGTAGTAATAATAATAATAATAATAATAATAATAATAATAATAATAATAATAATAATAATAAGAAGAAGAAGAAGAAGAAGAAGAAGAAGTGTCCGCTCTCTATGTTTTCACATTAAAGAAAAGGTTCGTCACTATGAGAACATAGAAAACAGATTACTTATTTTTGGCCTGATGAAATCGAGCTTGTAAAGTCTACGATTGAAACATGTTCTGGATATGTAACCATGCTATGTTTGTATAAATAAAACGTTTATCATATATTAATAGCTCTATTTATTATTAAGCAGTATTATATAAACATAGTAAAGATTCTCCGAATTGTTACCCCGTGGATATAAACCTTACCTGGATTACTATATATATATATATATATATATATATATATATATATATATATATATATATATATATATATGATCTTTATTATACAGTGGAGGATAAGCCAGCTGCTCTCATCAGTATCGTGCCAATCCTTCATCTTGTTCCAATTTCTTCTAATCGCTTTTACAGATTCGTTGGGACTCTTCACAGAGTGCCTCGCATAGATATCTATTATTATACTAAAAATAAATTATAAATTATTATACTAAACGTAACTTAATCAACGTTTATTTCCATTAGGCTCTTTTTCTATACACTTTAATAACACAAAATTCATGCTATAATATGCCTTAGTTTTGCGATTGTGTAAACTTTAAAAAAACAAAACTATTTAAATGGTTCTAATTGACCATCATTTTTAATAAACTAAGCACATACCCCCCCTCTCTCTCTCTCTCTTAGCTATTTACGTATTTCTCTCACCTTTTATAACTCTATGCTGATTCAACCACTCTCTGATATTTATTCATGCCTCTGTGAGCATTTATAGAAAGAAGGATTCGTTTTTTCCAGCTAATCTATCAGGTTGGAAAGAAAGTAATGTCGTATTTTTTACTTCATCACTTTGCAACCTCCTAATTTTTACACAGTTCTAGAGGTTTTGGTGAATTGGTGTCTTTATATATTGCTTTGCCTTTCAGATATAGTAATTAGTTGGAAAATATTAAGTTTAACGATCTCAGCCGTCAAAAAATGGATATTATTGAGGAGCATCTGGACATTGCTTTTCAAAGTTTTTTAATGCGTTTTTAAAGTCGTCATTCATTATCAACAGTCTGATTGTTCGATAGATCTCGCTTGCTTGCACCTCCTAGTATGACGTCACTTTTCAATCGAACAGGTCATACTTTATTTACGAAGGTCACGTAAGAGCACCCTTCCTGTACAAACCCGACTTCGAAATCTAGTGGGGGATGTCCTATTCTCTTCCCTACATCCACTTTCTCACAAAAAGGGACGTTGCTAGTCTTTCTCTGCTTCATCAGTATTTTCATGGTAGGTGCCCGACTGAGCTCCAATCTATGCCCTCTCCCCTCTGTAAAACATTCACAGCAAAGACTAATCTAGCTACAATCACTGTCAATAATTTCCCTTTCTCCCTCTGTGTACCTAAAACTAAACGGAGCTTCCATGAGCAGAGTTTCTTTTCTTAGAACTACCTATTTGTGGAACACAATACCGCGGGGCTGTTTTCCAGCTGACTACAACATAGTCGTTTTAAAGTCCAATATAAACACATTCTTGTTGCGCCGTCCTCTTAAATAATCAAATTCTGCCCAGTTTCAACTATCGTTACCGATCATTACAGTGTTATCTCACTGTCCACCCGACAAACTCATTAACCCTTATCCTCAAGTGGCCTTTGAGCCTTTATAAGTAGCGACTCTCTCTCTGTCTCTCTCTCTCTGTCTGTCTGTCTGTCTGTCTCTCTCTCTCTCTCTCTCTCTCTCTCTCTCTCTCTCTATATATATATATATATATATATATATATATATATATATATATATATATATATATATATATATATATATAATGTCATTTTAAATGAATTTCAGAATAAGAAATACTCGAAATTTACGAATTTCCATGTGCTTTTAGGGGAATGTAGTATAAACAACTATAATCCATTATTTACTTATTTTGTCTCTTTTTTATGTTTAAAATTCTAAAGATGCTTAAAAAAATGAACTTTCCCAAATTTATACATACCAGCGACCATACGCGATTTAAGTTCAATTTAAAAGAGACATTTGCACCGTTAGTCCACACAACATCGGACGTGACTTCTAGAAGACCAGGAAGGATTATTACGAAAAAGAAATAAGGTTAATATCTTTTATTTGTCTAAAGCTCTGACAAGGCTTGTTATATCAAGCGAAATATTAGATAAAAAAGTCAAGTGAAGAAGAAAAAAAAATTGGTTTTATTTTTTATTTTGATTTTAATAAAAATATCTGCATCTCACACATGGTTTTTGAAGGCATTTTGCCTCTTTCTTTATATATATAAATATATAAATGTAAAGACACTAAAACTAATACCGCCTGAAGATGATTTGACGATTCAAATCGAAAGTACTTGCAAAAAAGAAAAAAGAATGGAACAAGAAACCCATGGATCATATTTACATCAATTTGACCGAAACATTTGATGGACAATTCGGAAAATTGAAAAAAAAAAAAAAAAAAGTCGCATCAAACAAAACCACTCCGTGTTATTTAATAATGTTTGCCTAAATGAAAATAGGCTGCCTAAATACACACACACAATATATATATATATATATATATATATATATATATATATATATATATATATATATATATATATATCGAGAGAGAGAAAAGTGAGAAAAAAAGGAAAATAAAGACATAAAATATATCTTTAAAATATAACCTATCATGAAAATGTCTTACATCACTTCTGTCCGCCCGCCACTGTATTTTTTAAATGTAATAAATACATTGCGGAATTTGTCTCATTTCAGAGACATTATATTGCATTAATAATAAATAATAAGTTCCCAACAAATAAATCGGTTGCTATGAACGGAAATCGAAACCAAAACCTTTAGATCTTCAGTCTGAGGTTCTAACAACTGACATATTTGAACTTTCCTATAAATAGAGCTTAAAACATTACCTTAATAAAATAATTATAGCTTTGGCGTACCGTCATAGATTTATGTGTTCCAAAACATGAATTCAAACATCAGCGATAATACAAAATAAATAAATGAATGGGTAAACATTATCAGTAGCATTGGAAATTATTTTAATAGTTCATAACAATTTATTTAGCTTTAACTACGCATTGTGTGTTGTTCTTTCTACAATTATATAAGTATCCCACCCCAGCAAAAATATGCGACTGTAGGGGGGGGGTCATATATTTGCTAGTATAATAAATATATTATTTTCCATTTTAGAAAAACTTAATTTCAGTGAACGATCGCCAATCTTTACCAATCACACCAGTCACCGTACCAGAATTGCATTCTAAAAATGTCAAAATGCCTGAATTATTTTCAAGCTAGTCCCTTAAGAGCACATATATAAAAATCTGGCTAAGAAAAGCCACCCAAATAAGCTATAATTATTTCTTTAAATTGCCCAAACAGGTGAATGTCAATTGTACTTTAAGTGTTACTGATATTTCGGACTTTGTCATCATTGTCGCCATTATATATAACTTAAATTGTTCGATGCGTTGCAGTAGAGACAAGTAGTCATGTGGAATTTTAGGTCAGCTAAAAACAAATTTAGATAGATCGCCAATATGGTTGTTAATGAGATGTTCAATGGTGCATCTTGTAAAATTTTATCTGTCGGGGAACAAAGGTATGAAGCGAAATCTAAGGTAGAGTATCTGTTATTATACCAAAACTGAGTTAATCAAAGTTTGTTTCCCTAAGACTTTTTCCAATATATTTTAATCACACAAAATACAGGCTAAACTATTCGTCAGTTTTTGGGATTGGGTTATGTTTGAAAAAAAAATCCATATATATAGCAGTTATGGATTTGGATATTTTGCGACAAAAACAACACGTCATAAAAAGTAAAACTGGTATTTATCTAAAAATATATATATATATATATATATATATATATATATATATATATATATATATTGCTATTTCTTCATAGTCAATACAAATGGAACATTTTAAAAAACGAAGTCCGAATTTTGTTAACAAATGAATCTTCAGATTTATAGAAAAACCGAAATTACTTTGGATATTATTCACGAAAAAAAAAGCAAAAAAAATACGTCGATTCAAATAAATGTCGATCATGGAGTTTTATTCATCACGTGTATCGTGGGAAAAAGAAAAAAAGAATGGACGTTTTATTTATAAATAATTGTTAGCTAAACATGGAGAGTATTTTAAGCTGAGATTTGAAACCCTACTGCTTGAACAAAAGTCAGAAATCTTACCAGTAAGCTATCATCCTCGCGATGAAAGTAAGAGAAATCGTATTTTTTATATTTGTTTACATTACAGACTACCGTGAGAACTCAATTATATTACAAGAAACGACCGGCAACCAAGGTATGGGTGCTAACTGTGAACTTTAATTTTTCTGTAACGATTGCGAGAAGTTAGTTTTTTTGCATGTATGACACAAGGTTGAAAAGCAGCATTAGTCCTCATGATTAGGATGTTGTGCTGTCCTCAAGTTCGGGGATATTATCTCGTCAATGTGTATGCAGTTTACCTCGACATGCGCCAATATGTAACGTGGTAATGAGGTTAGAATGTATGGGTGGGTGATTTGGTCGCATCTGGGATTCAAGGCTGGTCTGTTTTGACAGGTTGCGATTTCGGAAATACGGTAGAAAAAATTATTAAAATAAACAATTGTGTTTTGTTGTTTAGAAAAGAATGTGTACAAATAAAAACACATTTTAATAAATACGGTGAACTGATCGGGAAACGATACTTAGTTGATTTCGAGAAGCGAAGGCGTCCTGTGCTTTGCTCCTCAGCGGACTGAACATAGGGAAATAGGTGTAATGGTAAGTAATACAAGTTAAACAACATTAAATTCTTTTTTGTTCCTAGTCTTACTTGTGTTCTAAACTGCTGAAAAAACAAATCTCTAAATGCGATGGGGTCGGCTGCCGAAGAAAGAAACCAAGTGAGCGTCGATTTTCAGTCTTTTTTATACGTGGCATCTTGACGCATTACAAGCGAATCTCCCCAACAAAGATAATCGCTACGTGACACCAACCCATAAGAAGCAACATCAAGCATAACCATTTGGAATAAATTACAGACAGTCATATTTGGAAGCCTCTTAAATGGTAAGAGCCGGGTTGTACATAACGATTTGAATCGACATTACACAACGAAGTGTTGAAAGTATGTTACATTACGAACTTATGTGGAACCAACTTAGGAAATGAATAAGGGACCACGTTACACATGTCTATTTGGTACCCTTAAAGGGGAAAGGCTGTCACGTTACAGATAAGCTTGAAAGAATGACAGAAGTGAATATCATCGTTGCTTTCAGTTTTCTATAGGGTGCGTGATTGACTGAATGGATACCGTTACAGCCTATGGAATTAAGTAAAATCCTATCAGATCTATTGTAGTTGTTGAGAACAATTTTCTTTAAGCAACATTGTTTACATTAAATACTAGATAGTTTGGTTTTATCCGTTTACGGCGTAGCAACCATTTTTCTTTGGTTTTAGATACACCCCCTTTCTCAGTATAGACGTTAGTCTTTCTCTACTCTATCGTTATTTCCATGGAAGATGGTAGACTGAGCTCAAATTTCTAGTTCCTTCTTGCAAGAACACGTCTTATTACCACAACTGCAAAGAACTTTCCTTCCTTTCTCCAAAATTCCCATCTAGGGACCACATTACCACGGGACTTCTTCATTGCACACTACAATATGGCCGTCTGAAATCCAATTTCAATAAATACTTGTAATAAAACGTCCCCTATAAGTAATCAAACTTTGTTCATTCGGTTAATCATTTTGAAGCCTCTCATAATATTTTTCATCATAAAACTGACAATCCATCTACCTAATTAATCCTTATCCAAGGGCTGCTTTTGGTCTTGATAAGTTGTAGGTAAAATAGGTTATGTTCTATTAATTGTAGACAATGAATCGTTTACAATAGGTAGCATGCTACGGCGTTAATTAACCTTAAATCCAAACATGGTTGCTACGCCGTAAAACAGCCAAACCAAACTATCCAGTTGTTTTGAATGTAGACAATAATGTCGGATTAGGAAAATTGTGGTTGAGGATTGCGCAAGCGTTTCTTCACTATAAATCATGCATTTGAAGATTATACGTTATCAAGTAAAAACAGGAATAAGCAAATTGTAAATGATATTAAAAACTTGGACGCAAAGAAAACATGCAAAGCAAATATTCTTCTTTAAAGTCCTCTAACGTGTGAAACCATAATATTTAAAATTTGAAAATAGTTGCACCTACATTTGTTTTTCTAAAGAAAGGAAAGTAATTCTGTATTGACAAATACAGAGTTAGTACCCCTTTTTTAAAGATGGCGTTCCGGTGAAAATAATTCTGGTCAAAGTATTTTCTGGAAGGAATTAAATCGAATTACATTTTATTGTTATTAACAACATGCTGTTTTTACCCCACCCTATAGACTGGTATTGTCCGGGCCTTCGGGTTTGGATTTACGCCGGTCTATCGGTTGTCCGTCCTGTGCAGTTCTAGGAGGTGCACCCTCCCAGGCTTTGCCTTATCGCCTGAGGCGCCCCTACCGGGGAATGCCGACGGGGCTGCCCACGCAATTTTTAAAATGACCAGAGTGCTCAAATTCTCGAGCGCTGGTTTTTCAATCCCACTTTCCCGACCTTGTGTCACATCTTACCTTGTGGGAGGAAGATAAATAGAAACAACATACTGCAACGATCCATACAAAAAACTGACAAACTAGAATCAACTATTGATTTTGTAGAGAGAAAGCTTTCGATGACAAAAAATCGATAAAGAGACTACTTTACTGTATATATCAAACCACAACACCATTATTAAATTATCTAAAGACAAGTGGTAAACATATGTTTACTGCGTAGATTTTGGTAGATTCATCTACAACATAGGTGAAGAAACAGCTAAGAACCTTTGATAATGGACACAGTAAGTTTTTTGAATTTGTAAATAAATGTAATTAAAGGATTTCACAGCTGAGTAGAAATTACATTCAGAAATTGGAAATTGATGAATTGAAAACAGCATTGCCAGTTAGGAAATTGAGTAAGAAGGTCAGCATGCCAGGTGGGCTTATTAACTATGAAAGGCATTTCTCGAATTCTTTTGCTGATTTTAACTTAATAATTGATTATATTGTACAGTTACTACAAGCAAGCTTTGTACAACACAGACCGTTGTCTAAAGGTGTGTCTTGCTTCGACATAGAAAATGTTAGCACTATTGTAGAGAAGGATTGTAACCGTATCTTAGAAACTACTTTCCTCCGCACACCCAATGTAATCCATTGACGTAGGAATACTGTAGCAATATTTGGTCGTGTAGTGTGTTAAAAATGTAATTTTTCATATAAAATTAGATTAAACAAAAAAGCGGAAAATGTCATTAGAAGTTGAAGATTAGAATTAGAGCTACGTGTCAGGATGTGTCGTCATGGACAAGAAGTCCGGAGTGACACGTAGCGAAAAAAGACAGCAAAATCTTTCTCCTTCGATGGCGGGCTGATTGGATTCGGGCGTCTTTTTCGAAGCTCTATATCTACCCCTCTTCGAAAAGCGGCCGGGGATAATCTTACGTAATATGAACGTTGTAAAAGGTTTCTTAGTGCTTTAACGTTACAATAATAGCAGAACACTTCTGGGCACATTTCAACACGCACAGCAAACCAAGTGACAATGTATATAGCTGTTAAATAAAAATTATTAAAAATATTATTATTCTGCTTCCACAAATCAGTAAATATCAAGTAATATTGAAATTGTTTATTTTTATTTCAAACTTTGATGTATTACGACTATTGCTTCAAGATAGTAGAATATGGCATTTACTTTCAACAGGTACAAAACTTATAAATGCATTTATAAAGAATGCGCGGAAATCTCTCAAAGGCCCTTTCGACTATCATCTCGTCAGGAGAAAATCGATAGTTTTTAATCAATAATATCGTCGAAAGAAAGAGCAAACGGGGAATTGAATGTGCCAAAACTTTAGCTGATATCTTCGTCGGATATTACGAATCCGTTTTTATTTAGGTCTGTTAAGATGCCCACTACTTATGTTAGATATGTGGATGACACTTTTGCGATGTTTTCTTCGCAGAGTGAAGCACTGGCATTCTTTCATAAGTTAAATTCTATTCATGAGGCTCTAAAGTTTACGATGGAAAGTGAGAATGGTAATTGTCTTCCCTTCTTGGATGTTCTTGTTGAACGTTCAAGGGGTGGCTTTCTCACTTCCATCTACAGGAAGCCTACTTTTACTGGCCTGTATGTAAACTGGTCTTCTTTTGTGCCTAAGTCTAGAAACGTAAGCTTAATTTATACCTTGGTGCATAGAGCCCTCGTGATTGGTTCTCCAAGTAGATTAGAGTGTGAACTTAATAGGATCAGGGATATATTCATTGAAAATGGTTATCCTGAGGACCTTATCAATGATTGCATTAATAAAAAGGTTGCTGACTTTAAATCCCTCCCAAATATTTTGGCCTGTAAAATGCCCCATTTATTTGAAATTACCTTGGATAGGGGGAAATAGTAATAAACTAGGTAAACAGATTGTTGATAGCATTAGTAATTGTTTCTACTCTGTTTCCTTACGATTAGTTTATGCTACTAGACCTGCTTTTCCTTCCTTTCGTAAGGATAGTGTGCCCTATACAAATTATAGTAATATTGTATACCAATTTAAATGCCAATGTGATGCTGGCTATATAGTGCGCACTTCCTTGCATTTGCAGACCCGCATAAACCAGCACGTTCCATCAAAAATACGTCAGGGAAGGGTAGGATCCTTGTGTTACCCCTCCTCTAATTCTTTGGACTCTGCTATTGGCCAGCATTTGGTTGAACACCCTAGCTGTGCCAGTAGCTATAAAATAGACCGTTTTGAGGTCTTGCATAGAGCAGATTCCAAGAACCATTTGAAAATATTGGAATCTGTCTCTATCGCTATTCGAAAACCTTCCTTGTGCCGGCAGAAGGAATTTGTCAGATCGCTAAATCTCTTTGGGGAACTTTGAACCCCCTCCCTTCTTTTCCCCCCTAACGTAGTGCCTTTTAATCGTTTTTTTTTAACGAAATCATTAAATTCACTTCTTTTAATCGCTCCATCGTTAATTTTCGCACATTCAATTCCCCGTTTGCTCTTTCTTTCGACGATATTATTGATTAAAAGCTATCGATTTTCTCCTGACGAGATGATAGTCGAAAGGGCCTTTGAGAGATTTCCGCGCATCCTTTTTAAATGCATATATATATATATATATATATATATATATATATATATATATATATATAATATATTTTTCAATATATTCATGTATATATAGATGTTATTGTAGGAAAAAAAAGAAGTCAATTATAGATCGCTGCAACTCATCGTTTTATTTATTAAATCCCTCCTGTTTGATTGGACTTTTATTTTAGAAGTATATTATATATATATATATATATATATATATATATATATATATATATATATATATATATATATATATATATAAATTTTTCGTGGTACAAAATTTAATAACGGCAAGGAATACGGACGTTTGGGACATTTTTGGGAGGGTAGAATGAAATTAAACAAGTATAAAAACGAGAGGAAACTCCTTTTGTTTACAATGGGAGGGTTTGATTGACTTGATATATATGGCTTCCAGGACTTTGAGGTGGAATAGAGAATGCGATCTACTTATGACAGAAAACCAGTCACTAGTGTACGTCGACGCACATTCGGCGCTATTTATAAGATGGTCAGCAATAGCAGACCCGGATATATTGACTAAATTATTTAGATTATTTAGTCGGTCCTGCGTATGGCAGGGGGGGGGGGGGTGTTGTTTGATTCTGGATTCAAACCTTTGCACTGTTCTTCCCACATATACGGCATCGCACCGACATTTAAATTGATAAATAATATTACTGATATGTTGGGGTGGGAGAACATCCTTATGGATAGATTTGAGCAAAGGTCGAGCAGAAAAAACAATTCTAGGATTAGATGCCTAGTAACACAGACGCACAGCTACAGAAATTTGATTAGCAAATTTTATGCTAATATTACCCAACCAAGGTAATCTGAGGTACGCCGGGCATTTTGGAGGACCAAAAAGTTTAGGCTTGTTAAAGTGAGCGATCTTAGTAACGATATTAGAATTAACAATATCGAGAGGGTACCATTTTCAACGAGCACCTCTTTGATAAATTCAATCTCCGAATCAATCAGGGATTCAGAGCAAATCTTTAAGGCACGATGAACCAAACATTTAATCAGATTTATTTTTCTTTGTATGGGACAAAAAGAGTCCCAGTGACAATATAAACCAGTAAGTGTAGGTTTGCGGTAAACAGATGTTTGAAACAATGGATAAGATTCATGCACTAATACATCCAGAAAAGGAAGGGTGGAGTTGTGTTCCTTCTCACAAGTGAACTTTAAGGCTGGGTGTAATTGATATATATATATATATATATATATATATATATATATATATATATATATATATATATATATATATATATATATAATAATTTTCATAGATAAATATTAAATTATAATCGCCAAGTTTTTGCATGTTTTAAAAAAAAATTTGAATTTGTTTTGTACAATTTACACTGAAGATGACCACACCAAGAAAAAAAAATGCATAGGATCATTTTGCAAATATCTTGATGTTAGCCGAAACAATTGTTTGCGAAATAAAAAATAAGTTATAAAAAATAACGTGTAATATTGATGTGGTATTGAACTACATAAAAATACTGAATATAGCATAGCTCTAGCTTTAAACTATGGAGCTTTATAAGTAATTTATTTACAAAATAAAAAAAAATACACACACACACGCATATATATATATATATATATATATATATATATATATATATATATATATATATTTCCATTCCGTCACGCAAAAGTTAGCGAGTAAAACACGTACCTTTTTCTAGCCATCCAGACGAAACTATTTCAAGTTGTGAGGGGAATTGAGAAAGCTAATAGCAAGTCAGACAACTATTTCGCTGCCTGAAATGAATTCGGAAAGTAATCTTTGACTCTATAATAAAAGTTAACGGTGGGTGTTATTTTTCTTGTTTAGGTCATAATAATTTCTATGGGAAAAATTCAATTACTTTACAATGATTTTATATGAATATTTTTGTAATATATCTAAATAAATAGCGAGTACGAACACTGGCGAAGCATAATTTTTACCCCGTCATTTTTTTACGTAGAGTATATATATATATATATATATATATATATATAAAATATAATAACACGAAATCACATAATTGTCGATGCAATAATTTATTTCAACCGTTCGGTTTTTTCAAGCATCACTCAGACAATTACATTTTTGAGACTGATAGAAAATTGAATTTCCCTACCACAGTTCCAATACAATCATAGATGGTAGTAGTAGCAACCAATTCGATACATCTTTTATAGAGAGGGGGAAAAAATTTAAAACTTATATTTAACTATGGCGGGCGAAGGGGAGGGATCTTTAAGTTAATCAACTAAAAAACTGCCATGTCAAAATTATGACACATACGACTTGGCGATATCAACCATATAGGCAATTTTACTCACGCGCATACACAAAACTAAATACGCACACGTCATATGCGCACTCACATACATAATCTCACTCGCACATTATCATAACTAAGCATAATCACATACGCAACTTTTATTCATCTCCAGCCAGAATGCGTCCGGCGAAACTCGTGTTCTCAAATTCGGTTAGAGAAAAGAAAGAAAGAAACAATTAACAGGCACAGAGAATATATAGACAGACCGCGTGTCATAAATTCTCAGTCCGTCTGGGTTGAAATAAGATTACACGCACATACATATATGTATACATACAAATCCATACGCACATACACACACATATATACACATACACACCCACACATATACATATCTATACACATATACATATACACACACATATACATATATATATATATATATATATACATACATATACATACATGAATACACCCATATATATCTCTGAATCTATTTGAAATATTGACCAAATGCATACGCATGTAGTTGTTCACACATGTAAACATACATACACATACACACACACACACATATATACATATACGCACATATACACACATATACGTACGCACACATACATATATATCCACACACCTACACACAATATTTACATAACACTCTATATTCTTACTGATGTAATATGAGTTCTAAAAATTAGTCTTACCTTATTTATATTTTAGATTAATTTGATAATCTATTATTATAAATATCATGCGGGGGGGGGGGGTTATCGTACCTAATGTTATTCAATTTGGTATCTTCACCGTTGTAATTCTAGAGGCCCATCGGATTACTAATTCAAGTCTAATAATGTCTATTGGTAATATTTGACATATATACTTATATTAATTCAAAAACTAGTGTATTACCTGCAGAAAAAATTTTCATATCACTATCTTATTTTAAGTAAATAATAAATATCCGCGTATCCACAAATACTATATATCACCAAGTCAGTAAATCTGTGTCTATCACAGATATTATTATAAATATTATGGGGGGGGGGGTTTACCGTAAGTAATGTTATTCAATTTGGTATCTTCACCGTTATAAGTCTAGAGGTCCATCGGATTACCAATTCAAGTCTAATAATGTCTAGTGGTAATATTTGGCATTTATACTTATATTAATTCAATAACCGCAGAATTTTTTTAGAAACACTATCTTATTTTAAGTAAATAATCTGAATAAATAAATATTTCAAAATACCATTATATACGCATACACACAAATACTATATATCACCAAGTCGGCAATACTGTGTCTATAGCAGATATTATTATAACTATTATGTTGGTGGTGGGGGGGGGGGTTACCTTAAATAATGTTATTTAATTTGGTATCTTCACCGTTATAAGTCTAGAGGTCCATCGGATTACTAGTCGTTGATTATTTTAAATTTATATTTATGTCTGCACTTAGCCATAAGTTCATCTCGTTTATTCAAGAGGTTATTTCGATCATATTTTAGGATTCTTAAATAGAATCCTAAAATATGATCGAAATAACCTCTTGAATAAACGAGATGAACTTATGGCTAAGTGCAGACATAAATATAAATTTAAAATAATCAACGACTAGTAATCCGATGGACCTCTAGACTTATAACGGTGAAGATACCAAATTAAATAACATTATTTAAGGTAACCCCCCCCCCACCACCAACATAATAGTTATAATAATATCTGCTATAGACACAGAATTGCCGACTTGGTGATATATAGTATTTGTGTGTATGCGTATATAATGGTATTTTGAAATATTTATTTATTCAGATTATTTACTTAAAATAAGATAGTGTTTCTAAAAAAATTCTGCGGTTTTTGAATTAATATAAGTATAAATGCCAAATATTACCACTAGACATTATTAGACTTGAATTGGTAATCCGATGGACCTCTAGACTTATAACGGTGAAGATACCAAATTGAATAACATTACTTACGGTAAACCCCCCCCCCCCATAATATTTATAATAATATCTGTGATAGACACAGATTTACTGACTTGGTGATATATAGTATTTGTGGATACGCGGATATTTATTATTTACTTAAAATAAGATAGTGATATGAAAATTTTTTCTGCAGGTAATACACTAGTTTTTGAATTAATATAAGTATATATGTCAAATATTACCAATAGACATTATTAGACTTGAATTAGTAATCCGATGGGCCTCTAGAATTACAACGGTGAAGATACCAAATTGAATAACATTAGGTACGATAACCCCCCCCCCCCGCATGATATTTATAATAATAGATTATCAAATTAATCTAAAATATAAATAAGGTAAGACTAATTTTTAGAACTCATATTACATCAGTAAGAATATAGAGTGTTATGTAAATATTGTGTGTAGGTGTGTGGATATATATGTATGTGTGCGTACGTATATGTGTGTATATGTGCGTATATGTATATATGTGTGTGTGTGTGTATGTGTATGTATGTTTACATGTGTGAACAACTACATGCGTATGCATTTGGTCAATATTTCAAATAGATTCAGAGATATATATGGGTGTATTCATGTATGTATATGTATGTATATATATATATATATATATATATGTATATGTGTGTGTATATGTATATGTGTATAGATATGTATATGTGTGGGTGTGTATGTGTATATATGTGTGTGTATGTGCGTATGGATTTGTATGTATACATATATGTATGTGCGTGTAATCTTATTTCAACCCAGACGGACTGAGAATTTATGACACGCGGTCTGTCTATATATTCTCTGTGCCTGTTAATTGTTTCTTTCTTTCTTTTCTCTAACCGAATTTGAGAACACGAGTTTCGCCGGACGCATTCTGGCTGGAGATGAATAAAAGTTGCGTATGTGATTATGCTTAGTTATGATAATGTGCGAGTGAGATTATGTATGTGAGTGCGCATATGACGTGTGCGTATTTAGTTTTGTGTATGCGCGTGAGTAAAATTGCCTATATGGTTGATATCGCCAAGTCGTATGTGTCATAATTTTGACATGGCAGTTTTTTAGTTGATTAACTTAAAGATCCCTCCCCTTCGCCCGCCATAGTTAAATATAAGTTTTAAATTTTTCCCCCTCTCTATAAAAGATGTATCGAATTGGTTGCTACTACTACCATCTATGATTGTATTGGAACTGTGGTAGGGAAATTCAATTTTCTATCAGTCTCAAAAATGTAATTGTCTGAGTGATGCTTGAAAAAACCGAACGGTTGAAATAAATTATTGCATCGACAATTATGTGATTTCGTGTTATTATATTTTATTATTGCTCTGTTTACTACATTGAGCTCTCATACCCGGATTTCCTCCTGGAATTATTCCACTATAACACAAATATATATATATATATATATATATATATATATATATATATATATATATATATATATATATATATATGAGAAAGGAAGGATGAAGGTAATCCGACGTAATGGGAAATGAAAAAGCTAAAACCAAAAAGATATTTTTTTATGTATTCATCAACGTTTCGTCTTTATTTGTAAGACTTCCTCAGGATGATCATTTTAAGAAAAATGTCATACAAGTTCATGAAAATATTGGGTTGACATGA
Organism: Sepiola atlantica; assembly: GCA_963556195.1. NCBI lineage: Eukaryota > Metazoa > Mollusca > Cephalopoda > Sepiida > Sepiolidae > Sepiola > Sepiola atlantica. Next base: position 67,250,489 of record OY744517.1, on the reverse strand, counting down.
TGGGTTAATGAGAAGAAGTAGTAGCCACTACTGTGAGCATAGGACCGAGATCCGGGTTGAAGGAAGTCGGTGGCATGGAATGAAAATAATGTGGATGGCTGTGAGTGAAAAAGTAGAGGGGTGGGGGTGAATGAAATTAATGTGGATGGCTGTGAGTGAAAAAGTGGAGGGGTGGGGGTGAATAATATGTTGAAAAAAATCTTCTAAGGTTTTCGTTATTTTACTGTTGATTTCAATAGAAATTCAAGTCAAAGTAAATAACAATGAGAAAAATTTAATGCGTATTACTTTAAATCATGACAGCAAACGACGTATTTACTTACAAACAAAAGTAAACGGTATGAGGCAATTCGCTTACAAACAATAAATTGCATACAGTATATAATTTATTGTTTGTAAGCCAATCCTGTTGCGTTTTATATTTGTTTTAAAGAGCGACACAAAAATATTTATGGAATTTAAGTTGATAATTGTCAACGTCTGTACGTGCGTTTGTATTTAAGGTGTAAATACGATAATTAAAAAATCGATTTATTCACGTTTTACGATTTAATAGAGGGTAATATTAAATTCAAAACGCCGACAGAAGGAAATGTTTTATGTTAATTACTCAAGAGTTCCGTAAAGAAACACGAATTATAACCGTTTGTATGTAGGTTTTAATTAAATGTATGAATATGATAAATAAAGAAGCGATTAAATTTTGGGCTACAATTTAATAGGGGACGCATGTAAATGCTACACCGGTTGATTTTGAGCGATACTGCAAATGACTTAACGAAAGAATGTGTTTGTTTTTCATGAAGCTACTCTAAGGTACTTTTAAGTCGTAAAGAAAGTAAAAATTAGAAAAAATGAAAAGAAAAGATATCGGAAAAAAGACAACATAATTTCGATGGTGTTGCTAAGCACACCTAGTAATATGATGGTGTTGCTAAGCACACCTAGTAATATGAAATTATTACAGAGTAAATCGTTTATAAAAATACGAAAACCCGAAATGAAAGAGTACCGAACGACGACGAGCCGCTATTTCTATTTTTTTTATTTTAATTTTCTCATCTTTCCGTTTTTGCTGGGGATGGGGAATCCTACCGGATGCCAAATATTCACCAGCTATTTCAGACACGCCAGCCTAGAGATCTTTTTAAGATTCTAACCGTCCCTTTAAGTGCATTTGTTTGTATTTCTCTTGCACTCGGTTCACCGGGTATACTCGCCAGATAGCTTTTGAAATTCTTTTTCATTAGTCCTGTTGCTCCTATAATTACTGGGATGATGAAGATCTTCCTTAGATTCCAGTTTCTTTTCATGTCGTACATAAGACCGTGATATTTCGTAATCTTTTCCCTTACAGCTCTGTTTAATCCTGCATCATTAGGGACACTGACTTCAACTAGGATTGCTACTTTCTCCCTTTTGTCCCATATCACGATGTCAGGTTTAACAGCTCCGTTTTCTAGATATGTAGCTGTAGGGATTGCATAGTCATAGTGGATGGTGTATAAATTATTTCCAACTGTTCTTTCTGGTATATGTTCACAGGACTTGCTGCTACACAGGATATTCAACTTTTTACATATAGTCCAGTGAAGATATTTACACACTCCGTTGTGTCGCATTGTATAATAGCCGTCTCCCAGAAGAACCTTACAACTGGATGTCAGTGGTTATGTGTTCATATAATGTGTAAGTTATTTGCATTAAGGACTCTCAATTTTTAAAGAAGGCCCCGCCCTAGACAGTCAGTGTAATGCTGTGTTTTTATTATTAAAGAATTCTATTATTGTAATTGTATGTATTTCCAATAAAGGCTAAAAAAAAAAAATTGAATGAATGGTGTAAGCAGAGAATTATCGATACCCTTAAGTTCCTTTGCCATAGTTTATGTGAACACAAACTTTCGTCGTGACTCGTATAGTTTGAAGCTTTAAAAATGATCTTCGAAATCCCTAGCGGTCACCAATTTAAAGAACCCCCAACATAAAAATTAAAAAATGTAGAAAACTAATCACATATATGTGTTTGAATTAAATTCTTAAAACGTAGTCGTAATTTAAATATATTAAAAGAACTGGATAAGTACGTACCCAGCGATTGTAGATACGATTTTGAATTTACTATTTGTAAGAAAAGGTGAATATCGCGCAGTGTATGTTACTGAAAGAAGTATCGGTCCGGAGAGTATATGTAATCGATAACATCGATTGGAATAGTTTTTTGTTATGTAAAGAACACAGGTTTAAAATTTACATAAACGACTGAGTAATCAGAATCAAATATCGATTTATCAGATACAATCCAAGGCCGGCGGGACAGTTATAAAAGTGGGGTGGGGGGGGGGGGTCTCCTAAAAAAGTGTGTGTTTGGGGGGGGGGGGCTCGGCCCACATTGCGCCCAGAATGCCAAATATGACAATAAATTCAATATCTTGACTAAAAATGACCGTTCGATAGTGTTGAGAGCTCGTTAGAATTTTGGGGCGTCTGGGCTGAAATTACCTTATTTGGGCATATTGAGGAAAAATCACTGTTTGGGGCATATTTTGGTTTAAAATGATCGTCTGGTAGTGATTGATAGCTCGTTAGAAGCGGAATGGAATACTCTTGGTGATAGATCAAGAAACATTTTTAAAAAGTCAATTTTTTGGCGTCCGTGCCTAAACTACCATATTAGGGCATTTCGGAACAAAAATACTTTTTTTTACATAATTTAGACATGAAATAGTCTCCTGATAGTGGTTGAGGTCTTGTTGGAAGCATATTATCAAGTCGCTACTGGTGAAAACAGAACAAACAGAAATTTCAATTTTTTTGGGGGGGGGGGGGCCTGTGCCCAAATTATCATATTTGGTCATTTTGGGCCAAATACGCCTTTTTGGACTTAATCCAGACATAAAATGATTTTCTGACACTGCTTGATGGCTCATTTGAAACATATCAGCAAGTCGCTTCTAGTAAAAATGACAAAATTCAAGAATCAATTGGTTTATCAAATATAGAGAATACATAAAGTTAAAAGTATTAACTGACAAGGTGCATATAAAAGTACAAAAGTAAAAAGTATAAAAGTTTAAATGTATTAAGTATAAAAGTATAAATGTATGTATTGGAATTGGAATAGCTCGTTGGAAGCGTATTAACAAGGCATACTTGCATTGTTTCTCTGTTCTTCACTTCAAATTGCGTTCATCGGACTTTGCTCAAAGGATACTGTATCGGTTTTTCTGTGGACAGAAGGACTGGAAGGAGGATGGAATTAATAACTTTGGATATTATGCAGATCCTCAACAATGCGAAAAAAGAATGTATCGATGCAATCCGAAAAATCACCGGTATGTTAACGGATGCACCATGTGCGAGTGGAGGAAATACAAATAATGGTCCGCTTTGCAACAGATTTTTCAGCCCTCAAAATCGCTTTTACGGATGTTCTCTCATCCGTAACAGCGTCGTTCGCGAAAACTTTGAAACGTTCATCATCCTCACTATCACCCAGTCTGTCACAAACAAATGTGTGTATGTGGAAGCATTGAAAACCTTGGGCATCGAGATAATGTTTAATCTCAGAATTGCTTTCGTCGATGAGAACACATTCATATCAACTTAATTATTGATGACCGTAAAGTGTGGGGGGGGGGGCAAGTCAAAAAGTGAGGGGGTTTCAGCCTCCCCTGACCCCCGGTGCCGCCGTCCATGCAATCCTATTTAGGTCTAATTTAGAAAAATCTGACTGGCTTAATTTATATATATATATATATATATATATATATATATATATATATATATATATATATATATATATATAGAGAGAGAGAGAGAGAGAGAGAGAGAGAGAGAGAGAGAGAGAGAGAGAAAGGTTATTCTAACTTGTTGTTAATTCCCCCTCACATATTAATGTTTTCATTGGCCAATAGCTGAGCTTCTCCCAAACAAAGGCCTGGCCGTCTTTTATTTGACACCCTTTTCTTTTATTTCGGCGTTGATGCCCCTCGTTTATAAATGTAAGAGCAGACTATTTGAGAAAGCAATGGAGATCTTTTGGATTCCGGAAGACATTGCAAATTTCATATCGGCGTATTTTAAATGTACATACATGAGATTTTCTAATAATAAATAATCAACTAACTGGCAAAAGTTAAATATTGATATTATGATGGGATGTGTTATATCTCTACTACTGTTAGTCTTGATAATGGAGATGATATTGCGTAGTGCCGAAACAATACAAATAAGAATACCGTCCTCTCAATGAAGGTGTTTATGTATGATGTAACCTTAGTCGCAGAATCCAGATCACACATGGAACAACTGGTGACCTGCCCACAGGAGCTCTTCAAATGAGCTGCGATAAAAATGAAGCCGTCAAAATGTCGCAGTTTATTCGTAATTAAAGGATCTTGCAAAGAAACAAGTTTCTCCGTCGATGAGAATGAAATCCCCACAATCCGTGAAAAAAGAGTCAAGAGCCTTGTTCGCTGTTACTCATTACCTCTGACTGATCGACATCGTTGGCAGGACCTAATCAAAGTGCTGAAGGATGAATTACGCTCCATTGATGAATGTGACCTCCTAAACAAAGACAAAGTATGGTGCATTTACTTTGGGTTAATTCCCATGTTATCATGGCCAATGCAGGTTTATGAGGTATCACTTACAAAAGTTGAGATAATGGAGCGCATGATCAGTAAGGTTATGAAAAAATGGTTGGGGTGCCTAATTTCTTGAGAAACGTGCCACTATACAGTCCATCAACGAAGCTAAAACTTCCGACGTCGTCAATGTTGAGGAATATAAATTAGGTAAAGCGCGACGTTTCCAGATGCTGCGTGAATGTCGCGACCCACTAATGACGAACGCCACACTATCCGCAATTACTGGTCGAAAAATGGAAGATGCAAAATCGGCTCTTAGGATGAAATAAATACTTGGCACTGTGGCATGTGGAAGAGAAAGTCCAGGTTTCCACCAACTGCTTTTGTGGTTCAAAAAATCCCCTGTAAACCAAAGGAAGATGGTTTCGGAAGAAATTTATCGTTTTGAGGAAGCCACGCGCATTGCTGCAGCTGTCGGTCAAAGTAAACAGGATGCATGGACCCAGGGGAGAGTGTAAAACACAGAGTAATCACATAGTGCTACCTCAAATACATGGAGCTTAAAAAAATAAGTTTCCTCATAAATGCAGTCTACAATATCTTACCACCACCAGTTAACCTGCGTGCTGGGTTTTTATCTACATCCGATTGATGCAGAGCACGTGGCAAAATTGCCAGACTCAAATATTCTCACTGGATGTGAACATGGTCTGAGAACTACACGTGGAGACACAATGAAGTATTGGAAATTGTAGCGGAGGCTTCGAATGTATGTTGTGAGACTGCCAATAAAGCTCTTAATGTCACCAGTAGAACGATTAATTTCGTTAAAGAAGGCAATAGTTCAAAGTCTTTATGCAAAAATAGGCAGAGATTCTCATTGTTTGATGGCTGCACGGACTGGCACGTTGTATTTGACTTAGAACGCCGGCTCGTATTTCCAACTGAAATAACGTAAATGGTTCAGCGTCCGGATATTGTCATTTGGTTCGTTAATTTTTAAAAAGTTTTCGTCATTAAATTACCGGTTCTACTGGAGGAAAGTTTTGGCTGTGCACAGCAGCGCAAGTTGGGAAAATATGAAGATCTATGAGAGCAATGTGTAAGAAATGGCTGGAAAACCATTATATTTCCTATCGAAGTCGTATGCTGAGGTTTTATTGCCAACTCAACCTCTGCATTCTTGAATAATCTTGTTCTTTCCACATCAGACAAGAGGAAATACATAAAGAAGATATAAGGCACAAGTGTGGATATGGCAATCCAACAGAGTGATGACAATCCAACAAAGTTTGGAAATACCGTGAGATACTGCTGGGTGCTTTGGACTCGTGGTACTGATGCTTCGGTCTCGAAACCATGCCAGAACCCAGAGTTATCATTTGATGAAGGCTTTTGTTGG
>OY744517.1:67221993-67241993 GCA_963556195.1 Sepiola atlantica | reverse complement strand
ACCTTGGTGTGCTGGGTTCGAATCCAATTCGTTCCACAGAAACATTTTCATAAAAACCCACACCTGACCTTGTGTCTAACCTCCTGGAGAGGGGGTAAATCAAATACCTCTTTGTCAAATGGTTTCGTTAATGCTAAATAAATTTCATACTGTTCGTTTATAACACTTCATTAGGGAGTTTTCATTCACACGAAAAACTCTAAACTCGAACATAAAAAATAAACATAACTAACCAATATCCTATAATATAAATGTAAACAGAACGAAAATAGATAATTGCTGTATCAGTTTATTATTCATTTTCTCTTTTACTGACAATGTTGATCAGACATTAAGTAAATCAAGGCAAAATGTGCTAAGAAAATACTACTTTCAGAGCTATTTAATAAAGTGAAACATGACGAGTGAAGGCGGTTTCACACTGACGCCGTACAGACATCACTAAATATATACCCAATGATTGTTATATTTGTTAATAACATAATGTGATGGTGTCAAGATTACAATATTAAAATAACCAAACATATATTATGCGTGTTTAGTAATGTTATATATATATATGAAATTAAGTAAAAAGTCAAAGGACATTTTTCGGAACTTTAGGGTTCCGGGGAATCCCGGTTGAGAAACCCTGGTTCAGAGAAACCTACAAGATTATTAGGATTTTCTGTTATTTTAAAAAAGTCTGACTTTTATAAATAAATGTCTGCAGCTAAATTTTCACTTGATCATGGTAAATGTTCAAAGGTTAATTAAACACACCTGAAACTTGTTTACTTTTGATAATTCTGAAAATAGATCCTGTGTGTGATTGTAATAATGGATGGCGTCACGGACTATGTAATAGGCTATGTAGGCGAATTCAGTGCCAATCGGATCTATTGTATTCAATTGCGCACCAATTATTAGGGGTTTTATAATTTTAAAAAGTCTGATTTTTATAAATAAATGTCTATAGCTGTGGCACCAATTAGCCACATGTAATGTGGCCCCTTTTTCCTTTCTCAGTGGAGGGCTCTAAATATGAACGTCTGTAATTTACTCCAAAGTTTATGCGTGCTGTTGCTTTTTTTGGTTATGTGTCGTGTAGCTATTATCTTTGTTGAGAGGATTCGCTTGTGTTTCAGGGACCAGTCACCTGGATGATCGGTCTTACAACTAAGAAAAATACACAAAACAAACAAAAAAACGGCAATTGCAAAGAAGAAATGACAAACGCAGGCGAATATTGTAGAAATAGAGATCGTTTTTATTTCACCAAAAATATACAAAATAACAGGAAACGCTGGAGATACAGGAGAACGTCACTGGGGACTGGAGAGGTGGGCAAGGGCTGGGAGAGCAGGAATGACGTCACAGGGAGTTTGATGGGAACGTCTCTGAGGTATAATGAGGTGTCTCAGGTAAGCTTGGTCTGTGTAGACGTGCTCAAGAGCCGAGTCGGCGTGACTAAACATCCGATTTTATTAGGTGTGACGAGTCATAAATATGGCCGACGCAACACTTGTAACTCGTCAAGATGATACGTATCAAAAGAAGACTGAGAATTGCCACTTACTTGGTATCTTTCGGCAGTTGTAGCGAGTTGATCGTCTCGTTATTTTGGGCAGCATTTTTCTACGGTGTGTTAGAACAAAATGAAGGCACGAACAAGAAGGATTCTACGTTGCTTACTTTTATTGATGTTTCTCGCAATAATTTCTCTATGTACATACAGGAAGTCCACTAATGAAGCAAAGCACAGGACGTCCTCGCTAAAGTTTACTCCCCGTCGTTTTTCAATCAACTCACCCTCACAGTACTTATAAAAATATGTTTATATTTTTACAAATTCCTTTCTAAACAACATCCACAAATGTGTATTTTATTAATCACATACCGACTTTTCTAAATCGCAAACTTTCAAAACTATCATCATCATCATCATCATCATCATCATCATCATCATCATCATCATCATCATCATCATCATCATCATCATCATCATCATCATCATCATCATCATCATCATCATCATCATCATCATCATCATCATCATCATCAACAACAACAACAACAACAACAACAACAACAACAACAACAACAACAACAACAACAACAACAACAACAACAACAACAACAACAACAACAACAACAACAACAACAACAACAACAACAACAACAACAACAACAACAACAACAACAACAACAACAACAACAACAACAACAACAACAACAACAACAACAACAACAACAACAACAACAACAACAACAACAACAACAACAACAACAACAACAACAACACTAGTTAACACATATTATTATTATTATTATTATTATTATTATTATTTGTACTCACTAGGAGTTCTCACATGGGGCATTATCAGTGATTGCTCACTGATAATCACTGTGGGTGTTCCCTGGAGTCGAGTGACAAAAAAGTCTCCCCAAATTTCCAGTACTCTCCACTTCTTTCGGTAACTATTGCAAATGACTTTGCGTTATTACAACAGACGCTTACCATTGATTTTTCGCTGGCAACGACCTTTGGTCTTCTCTGGGATTTGGATGGCAATAAGTCTCCCCAAGGTCCCAGTCCTCTCCGCACTCTCCCAGTAGAGGTCCGGTTAGTGCTCTCTCTCTCCGGTCTTTCCACCATCCTTGACGCTGCACGACTATTTTGTGTGGTATCAGCCGAGGCTGTTTCCATCACTTTTTTTGTTGGGGGGTAGTTTATAAAATTTCTTACATCTTTTGTTCATTGGTTTTCTGTGGTGGTGTTCTTTCTGTATTTTTGTTTTCTTCCTATTGTAACTTCCACGTGACTGGTTAGTATTAGTAGCTTATGTGGGTTGGTTTTCGCATTCAAGGATTTTCCTTAAGGCTTCAGCTGTTTTAATCATTGCCATCTGTTGTATTGTCTCGGTATTCCCTTTGATTCCAATTTCTCCCAGCCTTTTTTCCAGGTGTTTCTGGATTGTTGTTGTTATTGTTAGTGTTGTTGTTATTGTTATTGTTATTGGTATTGTTATTGTTATTATAATTTTTGTGGTTATTGTTATTCTTATTGTTATTGTTGTTGTTATTGTTATTGTTATTGGTATTGTTATTGTTGTTGTTGTTATTGTTATTGTTATTGTGTTGGATAATGGCCCTATGGGAATGGACGTATCTGTTGGGAATCGTTGGTTTGACTTGCACGAGTTAACGCGGGTGCAGTCGAGTGCAGATTAGGGCCTGTTCTCACAGTCAGAGCTAACAGACGTGACAAGGTTACTGTGTGACGAGACCTAAGATCAAGGGTCAGTCTGCACCTGTGAGAGGCTCTGCGACGTCACGGGCCTTGCGTGGGGAAGAGAGGATCCGTGACGTCACTGATTTGGAGGGCGAACTGAGAGGACGTGCGATTCACGATGTAAAACTAAGGGAAATATTTCCCTTAAGGGAAGACAAGCGCGAGAAATCCTTTTCCCCTCCTCTCTAAGAATGGTTAAGAAACATTGTTAACTAACTACGATAAAGTAGGATTTGCTCTCTCCCTCTCTCTCGACGTGGTGAATGACTCTCAGTTGAAATAACAACTCTTGTAATAAAAAGAATTAAATTTAAAAGCAGAGTTTGTCTTCAGAGTGTGTCATAGCTTTTGTTGCAGACAACGGACGGCGTGGTTCACGGCAGAAAAGAAAGAATTCATCCACTAGACGACCCGACCGCACTCTACAAGCGAGGGAGAAATCTAAGGTATGCAACAATTGTTATTGTTATTGTTATTGGTATCGGTATTGTTATTGTTATTGTTATTGGTATTGCTATTGTTGTTGTTATTGTTATTTTTATTGTTAGCAGCAGCGGAACCCCGTGGAAATTCCACGGTGCTTACGACATCAATCTGCATAATGTATTGTTAAAAATAATATCCATTTTGAAATAATAAATTTCTGCCAGGATCAATACTATTTAGAAAAAAACCCCCAAAAACATGAAACTTTCTTCCTTCGTAAAATAATTGTCATTGTCAACTAAATATTTCTTTAGATGGATAAAACGAATATATCTCTATTTACTTCTCTAAAATTAAAGTAATGTAATTCTTTTTAAAACAATAAATATTCTCCGTTTTTTTTACCGTGAAAATAATTGTTAGCTAAATATTCTTATTATCAATAATGCGAATGTCACTTTTTGAAACGTACTTATCTAAAATTGTACCGTTTTAGTCGACAGGACGACATAATATGTACATTCGGACGTTATTGGACATATTCGTATACTATGGAATTGGCTATACCGAATTCAAATCTTATCAAATCTATTGTTGTCATTTATGTACTAATACTATTAAGAAAGGTATTGTTGAATATCGGGTCTATGGTACCGAACATTATACATGGCCGGAAGAAATAAAACCCGGCTGATTGACACAGACATCATCTTGGCCAATAAGCATCCACTGATTTGATACAGAGACACCTCCAAAGTTTACCTGCAGACACAGTGGAGAAAAATACATCAATCGCTGAATAAAAAATGAAATGAACAGAATCCACGACCTATAGGAGGCATGGCTACATTTCGTATGTAGGTGCAATCCCGCAATGGGCGTTGCAGTTGTGGATGCTTGAGCGTTCAAAAATGTTATATTAACTAGTCCAAATTGAGATCGACAAAAAAGGCAGCTGGCTTGCGAACTCGAGAGATCAACTATTGTCGACTCCCGTGCACACTGGACTCTCTCTAACTCTACTCGTTCGCCGCAACCTAACAATAAAAATATACTATTATATTTCTATACATAAGTGTTTGTTATTTTTATTTTAAGCACAGCAGTAAGCTACAACAACCCTCGAGCTCTGACTAAAATAGCAGCTTGCATCCAATTACTTGTATGCAATGAATCATTTACAATATATTTAGAATGTGTGTTTTAGTTATATACGTTTTGGATAATTTAATACTTTGTTGCAATGACCAATGATTGTGATGGGTCTTACAACTATTTAGAGACACAAGTCAATACGGCAATGACAAAGAAAAATGATAAACACATGAAGTAAATGTGCACAGAACAAATTACAGTTTTGTTGCATCATAAAGGTACATGTAATGAAAAGGAGTCGCTTCAGCTGCCAATAATGCAGAAAAGGTTGTCGATGAGTATCCGGATGGGTTAGTTCTCTGAACCTGCATGTCACTGTAGTTGGAGAGACGGTCGGGTAAGCCAGCAACGTTGGAGAACTAACCTCGAGCGACCAGGCTTACCGATCCGTCTTTCTAACATCATAGACGTCTACTTCGACCAACAGAGTTGGAGAACTCACCTCGAGCGACCTTGTGAACGATTCATTGTATACGTTTAATTGAAAACAAGTTGCTATTTTTACTCGTAACTGGGTAAAACTTGCGGGTTCATACCTTTCTTTGTACTATTTGCGCTCTAATAATGATCAAATGACAGTAATAGAACCGCTAGTATTTGAACTCATAATAGCCGATCCCATATCCCACGACGCTACCGATGAGGCGAATCATATACCTAGTTTACAATAGGTATTCAGTTTCGGTATTGTATACCCTAAAAGGGTTGATATGCCCGTAAAACAGACAAAACCAAACCACCATGTTGCTCGTCTTAGTTCTTTAAAAAGACACCAGGTATGCGTCGAAGTTTACTGTTCAATTGATCTCTACATCTTTAATTGACTGAATGAATAATGATTGGCAACCAAGTGAGAAAAAATGGCGGATCTGTGGGAAGGTTAACGAGTGGGGGAGAGGTTATCTTATGCTGCGCCAAGAAATAAAAGATAGTGATCGAAACAGGCCTGGAGTTAAAACCTGAATTGATCTTTCGTATTTGAAATAATACATCACTTGTAAAACGAATTGGGTCTGTCAAGAAAAAACGAACGAAATATCAATCAGACTGAGCGATAACACTAAGTTTTAAATTATACTAGACCACCTGTGACCTGTTTGGTCTTTATTTGTTATATATATTATTAAATATATAATTTCTTGGGGATTGTGCATATATAGTCAAATAAAGTAATTTGGAGGGAAATGCAATGGCATAAAGAATGACAAAGTCGATCCATACAAAAATAAATTAAATTTTATTGAGGACAGACAACGAATTTGGAGAAATAACCCAACATAAAGTCACTGGTAAGAAACAGGTTCGTGCTGACTTTGAAAAGAAGAAGCGTCTTGGTATCAGGAACAGCTCGTTAATCAGAAGGCGAAATTAGCAGTAAACTGAGTTTGTTTCTGACGGTGAGACAAAAGGATACGCACAGTGGAAGATTTCGGACAGACTGCGTGGACTGTTTCTTAGTTTAGCTTAAGTATCAATAATGTGTCTCCCAGCTAATGGCGCCAATATTCCAAGGTCTATTTAAAAAAAAAGAGAGTGTGGAAATGTATATTTTCTACGCTTTTGATTGGCTGAAATAAAATTTCTGTATTAAGACTCTTATCAAATCAAGAGTTGATTTTTTTACCAAAAAATATTTGTTTGCAGTTGCAAATTAGGCAAAGTTTCACGACATAGTTAAGTCAAATAAAGTACATATATTGTAAGTAAAATGGTCGTCGTTGTTCTTATTTATAAGTGTACCAGCCCACTAGAGACAAAAAAAAAATATTCAGAAACGGCTAAACCCCTGACCAACAAGAAAGATGGACGGACAACAAAATAGTCCTCATTGTTTTTTTTTTGTAACAATATTTCTTTTCGATTTCACTCTACTTTTGACGCGAGTTTGCGGTCGTTAACCAAAATTCGTCTTTTGGGTAACATGGAATAAAAAAAAGTACATGGAAACAATAAAGACACAAAAAGGAGCAAATAATAGAATCGACTCGTGGAAAGTAACTAAAAATGTTTTTGTTTTTTTATATATTTAAAAGATGCTAGTGCTGCTTTTGTTTCCCAAAAAAAAATAAAAAATAAAAAGTTTAATAAAAAAGCAAAAATCAATTTAAGCACGAAGAATATAAAAAATTGGTCTCTCTAGAGACAAATCTTTCCAAAATAATTATCGTTTCAAGTGATAAAAAGTTAACAAATCGTTATTGCTGTAAACGCCTAAAACGATAAAGAAAATTGTCTGAAAGATAAGAACCAGCTCCGCTTTTCTACAAAAAAAAAAAAAAGAAAAAATTATAGAAGTCTTACTTGAAGAAAGCTGAAAATAAAGAAACATACAATAAAGTCCAATAAAAAATGTCTTTCATAAGCCTAATTCTTGCAGAGTCTCTTCCTTCATACAGTCTTCTTCCGATATATTTTGCGTTAAACGGATCTCTTCGGGCAGAATTCTTTTTTTAAACAAAATCTTCTCAAGGTCAATAGGTCACGGGGTTTTCTTGCCCATAAAGTTAATTAAAAAAAACTGCGTTTTTTATCTATCCTATTTTTCTTCAAAAAGGGAATTCTTTTCAAAAAGTTACTTAGACTGTTCTTTTCTTTTTAACCACTTCGGGTTATAAATCTTTAAAACTTTTAAGGTTTTCTTTCTCTAATTATTTTTTGGTTGAAAAACCTCTCTTTTTTTAAAAATTATCTTTTCTTCTTTTTAGGAACTATCTTGCCTTGTTTTTCTACCCTTTCTTTAAAACACTCTCTGAGACTTTCTGAAAAGGGGAAAACAAACACGTTACTTGAAGTAACGGAGTCCAACAAACACGTCGTTCATCAAAGGTTAATTTTCTGGAACTGTTGAAACCAGCGCCAAAAAAATAAACGCCATAAGCTGGGGGCTACCTCATTCAGCTAATCAGGGCTCAGATTTCTTACTCTTTCTTGAAGTATGGCTCCCGTCGTCGCCAACGCTGACATGCCAACACAGACAAGATGTAAATCTGTGATGGTTATACCGATGGTAGTTTTATTTACTCCTCCCCAGGAGTTAGGCACAAGGCCAGTTTTATCTTACTCCCACAAGTAAGATGTGACCCAAATCGGGTCGAGAAAGTGGGGTTTGAAAAGCCAGCGCTCGAGAGGTGAGCACCCTGACCATTAAAAATTGCCTGGGCAGCCCCGTCGGCATTCCCCGGTAGGAGCGCCTCAAGCAGTAAGCAATTAACTTACTCCTCCCCAAAGAGGGGAGGCAAAGCCTGGGAGGGTGGACCTCCTAGAACTGCACAGGACAGACCCATGGACCGGCGTAAATCAAGCCCCGAAGGCCAAGACAATACCAGTCCATGGGGTGTAGTATCCATCGGAACAGATACTACACTTTGATAACCGATGATAGTGGTGACACAGGTAAAGGGTCAATTGATACATTGTAAGAAAGGTTGACCCCCCCCCCTCCACATCGGCACTGCTAAATGGTCAGGAAAATAAATTTTCAAAACTTTGAACCTTTAACATAGCGGCCACCAGTCCAATATTCTCAGCGTTTAGTTATCTTTTATTAACAATTTATATTTACGGTAATATCTGTCATTCCCAGAGGTTGATCTGATTAACTAGCGCTATTGATTTTGCCCGTACGTTTATTCATTATTTAAGCATGGCGAAGAAGACATTTTTCACACGCTGCGCTGTGCCAACTTCACAGGTCAAATATAGAAATAGTCTTGATGATAACGTTATTTCACGATTCGCATGTATACGAACGCTCTGCTCAACAACAAACATATCTGATTTTATTGTTATCAACAATTTCTGCAAAGTGAAAATAACGAAAGAAATAATAATAATAATAATAATAATAATAATAATAATAATAATAATAATAATAATAATAATAATAATAATAATAATGTCTACTGAGAACTTATGGGGATTTAATCTAGTGATTAAATCTATACGAGAAGACCCTTATTCCGTACGATTATCCGAGTGTTGCATAGCTTTTACCATTCTATTTCCCCTATAAATAGATTGTAAAGTCTTAGAAGTGTAGATATTGGCCTTTTATATTTTAAAAATTATTTAACCATAGGTATTATCGGATCGACATCCTCTATTTTATCAACAAACGACGTGGGCACAAAAACAGAAACCAAACCGAATTCACTTCAGCAACAAAAGCTGGGGCCATAAAAATCAGCTCTCAGAGACAGTCTAACAAAAAAGCGCAAAAAAGCCAAACATGTTGATCACGTGAGATGCTCTCAACTACGTCGGCGAAACCACTGTGAAACAATATAAAAGCAGACTTTGAAACAAAATCTGCTTCTTCCCTCTTCTTTTTTTCTCTTTTCTCTTTCTTCTCATTCCAGCGAGCCGGCAACAGGGTTTTCGTTTCACTACCCCCGGCCTTTGGGTGCGGGGAGGCTGCTGGACATTTCAACTCACGCACACACAGCGTTTACTTTCAACACACACACACACACACACACACACACACACACACACACACACACACACACACACACATACACAAAGGCTTACCCTCCTATCATTCTTCAACGCACGCAACCTCACACTTCTGACAAAGACACACACATACAAATGCCTAAACGAATTATCAACTCTACGCTCACACGCACATCCACACACTTCGACATACTAACGCCAAGCCTCACACATGGTTACACTACGCACATGCATACACATTAATAAATCACAGGCATTAACATTTATCTCTTCTCTAACTGAACATTGAAATGAACACTTAATGCTCTGTAATTTGTAAATATATAAATATTTTGTGTTACCTTTAAACTACGTTTTATTCTTCCTTCAACTTATGCATGCTTTATCTTTCATTCAACTTTCATACATGTTTTCCATGTTTTATCTGTTTTTACTCTTTTAAACATTTCTTTACACAATTCTAATGTAAGTGTGGATCTTAGCATTTTCTCTAAGACACAATATCTTACTAAGCTCCGCGCCCTTACACTATTATGGCACCAATAAATCACTCTGCCAAAACGTGCATCACTCTGCTTTGGCTGACCAAAGTGTATGTATGGTCTCCCTTTAATCAATCTACTGTTGCGTGTAGATTGATGCCTGAAAATTACACCCCCCCCCCTTGACACTGTTTTCTGCATGCGGTGTCAAACCCTCTGCAAAAGTTTCAAATGGTCAGAATGGCCGCTGCCGGCTTAGCAAGTCTTCTTCGCGAGTACATATTCACTTATTTGGAGACTCCACGGAGGTTTTGAGGTGATCCTTTCCTTCCCTGAGAACTGTATCCGCCTTTTACCACGCTAATCAAGACTCTTCTGTTAGTAATTGTTGTGCCTAATTATACCTTGGTATAAAAATTTTCCCACCCTCTTACTGCGAACTTTCCCTTCCGCCGAAATTAAATTGGCCCCTATCTAAATAATAATAATAATAATAATAATAATAATAATAATAATAATAATAATAATAATAATAATAATAATAATTGCCACCCAAACCCAAACCCCAGAGAAGATCAATGGTCCTTACCAGCGAGAAATCAATGGTAAACGGCTGTTGTGATACTGCAAGTTTATTTGCGATGGCTATCGAAAAGAGGTGGAGAATACTGGAAATCTGGGGAGATTTGTTGTCACTCAGACTCCAGGGAATACCATCGATTGTCGATGAGCAATCACTGATGACCTGTGTGAGAATTCCTTATAAGTACGTAATAATAATTAAAAAAAATAAAAATAAAAATATTTGTAGCGGGTCGATGAGGATGAGAAGACCGAAGAGAGACAGCACAAACCAGACCTCCACTGAAAAAATGCGGATAATGCTGGGACTTTAGGGAGGTTTATTGCCACCCAAATCCCAGAGAAGACCAATGGTCCTTACCAGCGAGAAATCAATGGTAAGAGGCTGTTGCGATACCGCAAGGTTATTTGCGGTGGTTATCGAAAAGAGTTGAAGAATACTGGAAATCTGGGGAGGCTTGTTGTCACCCAGACTCCAGGAAATACCATTGGTTGTTGTCGATGAGCAATCACTGACGATGATCTGTGTGAGAACTCCTAGTGAGTACAAATAAAAACAACAACTATAATAATAATAATAATAATAATAATAATAATAATAATAATAATAATAATAATAATAATATATAACATTTGTACCCATCCATTTTAACTCTTTTTTTGTGCGTATATTTGTCCTGGCATCTACATTATATATATATATATATATATATATATATATATATATATATATATATATATATATATATATATATATATATATATATATATATATATATATATGAAGCAATCCAACAAAAGATATAAGCGTCAACTAATATCTTATAATTAGTGAAACATCCGGATAAAAACTGAAGCTCAATATACTGGATAGAGCATTAATATTATAATATAAAATGAAGTAATAAAATAAGGTGTCAATCAAATTTTATTAGAATTCAAAGTTCAAGCAAAGTATCCTTAAGTCCTTAGTTCATGAGTTTTCAAAGATAATTCTTCTCTTCAGAGGACCATTACCGCAGTTATACCACTACAGGTAATAAAATTACACTTTGAAAATATATAAAATTATATACACAAATACATAAAAATACATAACATCATATATATCAACCCCAAAACATACTTTTTGTTGAATCTATACAATCCATCCAGGTCATACAAATTGAGAAACATAATCAGGAAAGACATTCAGAGGGTTAACCGAGGATTATTCCAAGTTATAAACAGCAGTCCATATACGTGAAATTGAAGGAGCTGACAAAGTTATCCAGTCGCGAAATGTGTCAATATTCAATGTTAATGATAAATAAATCAAATAATATAGAAAGTTCAATTAAAATTCCAAAATCCCGATATGGGCAACCCAAATCAAGTCAAAGTTCGTTGTTCAATTAGAAAACCCGTTAAATCCGAATTGAGCAAAATAAGACTGAATCCCGGTCGCATCTTGCCAGCAGAGCGAAAAAAATAAGTAATTTTCTCTCCCCATGTCTGGTTGAATCGCTGGGGAGAGAAGATTACTTATTTTTTTCGCGACTGGATAACTTTGTCAGCTCCTTCAATTTCACGTATATGGACTGCTGTTTATAACTTGGAGTAATCCTCGGTTAACCCTCTGAATGTCTTTCCTGATTATGTTTCTCAATTTGTATGACCTGGATGGATTGTATAGATTCAACAAAAAGTATGTTTTTGGGTTGATATATTTGATGTTATGTATTTTTATGTATTTGTGTATATAATTTTATATATTTTCAAAGTGTAATTTTATTACCTGTAGTGGTATAACTGCGGTAATGGTCCTCTGAAGAGAAGAATTATCTTTGAAAACTCATGAACTAAGGACTTAAGGATACTTTGCTTGAACTTTGAATTCTAATAAAATTTGATTGACACCTTATTTTATTACTTCATTTTATATTATAATATATATATATATATATATATAGTTGATTTTTACCCTGTCACTTTGACCACACGAGACAAACAAACAAAGTCTTCATATGCTACGAAACTCATTACACCATTCACCAACTTCACTCGAGCGTGTTTCAAGAAACTTTCATTTAATATGATCTTTAAACATTTAAAACTATTTTTAGACCACTACGGCTCACTCTCCCAAAAACCTAATACAAACAGAGGGTAGCATACTAATTTCCTCCTAACATTTTACTCCTGCCATGCAACTCTTATACACCATAGATAATAATAAATAAGGAACTATTATTCGAAACACCGATTATTATTTCAATTTAAAATCATCAATCCAAACTACTTATAACATAGATATCATAAACGGAACAAAAAACGCTCCCTTCGTTAAAATTACACGAATAACAGAATGAGTGTGCGTTTAACGATTTCTTATTTTTCTACATAAAGTTATTCACATTCTTGATTATCAGACTCAATAAACAAACCCATGAACTTCTAACCAAACTCAATTCAAAATGGCGACGACTTTCAAGTTCGATGCAATCCTACTTCCAATTACTACACATTTTCACATTATCATTTATTATCTTAAATTATACTTTCGTACATACAACCGTCAGTATTCACATTTAAGACATTTTAAAGGCTTCAGCATCATTTCTCGGTAAAAAAGTAGTATAATTTTGGGAGGCTCTGCGCATGCGTCAGATTTCATTCATGGAAGGTCGCGGTGAGTCGCTGGAGCTAGCGCATGCGTGTTGAGCGCACAATTCAAGTGTAAACGGATGAAAGCATTTTAGTTTTTAATTAAAATAAACGTGTTTTTCTAATACTTTTTTGGGGTTGTTCATTCTGACATTTTGATTTATTTCAAACACTTACATAATTAATAAAATGTTGTTTTTTTTCAATGTAAATATTCATTAAACCAAAAAACATTTTGTGAAAATCGTAAAAGAAAACAAAAAATAATTAAACAAATGTATTTAATTTTATATTCAGCATATTTTTTTGTTTTATTCCAAACACTTACATTATTAATAAAATGTATTATTATTATTATTATTATTATTATTATTATTATTATTATTATTATTATTATTATTATTATTATTATTATTATTATAGCATATTTACTTAAAAATAAAAACGTTTTTGCCTGTTTGCATTTGAATTGTGCGCTTAATACGCATGCGCTGGTTTGGGTCGCTCGCTACGACTTTTTATGAATGAAATCTGACGCATACGCGGAGCCTCCCAGGGCCTCCCAAAATATGGATACTATACTACTTTTTTACCCGTAAAGTCACTTACTTTACTACGCACTCAGCTACCATTACATCTAAACATTATTGCGGACATGGGAGACTCTACGTTCACTTTCTTAAATAGATTAACTGCTAGAACTCGCAACTTAACATTACTGTTACTGTTCACTCTTCATGACTTGTCAGTACATTATTTACGCTACATAAATTACATCTTCGTAGAAACAATTTATTTATTAAATTCTCTAACCTTTCCGACCACTTCTTCTCCATCAGTAAAACGTACCGCTTCTGTCCATCCATACCAAACACACGTTTACACAAGGACATTATTAAGTGAGATGATTATAAAATATCGCAGGACCTTCCTATTTTTCAGATATGATTTTCAGGTTAGATTCAATTTTTACGGTATCTTTGCTTATTTAAATTGTTATGTGAAAGTAGACTGTACTTACCAAAGCCCCCTCCCATGTTAAAATGTGTTCGTTAATAATACCGTTATTATTTCAGCACGGTCCGTAAAGTTAAAAGTACCGTGAAAATATTAAGTATATTATAAAAGAGACTACACTTTAACGTTAATTCTATTTCGAAAAGTGTAACATAAATTACAAACCGACAAGTAAACAATATTTAAATAACGTTTATTATATTTTGAAAATTAACGAAATAATAATAAAAATAAACCGAAAAGAAAAAAATGTTTCCATAAAAATACCGAATTGTATCTTTTATACATTAAATTCACACGATTTTCTTAATTTTAAAATGGTTGCGATTGATAAATGCAGACGATTCTATCATTCTTGTACTTTTCTCCCAGGCAACGCCGGGTCGCGCGTTCTGCTAGGAATTTTTTAGGGGGGGGGGGGTCTATTTTTTTATTACTTTCCTTCTATTTAACTATTTGTCGATCTTATAAGAAATCCTTCTAGACTGCGGTAATTTTTATTTTTTGGATTACTTTCCCTATATTTAAGTATTTGTCGATGTTAGAATATATCCTTCTCCACTGCAGCAATTTCAACTTTTTTCCACAGGAGATGGATTTTCAACATATTAAAAAAAAACTATTGTATAACTCTCCCCTCGTGGAAAGGCAACGAAATAGCAACAATAATAACTGGTAAAAGTGCAGATTACTTAACAGTCTAGAAACTGAAAACAAAATAACCACAACATTACCTTACAGCAATCGCCATATATTTAAATCAAGACCGGAGTTAGACGAAAGGTCGATTTTTAATGTTCGTAAATTGAATCACCCACCAAAATGGGCACTCCTGATTGAGATAAAAATTGCCTCTATCTAGAAGGATTTTTCATTCACTGACCTTGGAAACCTTCATGCATATTCTTGAATCAGATTTACTCTTTTTGAGGGGGGAGAGTGGTTTTTATTTTTACGAATAACCCGCTACTTACAATCTTACGGGGGCAGTCACCTAAAACATAGAGAAATCTATTTTGTTTGATTCAAAACATGTATAAATCCTATTTTAATAACCTTAATTACTTACAGAATTCTTTTCAACTTCTTATTAACGTAGTAATACTCTAATACTTACAGTTTTTAATTTAATTTATATATATCCTGGGCGTCGCCGGGTACAGGCGATGCTAGTATACTAGCAGGTCCTGTGCCCAGGCGTTGTCCGGGATAAGTATAAATTACATTTAAAAAATGTATTAGAGTATTACTGTGTTAAAAAAATAATCCTGTAAGTAATTTAGTGTATATATATATATATATATATATATATATATATATATATATATATATATATATAGATATACACGTGTGTGGATGTGTGTGTGTGTGTGTGTGGATATAAGTGTATATTTATGTCCATTTGTGCATCTAAGTGCCCTCATAAGTGTGTGTTTTTTTTTTATAATAGTCACTTATATATTTTTAAAAGATTTTTTAAACTTTTTAATGTTTAATTTTAATTTTTAAAAATTCTTTGGACTTTTTGAGATTTTTAAAACTTGTTTAAAATTGTTAAATTTTCAACTTTCAGCTCTGGGGTAATATTTTGGTATACTATGCAGAGTACAATAAGTTTGGTTTGCCTGTGCTGGTAACGAGCAAGTTTTGGAAATGTTACTTATATAGTTACCCACAGACATAATGTTACGCTGCATCGCAGTCCTTCTGTGTAGCTAGACAAGCAAGTACTTCAAGCTGAAATCGAACCCCAACTGTTTGACAACAGGCAGGCGTCTTATTCTCTACTTAATTAGTGGAGAAATATACAGGTTTGTGTTAAACATTTTCAGCAGCCAAGAAGGCTCTATTTGTTTTTTCCAATTTTTTACCAATCAGAGTGCTTAATCCACTAAGGTGAAGGGTATATATATATATATATATATATATATATATATATATATATATATATATATATATATATATATATATATATATATATATATTTTCTGCTAAGCCGTATCATGGCTTCCTAGTATGGCTAGACGTGGCGAGTGTTTTTATGCTGAGATTGGAAACCTCAGCCAACCATTGATCAGCAGACTGGCATTTTACCCCTACTCTATTACGCTCGCTACGCAAAAATTATAATGTATATATATATTCACATTCGCATTACTGACAGCCGAGAAAACTCAATTCTGTTACGAATAGCTATATATCTGAATGTGGGCGTGGGCATGATTGTAAGTCCACCTTCGTCTCCGTTTCGTGTGATCGATTTCATTGTAGTTGGTAAACAGTGTTGCCATGATGTATTGGCCAGCCTGACCCCCCCCCCCCCTCGGGACGTCAATTGGCAAAATAAATGTAACCAATACAACCGCAGGATCAATTGGTGGATATTCTTTTGTTTTTTTACATTTCTCGTTTCTATCCAACTGACTTTTATTACATGCGTCCTGGAAACTCTATGAGATTCTTTTTTTCGGTCTATCTGTCACACTTCTGTTTTTTTTTTCAATAAATTTTAAATTTATTTTGCAAACTACACGGTTAATTTTAATTGTTAAACACACAAATTGAATGGATGTATCTTAAAATGAGTATTTCTTTTCTGTCGGTCCGTCTGTCACGCTTAGCATTGATGTTAGGTTTTCACTTTCCGATGCGTTATATACTCGTCGGAAACAAGGTTCTATTCGTCTGCTGATAAACTCACTCGGACGCCGATGTTTATAAAAAAGGTGTATTACAAAGAGAAAAGTCACAGAAAACACCAGAGAAACAGGTTACTTTCGTACGCATGAGAAAGTGTGAGAGAGAGAAAGAGAGAGAGAGAGAGAGAGAGAGGGGACATATAGACGGATAACTCGTCCCACTATATTTAGTTACATTGGGTGCCCTCCTATCCCATTGGGGACGACACTCTGAACACGTCTTTCCTGCTTGAAGTCTCGCCAGCGAAGAGATAAAAAATCTTCATCCGAAAGTCATGTGGTTTCACGACTTTCCTCTGGAGTCACTTTTGACCCTTAAAAGTGTCACTCAAAATTTTCCATTCAAACATGGCCCCCGTTATGTAACATTAATCTTCCATGTTTCATCTTATAAACGCGTATATATATGATACATATTTTGTCGGTCGGTCTAACGTTTCTGCTCTATAATACTAAATAACATTGGACATGAAGACGACCAGGTATGCAGAGAAGCAGCCCCGTGGTAATATGTTTCACAGATGTGAAGTTCTTGGAAAGAAACTCTGTTCATGGAAATTCCGTTAGATTTAAGCTACAAAGAGGAAGAAAGTAACATTCTTTGCAGTGGTGGTAATAAGACGAGTTCTTGCTGTGAATATTTTACAGTGATGAACCAGAGATTGAAGCTTAGTCGAGCATTTTCCATAGAAATAACGATAGGGTACAGAATAACTAGCAATGTCACCTTAGCCTTTTGTCTAAGAGAAAAGTGAGGCGATTCAAATTTGTTTTTCCATTCAAAATTGCCCCTTCCTGGGATGCTAGATTTCCCCCACATTAAAAAACAACGACCTTGTGTTTAACTCTGCCCTCGTGGGGAGGCACATAAATAGGGACTAGTAACGTCGCTTCTTTGAGAAAAGAAAAGAATAGAGTGCTCTGAACGGTACCTCCCCAGATATGGCAGCAGTACACCATCTTAAGACATATCTGGCTCTCATACATGTAGATTATTGCATCAGGGGACAGATATTTTCTGGAGCAGTAGAATGATCCAACTATGTTTTTAGTGGCCTTAGCCACAGATTGGATGTAGGTCTTCTATTTCACGTTTGAACTACATTTTCATTTTTATTGCAAATGACGCGGATTGAATAACCACATCTTAAAATCGGTACCCGTTCTCTGTCAACCGATTTGTCATGCTTAGGTTTTTAGATGCGTCTCCGTATCTCTATGAGAGGATTTTCTTTAATCGGTTGGTCGGTCGGTCTCATTAAAGTTATCATTATACTAAAGCTGTTACTCAGCGTTTGTTTCCCTAAGGTGTTTTCTTATATATTTGAATCACACAAAATACATGTTAAAATATTCCTCAGCTTTGGAATTGAGATATGTTGGAAAACCATTCATTTTAATTGTTTTAATTATCCGCAATTTGAATTTAACTCACCAAATGACCCATTTCTTACTAAGTTTCTATCTATCACTCTCGCCCTCTTTCGCTGTGTTGTTTGACCCCCTTTCTTATTTCATACGATATCTATGACTCTCGCTCCCCCTCTCTCTCAGTATATATATATATATATATATACTATTATTATTATTATTATTATTATTATTATTATTATTATTATTATTATTATTATTATTATTATTATTATTATTATTATTATTATTATTATTATTATTATTATTATTATTATTATTATTATTATTATTATTATTATTAAATTCCTATCACATGTGTTTCATCCTTTTTATCGGGAATCATCAGTGTGGAAGATGATTGCTCTGCCGGTTACACCATTCGAAACCCTCAGACCGAAGTCAACATTTTAACTTTTGTCTGAACGTCTAGAACAATACAGCCACCAAACCAACTATGTTGAAGGAAGAAGATTAAGATCTATCTCCCTCTCACTTCTCTCTCTCTTCTATATATATATATATATATATATATATATATATATATATATATATATATATATATATATATATATATATATATATATATATATATATATACAGTGTAACCCGGATATAAGAGAGCTGTCGGGACCGGAGAATAAGTCTCTTATATCCGGGTTCCTCTTACATCCGTATATGGTCTATTTTGTTTATGTAAGTATGAAAACACCACATATAACGCTTTTTACGCACAGAACACTAGTTTATTTAACAGTTATAGACATTAAAAAAGACAGACAAAAATATTTTTCAATCAGTTTTCACAAATAATTCAGTCAAAAATAACTTTTTCTTAAAAAGGCAGTCATTTTTGATTGTACATAAATCTTTGTTAATATCATGAACACTTTCATACAGTCCGTAAATCATTTTCAATGCGCCATCAGGATTACGGCTTTTTGTTTCAATGTAGGCTTTCAGAGTTTCTAACGCATTCAATGCAGCCAGAGAATTTGGCTCTGGTTTGTCACTTACAGAAACTTCAGAACTTACGCTTTCAGCATCATCATCTTCGTCAAAATCTTGATCATCCGATTTTATACCACGTGTGATGTCTGTGTCACTCAGTTCTCCATAACATTGTGTACTGTCGTCGAAGCTGATAAATTCGTCAAAATCTGTTTGCTCCATGCCGGATGGTGGAGAAAATTGATCATTTTCGTCGAGTATTTCTTCCACTTCAGCCTGTGATTCAATGACAAAGCTGGCCTTTTAAAAACAATTTTGAATTGTTGACGGTTTGACCATGAAAAGTGCTCGTTTCATCATGTGCATGGCCTTCAAAACAGTGACCTGCTTGGCCACTTCGGACAGCGGCACTGGCGGTGTAGCATCGATCGCTTCGATTTGCATTTGAACAAGTTCCCGACGATAATACGAATGATGCCTTGATCCAAAGGTTGAATGAGACTGGTGGTGTTTGGTAGTATGAGCGACAATTTGATGTTTGACAGATTTGTACCCGGCAGTAAGTTATGACATGTTGCATCGCCCCAAAACAGAATAATCTTTCGATTTTGAGCAATCATTTTTCGATCAAGCGTTTTCATAACGTCAGTAAACAGCTGACTAATCATCCAGGCTTTACAATTAGCGAAGTAAGGAAACGGCAGAGTTTTGACATTTTTAAAGCAGCGTGGTTTTGCCGACTTGTCAACAACTACAGCTTGCTTTTCACTGCCGTCCATGTTTGTGAACTGAAGCATCGTGGGTCTGTCTTTGGGAACTTTTGTCCCATTTGAATGCTCGTCGCCGGCAAATCGCAAAGATCCAGACAGCATGGCTTTGTAGAAAAGTCCCGTTTCATCACAG